>OU015502.1:64143025-64424070 GCA_907164885.2 Dolomedes plantarius
CGTTTAAGTGGAGCATCGAATACGGAAACAGCAAACCTTTTGGGGATACTTTTTGGGCAAACTTTTTGGGTTTGCAAGGAGTACGGTATCAGCCGATATGACAGCGTACACGAAAGAGGGTAAGACGACGTCTTCAAATTACAACAGTGGCCGAAAGTCCAACCTTGCTGATAGAAATAGACGGGTCTTGAAGCGCGTAGTAGCCCGAAAACACAAGCAATCGTTATCCGAGATAACATCGGAAATGAACAGTCATCTCCAGGACCCCGTTTCAACAAAAGCTGTCAAAAGGGAACTTCATGCTGCCAACATTTATGGAAGAGTAGCAATTCGTAAACCCTTGGAGACAGCAACTAATGCTTTCAAGCGACGCCAATGGTGCAGAGATCACAAAGACTGGTCCCCACAGTAGTGGCAACAGGTAATATGGTCAGTTGAATCGTCATTCACCCTATTTAAGAAGACCGCAGGCGTTTATGTCTGGAGAATGCCCAAAGAAGCGTTTCATACTGAATGCCTCTTGCCGACTGTGAAGCATGGGGGTGGCTTCATTATGGTATGGGGTGCGATATTTTGGCGTGGTCTTGGACCACTTGTTATTCTGCATGGGAGGATCAAATCCAATCACTATCTAAGCGTTCTAGGAGATCATGTCCATCCTTTTGTCCAGACTGTATTCCCTGGAGAGCGACCACTTTTTCAAGACGACAACGCTACTATCCACACTGCTAGGTGTGTTCAAGAATTGTTCGAAGAGCATGACGATGCAGTTGAACATCTCGCCTGGCCCCCTCAGTCTCCGGACTTGAATATTATTGAACATTTATGGCAATATTTGGAGTCCAAACTTCGTTCCCGATTTCCACCTCCATCCGGACTTTCGGAATTAGAGACCGCTCTGCAGGAGGAATGGCTTAATATTCCTTTAAATATTGTCCATGACATTTATGCATCTATCCTACTTCGCATTAAATCTGTACTTCAGTCAAAGGGTGGTGCAACCCCCTATTAATAAAGATTTTCCATTATTTCACAGGTGTTCGTATTATTTTGTCCACCAACTGTATATATATATATTGGCTATACACCTCAAATTTAGCTACCTCGATAGTAATCAGTTAATGAATAAGATAAACAATTTAGTTATTGCGGAACATTCTCCAAAACAATAACCACCCATTATACGAAACCACGCCTGAATTATAACATGTACACGTGTAGAAATGCAAAGGCATGCGATTTATGGGAAGTTCTGTTGCTAAGGGTTTTAAAGCCATAAAGTAATGTTCCTGGGGATTGGACTTAGGAAAGGGATTTTAAATGCTAGAAAGGAGGGCATAATATTTCATTTATTACATATATATACGCGTGTGTGTATTAGTTACGGCAAAGGTCCAAAGTCTGACCGATTCGCGAAATGTCTAGTATATATATATATATATATATATATATATATATATATATAGTATATATATATAACAGTATAAAATTTTATAAAATTCGTGAAATTTAGAAAAAATCAACTCCTTTACGTAAAGGGAACAAAATAATTGTCAGATAAACATGGCAACATAGAAATGGAGAAATTTTCGATAGCGTCCAGCATTGGAATGTATGTATTAAAGTATTTTATTGCCCTGAACTTATCTGACTGTCAGTTTGGAAGAAACAGTTTATATCGTTTAGGAAAATATCAGACTATTCTAAATAGAGCGTTTTCTTGCATGGGTTAGTCTAAAACTCAAAGATTATGCGATCATGGCCGAATAATAGCAGTGGTTCAACTAATACCAGAGTATTTCTCTATTTCATAAAAATGAGAATGTGAACTTTTACAAGAATTTGTTCCTAGAATATTGAGAATTAGTAGGGAAAGTCTGTAGATACACCTCAGTAAAACACAGGATTTTGGAGTGATTGACGTTAGGGGTAATTCGAAATCAAACTTAATTGATGAATTTGATGTCGTTACCGACATCAGATTTTCACCTTGTTACAAGAGTTGCTACTTTCGAAATGGTTATGACAACAATAAGTATCCACATTCTAACCTTAACATTAAAAATATACATATTTTATGTATATATATATATATATATATATATATATATATACACTGCTGGCCACTGTAAATGCAACACCCTGAAGGAAACATGCAAATAACATGAAATTTACAGCATGCATTAGCGGAGGTGAGATATGCAAATGATTAGAATTTCAGCGCAGACGCACATCACGCGCGCCTGTGGCGGCACTTCAAAGCGCTATTTAAGGCTTGGAGATTTCGACGATTTCAAGGTCGGCAATTGTGTTTTTCTTGTGGTTTTTTCAAAAAACCACAACGTCTCCGCCGCCAATGGTGCGATGACAGAAGGATGTGGTTGGCAGAATGGAATGAAATTGTCTTTACTGACGAGTCACGCTTCTGTCTGCAACACCACGATGGTCGCATTCGAGTCTGGAGACACCGTGAAGTGAGGATGCTGAACAGCTGCGTTATGAACCGCCACACTGGTCCTGCACCGGGTATTATGGTATGGGGCGGTATTGGATATCACATTGGATATCGAATGAAGGAAACTGTTGGACCTAAAGGACTAAAATTTTGCATGGCGATTCTTCTTATAGTGTAGAGGTGCACTAAGAAAGATTTTTGAAAAATTCTTCTTAGATTTTTTTAAAAATAAAATTTAAATTTAGTATTATTTAATATTGAGTATTATTAGATTGAGTATTATTCAAATATATTATTATTCAATAAATAATATTATTTAATATATAAATAATTTACAATTGTAACTCATATTATTAATCATAACTTTGGCAATGCCGACCTTTACGGACAAGAGGAGCGTATTTGATAAGCAAGAATGTGAAATAAATTATTTTTGCAAATATTCTCACCCATGGGGCTGCTGTCGCTGTTGTTGGCACTTGTCTCCACCACTTAGATACCACAGTTCGTGTAATATTTGTCAGACACTATAGTTCGTAGAGAGAGATCAAAAGAGTTCAGTATCTCGTCACTAAAAGCGTTCGGGATTTTAGTGGTCGACGATAACTTGGAGTACACCTCGGATGTTTCTCTGAGTTGATCACCTCTATGACGATCTGAGGGTTATACATATTTAAAATTTACGTTAGTCAGGACTGGTCGGCAGTTGTCTGCGCGCTCAAACCGCTATAAGAGGATGCGTACACCTTCAGGTAGCGGCATAGTATCATTACTTGATTCGGCTCTTATTTTATACTGCACTTTGTCGCAGTTTGCGGACCTTCGCTGAGCAATCAATTTCACGTCGTCACAGGATTTTCTTCTCGTTCTTGTAGTACCTTATTCCGTTGTTTTTTGTTTCTTTTTCGTAAGGAGCTCGCGCTGGGCATTCAATTTCGTATTATTTGGATTCTCATCCGCCGTGTAGTAGCTTAGGTTATTTGTAATTCTTTTTGTAATAAGGGGTCTGTTGTCGGCCCTGTGGAAGCTTATATTCTTGTCATTTTTATTTAATAAGAACTCTCCCTAAAACACTCCAACACTTATATATATATATATAATTTCTTTTCTTTTTTTATTCGCTGTGTCCTTCTTGTAGTCTCATTTGTTTGCAACACACCTTTATTGGGATGAGGGACGGGCCACCTTGTTCGTAGGTCAACTTCCCGGTCCACCCCATGGCATGGGACGCATCTTAAATGTTCCGGTGCATTTTGATTAACTCCGACGCCTGTCCGTGTCTGGGATATTTTCTCATCGGACAGTGCCCCACTTCTCAACCTTTGACATCAGATTTATAGCTGCTGACTTCTTAATTTTCGATATTTTATGATACCGTACTGTTGCACTGTACAACGCCTCTCTCTGGCGCTCCGAAGAGTCGGAACCATAAATTTGTGCCTGACAGTTTCGGCTGAGTAGTCCCTACCAATTTAGATAGTCGTCTAGATATAACGCATATTCACATCCCGCTTATTAAAATTAGATTTAATTTTAATACCACCTTGTACATCGTTTTATCTATAAAAATATCCCTTACGATTTTTTATAAATATAGATTTTATTCGTTTTCTTTCACATCAATTGCATTTATTGATCGTTGTATATATTATGTATAAATAAATAATAAAATAAATAAATAAATAAATAAATATATATATATATATATATATATATATATATATATATATATTTATATATGTATATATATATATATATATATATATATATATATATATATATATATATATATGTATATATATATATATATATATATATATATGTATATATATATATATATATATATATTATATATATATATATATATAATGTATATATATATATATATATATTATATATATATGTATATATATATATATATATATATACATGTATATATATATATATATATATATATATATATATATACATACATATATATATATATATATATATATATATATATATATATATATATATATATATAGATATATATATATATATATATATATATATACATATATATATAATATATATATATATATATATATATATATATATATATATATAGTGACATTGTCCCCATTACTACACGAAAATTGCAATTATATAACTATGTGATGCCCGTTCCTACCCCTCAACATGAACAGGTCATCTATCGGCGAAATGTTGAATTGAGCGGTCTCATAAAGTCTAGGATAAGAGGCCATAAAGTTCGTGTAATGTGCGGTTCTGACGTTATAAAACGAATACATCCCAGAGTGGTTCGAGGGCTCTCCAGAATTTTGACACTATAGTGACATGTGGAATCCCATAAACTTTGAACACTTACGAGGACTTCAAACGCCGGAGAAAGCTTTTGAATTCGCCGACTGTATAAAAGAAGACCCCAGTAGTCCACGGGAAGAGATCTGGTTTTGAGTGCCAGAGAGAGACGAAGATCTCCTGGTTATCGGCCTTATAAGCCTTCGGTGTCGTTGAACCCGAAGCCGTCCTGACATATCTAACTGTAAATTTTAACTCGCTGTACATACTTGCTTTTTGTAGTTGTAGTGTGTTTAACGTATGTTAGTAAAGTAATTGAAGCGAAACGCTTGTCTTATTATTGACTACGTTACAGTTTTGGTGTCAGAAGTGGGATAAGAACATATCAGTATTTAGATATTGTTAAAGAAAAAGAATACGTCAGTATTTATATATTGTTAGAAGAAGAATATGGCAGTATTTAGAGTTGTTAGAAGAAAGTGTAAGAGAAATTCGTCTGGAGCAAGAAAATTAGATTGCTGAAGATTGAGATTGTGAGAAATTCACGAAAACTTACGCCAGTAAGAAAAAGAGAAAAATTACGAGATAACTGAGTGTTCCGGGGGCCGGAAAGAGGTTTTTTTTCGCCGTGCTGAGTTGTTAGAAGGAAGGGAAAGCAAGAAATTTTTTTCTATACCTGTAGTTCCGAAAAGTGTATCATTCCCGTGCAGCGCTAGGAACGACTGTTTAGATTTCGTCTGTAAGTTTCGTCTCCTGAGGTCGGAGGTCAACGGTACACCTGATTTCTCCCCATGTTGTTTCCCCGAGTGCGGGTGAGGAACGGAAAGTTTGTTGACCTATATTTGCGGGGGAGAAGAAATTATGTGATTCTGTCTCTAAAAAGGTATTCGGAGCAGTGAAATGAAGAGTGTGTGGTGTTATTGTGGGCCTAAGGGCTGAAGATTATTTTTGTGTTGTGCCTATGGATTTTAAAAGATTTAAGCAACAAAAAAAAAGGGTGAGTCTAATTCCAAAAATTCTAGAAGTTATTGCTTAAAATTCTGTAGTTAAAATTCTTATATATTCAAAAATTTTGAAGACCTATCGGAAATATCTTTGTTGATTTATGAGATTAGAGAGAAATCCAAAGAAAAAAAATGAGATTCAATTGTTTTGTTTAAAGAGTGTATATGACAAATCGTTCTCTTTGTAAAATTCTTTTTAATATTTATTTTAAAGAAATTCATTTTATATTGTTAAATGCTTTTCTCTAAGAAGATAATTAAGGTCTAAGATTTTTAATTTTGTAAAATTTTAATAGTACTGTGATTCTATTGGATTTTCAAATTACAAGATACCATTATTATTATTATTGTTATGTCGGTAAATTAACAGATAGCAATGGCGTTTTTAGGCAAAGGAAAAAAAGAAGATCTAGTAAAACTGGTTGATCAGTTGGAAATTCCTAGAAAAGGAAGCGAAACAATATTGCAATTGAAGGATTTGGTTAGAGGCCAAGAAAATTATGATCCCGAATTCGTGGGTGAATCATACCAGCTTATTTTGAAGGCGAGAAGCAGAGCAAACTCGTATACATAATTCGGGAAGGGAAGAGGCCCTACGTAAGGAAAAATTGCAACAGGAGGAGTTAATTCGGAAGGAAGCCGCGGAGTTGAAAGCCAGAGAATTGGAATTAAATTTTGAGTTAGAAAAAATAACACTCGCACAAGGAATTTCCAGTTCCCAGTCTACCGCGGAGAATTGAAATTCGAGACCCACTGATTTAAATTTGAAAAAAAATAATACCCGAATTTAATCCTGATAAAACGGACATTAGTTTATATTTAGTACTTTTTGAGCGACAGGTTAAACGCTCAAAAATGCCTAAGGAAAATTGGGTTTTGCACCTTGTAGGACTCCTACCGATTGATATAATTAGCAGTATAGCCAGAGAACCAGAAGAGTTCGCGGAAAATTATGATCACATAAAACAGACCCTCTTAACCCGTTACAAATTAAACCCGGAGTCTTTTAGCCAGATATTTGTATCCCATCAAAAGTATCCCATGTCAACCTGGAAGGACTTTGCGTTCGAGTTGCGGAACTATTTACGAGAATGGCTAAATGGTTATAAGTCGATAATTTTGTATCTCTGAAAGATCTTTTGGTCGCGGATCAAATAAAGAAAAGGGCAAAGATGGAGGTACGCGAGCACTTCATAGATAAGTGGTCAGATATAAAAACTGAATCGGAAATAGTTGAACTACTAGATGGATGTGACAGTGTAAGGGCAATTGACCCAAAATTTAAAGATGCGAGGGATAGTAGGGTACAGAGGACCCGTTGGTTCATACATGAGAAGCCCCGGGAAAATAAGCCAAAGTTCTAGTCCCCTCGTGTGTCAGCAGCACATGGTCCACTAAACCGAACTAGGGCGTTTGAACGAAGAGTTAATTTAAAGTGCTTCGGTTGTGGCTCGGAAACGCACCTTCGCTCATCCTGCCCACGATTGCAGAAAAAAACAACTTCGGGTTCCGTAAATAATGTACAAGAAATAGAAAAGCTTGATCTGTTAGAATCCTATGCATTTCCAGGTACGGTGAATGACAAAAAGAATTGAAATTCTTAGGGAGAGCGGTGTAACTCTAGACATTGTTAGTAGAAAATTCATTTGTCCACAAGAATTTACAGGTGAGACAGTTTGAATAAAACAACCGCTGAGTTTAGACTTAATTTGCTTACCTTTAGCTCGTGTGGAGATAGCGGGAGATTTTGAAAAATTATTACTAAGGCTGCTGTATGCGGAAATCATTTGGACCAAAATCGGTATTTATTAGGTAATAAAACGGCCGAGATGATACGAGAGAAATATGGGTATGATTTCTTTTCGGTGGAACAACTAAATGCCGTCCAAACACGCTCTTATACGAGGCGCTTACAAAAAGAGGCCGAAACGGTCAAACGAGATACGGAAAGTACGGTAGAATTAAGGGTAGATAATCGAGAAGAACCGGAAAATAGAACCCCGATAGAAACGGAAGGACCAATAGTAATTCCAGCGTTCGAGGCAGAAGCTCCAGAATTAGACCTCTTAAAGATAGATAAGAAAGGTTTTATGGAAGAGCAGAAAGGGTGTGAAGAAGTAAAACAATTAGTTAGCCGAGTAAGCGAATCAAGAGCAGGAAAAGCAGATAAAACATATTCGATCATTCATGAAATTTTAGTTCGGAATCGCGAAGATCATTTTGGAAATGTCGCAAAATTATTAGTAATTCCAAAGGCATTGAGACATCAGGTAAAAACGCTGTGTAATGAAGGCACGTCACCGCATTTAGGTGGAACTAAATCAAAAGGAAATTGATTAGATATTTTTATTGACCGAGTTGCTATAAAGACATGGACGAGTTCGTGCGTAGTTGTGACCAATGTCAAAGAGCAGGGCGTCCGAACGAGAAGAAAAAGGCTCCATTAAAACTGGTCCCGGTAATTCAGGAGGTTTTTAGTAGAATTAATATTGATACGTGCGGTCCCTTACATTTGACCACCGAGGGACACCGTTACATATTCACTGCAATATGCATGACATCTAAGTATCGAAGCGATTCCGCTAAGTAAGAAGCGATTCCGCTAGCAGATATTAGCTCAGTTAAAATAACCGAAGCGTTATTAAATATTTTTAGCTGTACAGGATTTCCTCGCGAAGCGCAAAGTGATTTAGGAACTTCTTTCACTTTGGCCCTAACTACAGAGTTTTTTGATAAATTCGGCATTAAGGTACACTATAGCTCTGTACACCATCCGCAAAGTAATTCTGTAGAACGTTTTCATCGAACTGTAAAAAGACTTTTGAGGGCATTATCTCTTGAATCAGGTGCGGATTGGGATAAACATTTATCAGCCATTTTATTAGCTCTCCGGACGGTAGTACATGAAAGTACAGGCTATACACCATCTGAATTAGTATATGATAAGAACTTACGAACCCCTGAAACCTTGCTAATGGAACGTTGGTGAGATCCACCCACTGAAGGTGACTTAATAACAGAGTACGTATTTAATTTAATAAATCGGTTGAAAAGATGTCGAGAATTAGCGATAACGTGTGTAGAGGAAATGCAAGGGAAATGAAAGGTCTGGTACGATAAGAATGCACTGAAACGGGAGTTCAAGGAAGGAGATTTAGTTTTAGTTTTGGAGACGATTCGACCTAGTAAGCTTTCATTGCAATGGGTAGGACCTAGGAAGATTAGGAATAAAATATCGGAAACCAATTATGTAGTAGAAATTCCTGGTAAGAAAGATAAGACTAAAATTTACCATATTAACATGCTAAAACCCTATCACAGTAGACCCGAACATGTAAATTTGTTGAGTTATGAAGGCGATCTTGAAGTGAGGGAAGATCATGATATAGATATCCTTTATTTGAAAAACAGTCCTACGAATTTTGATTTTCGAGAATTAGTTAGACTTAGTGAGCTAGAGAAAAATTTGACAGCTGGTCAAATTGACCAATTAAAAGAAGTATTGGATAGGTTTGCTTCGTGTTTTTCAAATGATCCTGGTAACACAAATTTAGTAGAACACGACATTACTTTAATCAGCGATAAACCGGTAAGATCAAATCCCTATCGCACTTCACAGAGACAAACGGAAATATTAAAATCAGAGATCCAGAAAATGTTACGGTTAGGGATTATCGAAGTAGGTGACTCGGATTACACCTCACAGTTAATTTTAGTAGTGGCCGCAGGTAAAGACCCTCGACCATGCGTAGATTACCGAAGGCTGAATGAAATCGTTAGGACAGAGTATTTCCCCCTTCCAAACATCGAAGAGCGAGTGGAAAAGGTATCATCGGCTATATACATTACAGTATTGGATTTGGCTAAGGGATACTGGGAGATTCCTTTAAGCGAAAAGGCGCAACGATATGCTGCGTTTTGTACAACGTTCGGAACTTTCATATGTCTAAAAATGAGTTTTGGTTTAAAGAATGCACCATTTTTCTTTAGTAAACTTATGTCGGATGCATTAAAGGAAATGGAAGATTTTGCCGTCCAATATTTAGATGGCGTTGCTATATTTTCTGACACTTGGGAAGCCCATTTGAAACATATAAGTTTAGTTCTAGAGCGAATAAAAAGGGCTAATTTGAAAACCAAACCCGCTAAGTGTAAGTTCGCGCAAAGCCACGTAAAGTATTTGGGTCATATCGTTGGGAATGGAGCGCGTACCCCAGCGGAAGCAAAAAATAAAAGTGTTAAAAGTTTCCCGACGCCGCGGACCAAGACTCAGATCCGTGCGTTTTTAGGATTAGCCGGATATTACAGCAGGTATATAAACAATTATTCCGTACTATCAGCTCTGTTGACAGATGCGTTAAAGGGCAGGGATATGAAAGGCGACATTTTTTGGACAGATGCATGTGAAAATGCATTCCGCCCATTGAAATGGAGTCTTATGGATAAGCCCGTGTTACATGCCCCAAATATTAATCGTGAATTTATAGTGCAAACCGGTGCTTTTAATTCAGGAATAGGAGTAGTTTTGAGCCAAGAGTCAGAAAACGGAGAAAAACACCCTATTCTATACCTGAGCAAAAAGTTTTCAAACGTTGAAAGACGTTACAGTACCACTGAGCGAGAATGCGCCAGTATTGTGTTTGAAATAAAAAAAAATACATTATTATTTGGATGGTCGAAAATTTACAATCATAACCGACCACAACCCTTTACGTTGGTTACGTACAAACGCCAGTTCAAACCCCCGATTAATGCGCTGGGCATTACAACCGTATGAATTTTAAGTAAAACCTAAATCGGGCAAGTATCACAAGAACGCAGACAGTCGTAGCCGGGTAGGGTCCGACCCGAAAGAATTGGGTCAACCACCGCAAACGCCTCTATTGATAGGAAAAGAACACAGGAGGGGGGGATTCGAACACGAATTCCCCCCTGTCCTCTGGAAGGCATACTGACGAATGATGTAAGCCTTGAAGAGATAAGAATGCAGTAGTACCTTATGTTTTCTTATGTTATTCTGTTTAGTGAATCAGGCAATTGTGTATTTTTTGTCATAGTAAGGAAAAGTAACTTTTGCGTTTATTTTGTTCTTGTAGTAGATAACTAAATACTTGTTATGTCGAGGTATAACAACGTGAATGTTGTATTCTAGGGTTTAGAAAGCATAATATGTATGAGAATTTTGATATTTTGCTGTATAAGAAGTTTTTTTATGTTGTGTGCTTAGTGTTTATATAAAAGAGTAGATTTAAAGAATGATATATGCTATATTTACTTGTTAATACTCTGCTATAATTGAAGTAGACATGAAATGGAGTTATTAAGTGTTAGTTGAGGAATATGAGAAATTATGAAAAATGTGTGTTTATTATCGTCTGTGAATTGGATTTCTCTCTAGCTCTTTCCAGAAGGTCATAACGTTAAACTTGTTAACATTTTAAGACAAAATTATGGCTTTGTACTTATATGCAATAACTCTGAATTTAAATGGAGTGACTCTAGGATGGAATTTTTCTGAGGAAAAATTCTTTTAAAGAGGGGAGGAGTTGTGACATTGTCTCCATTACTAAACGGAAATTGTAATTATATAAGTATGTGATGCCCGTTCCTACCCCTCAACATGAACATGTCATCTATCGGTGAAATGTTGAACTGAACGGTCTCATAAACTCTAGGATAAGAGGCCATAAAGTTTGTGTAATGTGCGGTTCTGACATCATAAAAAGCATAAATCGCAGAGTGGTTCGAGGGCTCTCCAGAATTTTGACACTATAGTGACATGTGGAATCCCATAAACTTTGAACACTTACGAGCACTTCAAACGTCGGAGAAAGCTTTTGAATTCGCCGACCGTATAAAAGAAGACCCCAGTAGTCCACCGAAAAAGATCTGTTTTTGAGTGCCAGAGAGAGACGCAGCTCTCCTGGTCACCGGCCTTATAGGCCACGCTGTCGTTGAACCCGAAGCCGTCTTGACATATCTAACTGTAAATTCTAACTCGCTGTACATACTTGCTTTTTGTAGTTGTAGTATGTTTAACGTATCGTAGTAAAGTAATTGAAGCGAAACGCTTGTCTTATTATTGACTACGTTACAATATATATATATATATATATTATATATATATAATATATATATATATAATATATATATATATATATATATATATATATATATATATATATATATATATATATATATATATATATATATATATATATATATATATATATATAATATATATATATATAATATATATATATATATATATATATATATATATATATATATATATATATATATATATATATATATATATATATATATATATATATATATATATATATGGCATTAATTGCATCCATTGACAGTTGTATTTAATTTGAATGTACTCCGTAGCGAAATGCGGGTTTTCATCTAGTCTCTATATGCTGACAAAAACAAATAGCCTGTGAAAGAGAAATACTATTATCAATAGCTTTAGGAAAAGAAATCAATTTACACTTTAAGGTTCTTTAAGAATATACTTGCAGGTTGTGTGATAGCCTAATTCATATAATAAAATGTAAGCATGGGCCTGAAAAAAAAATGAAGTCGAAAAAGAACTGTAATGAATTCATGCAAAGAGACCAAGACAAGTTCTTAAAGATGACTGTAACTTATCGTCAAATGAGACTTATGCTTGCATATTTGATCTTAAAAAGACATTGCTTTTTTCAAAAGTTTTGACTTCTGTTGCATGCTACAGAAGAAATGGAGAAGTGTTAAAAGCTCATATAATGAATACGTACATTTTCTTTGCATTTTCAAAAAAGAATTTGTACAGCTTGAAATGAAATGAATCAACACGAAACATCAGTAATTAGATACGTAAGTTTAAATTACAATGAAAGTTTTTTATATAAGCATTTGTATGTTAAAACAAGACATGGAATAAAATTACAAGTCACATCCTCTATGTTTCTATAATAAAAAGTCGTCCAATAAAATATTAAAAGGGAACATGTTTACGTCACAAATTCTTGTCTATAATTAAAAGTATTTTATTCATTTTGACTTATGTTTATAATATTACAAAAAATACAGATTGCAAAAGTTAAAATGTATGTGAAATTAATCTATCGTGATTGAATATTTTTTCCGAATCTGACGTTATTTTAAATTTACGTGCACTCGTTTTCTTTCGTAGAAGTATAAAAATTAAAACTAACATGATTTTAATTAATATGTAAGCAAATAAATTCATATATATCCATACATTTTTTTCTTACAAAATGAATTTAAAAGTAATTTCCAGTAAAGAGTCCAAAACATATACTTGTTCAATAGTTTTTTCAACCATATTTCACTTACGGTATTATAATTACATTTTTTAAAGCTCAATAGCAATAGCTAAATAAATTAAAATAGTCGATCTTCTGCAAATGCGTCAAATTAAGTGAAATTAGGTTACTGCTTGAAGATATAATAATTAGTTTTTGTTTCAAATAATCTTTAATGTAATCTCTCAAATTAAAATAATTATCATTTAGTTTAAGTTTATTAATATAAGAAATGTTTTATATTTTATTTTTTACTTTGTTTGCCTACAATATCCCTTTCTTTGTAAATAGTAAATCACTAGTTTTAATTATACTTGTTTATATTTACATTTTGCTACAAAATATATTGACTCACCGTGATAAAATATTGAGCTTCATTGAAATACATTACATACACTCAAGCTAAATACATGATACACAATTACTTAGTAATGGAGAGCTAAGTAATGATGTCGATCACTTTACAAGAGAATACAAGGGTTGTACAGTAGCCAGATATAAATAATGAGTTTCATCTTTGAAATACCTGAAGCGACAGTTACTATTGAATTTTCATCGACAGTTGAAATGGAGGATGAATGATTCAAAATAATGACTAGATTTTCAGCACAGTGAGATGATCATGACTATCTAATTGGAGGATATAATATTTTGCATCATATAATAACTGTAGTCATTTAGATACATATCATTGTATAAGTTTGAAACATAATATACAACTAGTTAGTAATTCATTGCCAAGGAATGATCTTAACCACCTAACATGAGGATGCAAAAGTTTAACAATAGCTAAATATTAATAATGAGTGTCTATTCTCAAACACCTCAAGCCACTGAAAGAATTGCATTTTCATCAGCTGTTGAAATGGATGAAGAATGACTTAGAATAATGACTTGAAATTCGGCACTATGGAATGACCACCCAACGAATGGGCACAATTTATACAATGATCATGCATAATAACTGTAGCCACCGAAGAAAATACATGAAATAGGATTCTTCAGCATCATCCCAGATAAAGTGTTGTACAAATGTGTGGTGACGAAATGGTTTTGTTGGAAGACGCAAAACCCATCAGAGGGAATGCTTGACATACATGGGTGTAACACATCTGAGATGATGTTAACATGCCGTTCACCGGTCAGATAAGTTTGTAGGCGTATGATTGTTCCTAATACTCTACTGACTCCATAGTTCATTGTTTAATAGTTTAGCGCCAAGCACAGACAGTAACATCTACTATAATTAGTTGCATTAACTACGGTTGCATGCGAAACAGGCAAGACTAGACTACCCATTTCCAGCCATCCAATGTACAGTGGTGGCGTTCCCAAGCCCAGACAAGGCACAGAGCCCGTTGTCGAGAAGAAAGCAATAGAACTCTAGTTGGGAGTCGGGCTATGGAAGTCCATGTCATGCAGTGGACGTTGTACGGTACCATGCTGGTGTTATTAGGGGTCACAACATTGGATTAGGATGTTTTTTACGACAATGTTTCCCTTCTTTCTAAGTGTAAATATGCATACAGACATAAATATATCTATGTAAGTTTGAATACATATATTTAAATCTGTAATATCACTTAAGACGCTGGAACAGTCGGAAATCAATATTTCTTACACAGACTATGGTCACTATCAGTAACAGTAAAATGTTGAATTACTCTTGCATTTAAATCCGTGTTTTGCTTATGGATGAAAGATATTAGAATACGCTGCTACAAAATGAAAAAAGTAAAGTCCGCAGAATTGATGAATCTTAAGAATAGTAAATCACTTGTCTGGTCCGATGAGTACCCCTATCTATAGATTAAAACATTTTAATTTCTGGTAATCTGACTGAATAGTAAAAAGACCTTCGAGACAAAGTCTTCTTCGAATATACACAAAAATATTACTTTGAAATGTTTCCCAGGTTAAGTTTTGCTGATTTATCATGCATCATGTATTTATTTTCAAGTAATTTTGTGCCGTGCATTGTTTTTCTCTGAGAACAAAGCTTTTATAAAAATAGAGTGAATCTAGTACTGTGTGTCCTGGTAAAGTAAAAAAAAATAACTAATTTTTTTTCAAATGTTCAGATAAGTCATTTCAATGGATTGAATTTTCTTTCTTTACTTGATACACACACACACACACACACACACACATATATATATAATGAAACAAATGTTGTAAATATTCTTTTAGTCAAAATAATTTCGTCATTTTTATAAATGTATATTTTTAAACCTTAAGATGTATTTGGAATCATACGCCAAAACATTCTACATGAAAAAAATCATTCAGGATCATGTACTTCCTTTAACAAAGTAACACACATTTATAATATGTATTTAAAATCGTGCAACATATTATCCTGAGTGTGTCCATTACTCTCGTTGATATATATTTCTATAATGTAGCTGAAAGCGCCATAAAAGTTGTTTATCGCTTCATAATGATATCTTAATGAAGCAAACAAGCGTGATATCGAAATGTATTTAACTCTTTCTCCCATTTTTCATTCTTCCCCCTTTTGTAACTAATAGCACTGATAATTACTTTAAAATGAACTCGTTATTTTAATTTCCCCTTCATTTTCAATTGCGGGTGATAATGAAGCTGCAGCTGCATTAAAACTGTGCTTCTTAAGAGTGTAAATTAGAATGTTTTTAAATTGATACATTTATCTATCTGATACAGAATAAAAGCAGTTAAAAAATTTTAAGTCAATATAGTTACGTTTAATTAGGGTTATAAGCAGAGCAAGTCATAAAATCTATAGTAATTTTATTGCTATCGATAAGAGTTTTAGCTAAAGATAAGATATTTCAAAACAAAAGAAAAATATGCGAAAGTTTTTACGTATGTGAAACGTATTTACTCAAAGAAAACGTATCCACGTAATGACCGATATTCACTGACTTCTTTGCGGTGCTTAAATTTTGTTCCAAAAACAATTTACTTTATCATTAAACATTTTTAATCATAGCAGTTGTATTACTATCAATTATAAATATACTAATTTTTATTTCTATCTATTATATATTTATGTAAAGATAAGATATGTGAAGTAAAATAAAAATAAGTGTTTACATATATGAAACTCGATTACTTAAAGGAAACCTATCCACTTAATACATGATATACACTGACTGCTTCACGGTGCTCAAATTTTGTTCCAAAAATAATTTACCTTATCATGAAAACAATGTTAATCTGTATCAATGTTATTACTATCGATAATAATTAAAGAAATATAATCAATAGTATTTTTATTGCTATCTAGTTAACTAAATATATGTCAAATGAAAATCAAAATATGCAAAAATGCTTACACATGTCAAACTCAATTGCTAAAATAAAACCTATCTCCGTACTGACTGATATACAATGACTGCTTCGCGGTGCCTAAATTTTGTTCCAAAAACAATTTACTTTATCATTAATTGTTTTAAAATGTATTGCATTTTCAAAACTATTGATTATAAATGTATAAACATAATATATATTTAACCAAAGATACTTTTAGCAATACATAACGCATATTTAACTAGAGATAAGATATGTTGAATGAAAATAAAAATATGCGAAAGTGTTTACATATGTGAAACTCGATTACTCAAAGAAAACCTATCCACATAATGACTGATATACACTGACAGCTTTTCGGTGCGGAGGTGTTACTCCAAAAAGGAATTATTTCATAACAAAGAAAAAAATCGATACTAATTTTATTAGTATCGACAGTATATTTATCTAAAGATAAGATATTTCAAAAGAAAAGACAAATATCAGAAAGTTTTTACATATGTGAAACGCAGTTACTCAAAGAAAACGTATGCACGTAATGCTTGATATGCACTTACTGCTTTGTAAAGCTTAAATTTTGTTACCAAAACAATTTACTTTATCACTAAAAAAAGGGTTAATTGGTAGCAGTTCTATTACTATCAATAATGACCATTTAATATAATCAATATTAATTTTAATGCTATCAATTATACATTTAAGTAAGGATAATATATGTTAAATGAAAATCAAAATATGCGAAAGTGTTGACACATGTGAAACTCAGTTACTCAAAGAAAACATATCCATGTAATGACTACTATTTATGCATTGTCTAATTTGCAGTGCTTAAAGTTTGCTCGCGAAACACGTTTCTTTGTCATAACAAAAAAACTTTAATGATAGTAATTTTATTACTATAGGTAATATACTTAGCAAAATATAAGATATTTGAAAAGAAAAGAAAAATATGCGAAATATTTAACATATGGCAAACGCAGATACTCAAAATCCATCCACGTAATGACTGATATACACTGACTGCTTTGCGGTGCTGAAGTGTTACTCCAAAAACGAATTATTTCAACACGAAGAAAAAAATGGATAGTAATTTCATTAGTATCGATAGTATATTTATCTAAAGATAAGATATTTCAAAAGAAAAGAAAATATAAGAAAGTTTTTACGTATGTGAAACGCAGTTACTCAAAGAAAACGTATGCACGTAATGCCTGATATGCACTCACTGCTTTGCAAAGCTTAAATTTTGTTCCAAAAACAATTTACTTTATTATTAAAAAAGTGTTTATCGGTGGAAAATTTATTACTATCAATATTAACCATATAAATATAATCGATATTAATTTTATTACTATCTATTATATATTTAAGTGAAGATAATATATGTCAAATGAAAATTTGCAAAATTTGCAAAATTGTTTAGACATGTGAAACTCAGTTACTCAAAGAAAACCTATCCACGTAATTGCTACTATTTATACACTGTCTAATTTGCAGTGCTTAAATTTTGCTCCCGAAACAAGTTTCTTTGTCATAACAAAGAACCAGAAATTTAAAATGTTTTAATATTTTCTTTGTTATAACAAAGAACATATGTTACCGATAGTAATTCTATTACTATCGGTCACATATTTAACAAAACATTAAGATATTTGAAAAGAAAAGAAAAAATATACGAAAGATTAAACATATGGCAAACGCAGTTACTCAAAGAAACCCTATCAGCGTAATATCTGATATACACTGACTAATTTGCGGTGTTTATATTTTGCACCAAAAACCAGTTTTTCGTCATAACAAAAGAATGTTAATCGATAGTAATTTTATTACTAACCGTAATATATTTAACAAAACATAAGATATTTAAATAGAATAGAAAAACATCCGAAACTTTTTACATATGGAAAACTCAGCTACTCAAAGAAAACATATCCACGTACTGACTACTATACACTAACTAATTTGCAGTGCTTAAATTTTGCACCAAAAACCAGTTTTTTAGTCATAAAAAAAAACGTTAAACGATAGCAATTTTATTACTATCAGTAATATATTTAACAAAACATAATATATTTGAAAACAAACGAAAAATATTCGAACGTTTTTACATATGGCAAACTCAGTTACTCAAAAAAAAAATCTATCCACGTAATGACAACTATACACTGACTAATTTGCGGTACATTTTGCTCCAACAAAAAGTTTTTTTATCATAAAAAAAAAATTTAATCGATAGTAATTTTATTACTATCGGTAATATCTTTAACAAAACATAAGTTATTTGAAAAGAAAGAAAAATATGCGAAACCATTTTATATATGGCAAACGCAGTTACTCAAAGAAAACCTATCCACGTAATGACTGATATACACTGACTGTTTTTCATTGTTTAAATTTTGCTCCCAGAAGTAGTTTCTTCATGATGAAAAATAATGTTAATCGATAGAAATTTTATTAGTGTCGATAATATATTTAACAAAAGACAAGATACCTGCATTTAAAAAGAAGAGAAATATAAGCGAAAGTTTTTACACATGTGAAACTCAGTTACTCAATGAAAACCTATCCACGTAACGACTGATATAAACTGACTGCTTTGAGGTGCTTAAATATTTTTTTAGTATCAATTTACTTTATAATGAAAAACATGTTGATTCAAATTTAATTATTATCCATTACAAAAAATATATAATTATTTAATAACATTTGTTGTCTAGAGTGTTTATTCAACTAAAGTTAAAAAAATTATAAAAGAAAATAAAAATATGCGAAAGTTTTTACTCGTGTAAAACTCAGCTCATCAAAGGAAACCTATCCACGTAATGACTACAATATACACCGTTTACTTTGCTGTGCTTAAGTATTACTCCAAAAATAATTTACTTTATCATAAAAAATTATATTAATCATAATAATTTTATTACTATAGATTATAAATATATATAAATGATAGTTATTTTATAGCTATCGATTACATATTTAACTAAAGATAAGATATTTCCAAAGGAAAACCCATCCACGTAATGACTACAATATACACTGACTGCTGTGTGCTGCTTAAGTATTGCTAAAAAATAATTTACTTTATCTTGAAGAATTATATTAAACATAGTAATTTTACTACTATCGATTATAAAAAATATATAAATAATAGTTATTTTATAGCTAGCCATTATGTATTTAACTAAAGATGAGATATTTCAAAAGAAAAACCTATCCTAGTGATAATTACAATATACACTGACTGCTTTGCGGTGCTTAAGAATTGCTAAAAAATAATTTACTTTATCAAAAACAACTATATTAATCATAGTAATTTAATTACTATCGATTATAAAAAATATATAAATAATAGTTATTTTATAGCTATCCATTATGTTTGTAACTAAAGATAAGATATTTAAAAAAAAAACCTATCCACGTAATGACTACAATATACAGTGACTGCTTGGCGGTGCTTAAGTATTGGTCCAAAAATATTTTTTATTATAAAAAATTATATAAATCATAGTAATTTTATTACTACCGATTATAAAAATATATAAATGATAGTTATTTTATAGCTATAGATTATATATTTGACGAAAGAGAAGATATTTCAAAAGAAAAACCTATCCACGTAATGACTACAATATACAATGACTGCTTTGGGGTGCTTAAGTATTGCTACAAAAATAATTTACTTTATCATAAAAAATATATTAATCATAGTAATTTTATAACTATCAATTATAATAAAAATGATGATTTTTTTATACCTATCGATTATATATTTAACTAAAGATAAGATATTTGAAAAGAAAATATATGAGTAAGTTTTTACGTATGTGAAACTTGGTTATTCGCAGACAACCTATTCAAATAATGACTGACATACACTAACTTCCTTAAGGTGTTTAAGTATTGTTCCAAAAAAATTTTCTATATAAATAAAAAAATGTTTATTTTGTAAATTACATTAGAATTTGACGAACATAAGAACAACACTCAAGGAAAACCTATCCATGTAACGATTAATATACACTCATGGACAAAAAAATTAGCGCACCAAGAAGGATTCGTTAAATGAAACGAAATTTTGCATACGTAATCACTACTTTGATATAAGTAAATGATAAGAAAATCAAAGAAAAAGGATAATTTATTTCAGAGAAAAAGGCAAAAGAACGGAGGAGTTAATACTCCGTTGGACCCCCTCTAGCGCAAATGCACGATGCGATACGATCAGGCATTAAGTCATACAAGTTCTGTATGCTGTCTTGAGACATTTCGTTCCATATTTGCTGTAACCTTGCCTCTAGTTCGTTCAAACTCGTGGGATGCACAACTCGTCGTCCCAAATGATCCCAGATATGCTCGATTGGAGACAAATCTGGGGATCGGGCAGGCCAAGGAAGGATAGTAACAGTGCGGAGACAGTCTTGTGACACCCTTGCCGTATGAGGCCGAGCATTGTTTTGTTGAAAAATGGCTCCTGGGAGCCGTTGCACGAGAGGCAACACATGTGGTTGCAGGATTTCATGAACATACCGCTGGGCTGTCATGGTGCCACGGAACAATACTAGGGGTGACCGTGTATTGTAGGCAATGGCACCCCATACCATCACACCAGCTGTGGGAGCGATGTGTCGCTGTACAGCAAAGGCAGGATTGAACCATTTCACCACGGGCTCTCCACACACGAACACGATTGTCATCACTGCCGAGATTGAATCTGGATTCGTCGCTAAAGACGACCTGGTTCCATTCCGCTGCAGTCCAGTTTCCTCGTGCGCGGCAAAACTCCAAACGGAGGCGTCGATGGGTGGGCGTCAAGGGCAGAAGACGTAATGGGCGCCGCGATACCCACTGTCCTTCAGCCAGGCGCCTTCGTACGGTTCGAGAAGACACAGACTCCCCTAGTGAAGGTGCTACCTGTGCCTGGATGGCGGCCGATGAAGCAGTTGGCTGTACGCGTGCATTTCTTACGATGTGGCGGTCTTCTCGACGACTGGTCTGTAGAGGGCGTCCTGAGCCTGGTCTTCGTGTACATGACATCTCTCGGGTCCACTGGTCCCAACACCTCCTCACAACACAATCAGAGCGGCCTAATTGACGAGCTACTCGCCTAGCTGACCACCCAGCTTCCATCATCCCGACGATTCTCCCACTCTCAAACTGCGACAAATGCTTATATTTCTTCGAACACGGCGTAATGGCATGTCTATCTCAGCTCTTCCTTTGTAAATGATTCAGCACACTCAAACAAGCTTTGGTTACCTGTTTTATACTCCACAGAGTACGATGTTCAATGCCCTCTACCGGCTATACGTAATGCGCAATCACGCTGCATTTCTAATCATTTGCATATTTCCCCGACATGTACGTTCATTGCAAGTTTCGTTACGATCCCGCAATTATTTCTTGGTGCGCTAATTTTTTTGTCCATGAGTGTACATTGACAGATTTGTGGTGCTTAAGTATTGCCCTGAAGTTAGAACGACATTTGAAGAATTATGTTTTATAGAATGAAACTTTCTCACATGTATTGATCACGTAATCATTCAGGTGTATTGCCTAAAACCGAAAAGTAATTGATAGCTGTAATTCAATTAACTAGTGTTTGACTGAGAAAAACGGAAATACTATGTAAAATTAACGCTTACCTGATTAGAAGGAAAAATAATCAAAACTTCCAAATTTGAATTGAATTTAGTAATTCTAAATTTGAGTAGGATAAATAATTTTCAACATGCAGTTCGTATTAAACAGCAGTTCGTGATTTCTTAAAGTTCTAAAGATGTATGATATTTTATAAGGAATTTCACATTAAACAATTCTGTGGGGGTTCATTCACAAACTGTAAAAAACGTATTAATTTTGAATACAGTTTGAATATTATAAATGATGTTTTACTTTACCCATCTGAATTAAGTTTTATGTCTGGTTTATCACAACTGCAGTTAAATATGTATTCTTCTTAGGGATTTCAGAGACAGAGTTGGTTTTCTTGGTCAATAAACTTATTGTCTGACTCGGACTATGAACAGACTGATGTTCATCCATTTAGATAAAAGTTTTCATGTACACTGCTGCTATTAGAAGGTTTACTTGGTATTAAATGTGTGCATTTAGGGAAACTAACCATGTGTTATATGTTTATTTTAATTAAAGTTGAAATAAAGTTATTTAAACAAGTTCAACATTTCTCTAAGGTAACTCAATGCAGGAAGTGTAGACTGAGTAGTAGTGTGGGGCTTCGTTGGAAGCCTAAAGTCGGATACTAAAGTCCATGAACGGATTTGGGACTGTATATATCAATTAGTGTCTGTAAATCGATATATGGCGTTGTTTATCGCTCCTTCGTTAATGGATGATAAATAACGGAAAAAAGCGTTTGAATTGATAAAAATATGAGTTTACTAAATAGCGTCACAGAATAAAAATATGTTTTGCTAAGCAGTTGAAAAATAGTTTTATGCATCAAAAATAGTTTTATGCTGTTCAAACGGACCCATGATAGACAAGTCTCAATGTTCTAAGAAGGTTGAAGAAACCTTCATGATCATGAACGACACACACCATAAGCTAAAAATTTTCCACAATCAAGAAACATTGTGAGACAAAGCACATCATGACTGGAAAAACAAAAACAGTGTGTACACTGTTATTTAATCGGATAAGATTTGCAATCGATAATGGAAATTTGAAAATAAATAGTTTACCATTTTATGATATCTACATACCTTCTATTACTGATAAATTGCACTACAAATTATAGAGTCATTTATCATGATAGATACTTAAGTCATTAGGGTGTATATTTAACGTAGTAAGCAGAAAGTAGAAAAGACAATATTTTTTTTGTGTAAACACATTTAACGATATTTTAAAGTTTAACCTAGTATATTTTAGTGTTGGTTACCGTATTAATTTAAGTGCTTATACAATGATGAAAGGAAAGTTGCTTAAATTAAGTCTAATAATAATTTTCATGAAATATTTTCAAGCGCACACACACACACACACATATATATATATATATATATATATATATATATATATATATATAATATATATATATATATATATATATATATATATATATATATATATATATATATATATATATATATATATATATATATATATATATATATATATATATATATATATATATATATATATATATATATATATATATATATATATATATATATATATCTGTGTGTGTGTGTGTGTGTGTGTGTGCACATACACACATACACATCTGTTGCGTTAGTATATGTCAGTTTATACAAAATGTTATTATTTATTTATCCTAAAATTGCTAACCATACTCTTTCATTGTCCAGAACTGGCCAGTGGATTCTTTGAAACTGGTCCATTTTTTTTACTCTGGTCTACAAACACCTCCTAATGAACCTGAAATTTCAAAGAATTGAGAAAGCAACTTGTCGTAACAATTCTATAGAATGTAAACTCTCCTACTGAATTTCCACCAGTGCTACACGTGATTGACTGCTCTCAAGTTTTAAAAATATCTACAGTTTATAATGTTGGAAGTTATGACACCCCTGCAATTTTAAATTTGAGATAGATGGTACAGGCTTGGATACTTAATCTAGTAGAATTTAGTGTTAGGTTACCTTACGAATTTAAGTGCTTATACAATGGTGAAAGGAAAGTTGTTTAAATTAAGTCAAATAATAATTTTCAAGGACTACGCACACACACACACACGTGTATATATATATATATATATATATATATATATATATATATATATATATATATATATATATGAGTGAGTTTATATATATATATATATATATATATATATATATATATATATATATATATATATATAAACTCACGGCGCAACAGTCCGATGTAGACCAGGGCCGGCGGTACCCATCTCCGCTTTCTTGACCGTGGGTAGGGGGTGCCATACAGCATATGTCTCAGTCAGGTGATCAACCTGACGTGAGACCCCCCATAGTTTAGTTCCCAAGCATGCTTGGTCCTCATTTTATCGGCCCACTCAAGGGATGAAAGGCTGAGTCCACCGCGCCCAGTCAGAAGGTCGAACCCTGGGACTGTGGGATAGCAGCTTGAAGCTTTTAACCACTACGCCACCGGGATTCATATATATCTATATATATAAAACAGTTCCGTAACTGACTCATTCATTCATTCATTTATTCATTCACTGACTGACTGACATACAATGCACAGACCAAACCGCTGGACCTAAAGGGCTGAAATTTTGCATGGCGATTCTTCTTATAGTGTAGGGGTGCACTAAGAGAGATTTTTGAAAAATTCTTCTTAGATGTTTTTAAATTAAATTTTTAAGCTGTTTTTTTACTTTTTTTAAGTTTGCATTTAAAATAATAATTTGAGGGTTATAAAATTTATATCACGAGAAAGATCCTAAAAATTCCTTTAAAATGAAATCTTTTTCGAATCTTTACCTTCATTTCCTGATTTTTGGTGAATTTTTAAAGATTAATTTTTAGAATTTAATTTATTAAATGCTGATCACGTGACTTCTTTTTCTGGTACTTTAAATAAATTTATCGTCACGTGCATAAAAACTAAATAGACAAAAAATAATTTTTTTTTTCTTGCTAATGCGGCAGACGATTGGACATTATCCAAAAAAATATTAAAATACAGTAAAAGAAATGTTCTAGAAACTGTACTATATTAACTGTACTATATTCTTTAGTATTCTTTATATTAGATTTAATTTGAATATCTTCTTCTACATTATTTTGTCTATAAAAATATCCCTTACGATTTTTTTATAAATATATATATATTTTACATCAATTATATACATTGATCGTCGTATTTATTATATATATATATTGGCATTAATTGCATACATTCACCGATGTTTTTACTTTGAATGTACTCCGTAGCGAAGTGCGGGTTTTCAGCTACTATATATATATACACACACACACGCAAAATTAGTTATGCATCAAGCTCAGCAAGGATTTTTTTTAATTAAAAAATATTTGTATATTTTATAACAAAATTTCTTTGTTTACTAAATTTTTTATTATTATATTTTTATATACGGCTATTAATTTTAGATTTATATATATACATATATTTGTGCATTCTTGGGCTAAAAGTATGTAAATAAACATGTATTTTTATTTTAAAAGAAATATATTTATTCATATTTCAGTTGTTTAAAAGCATACTCTTAAGTAATAACATGTTTATTTCCAGTGAAAGGATGCCACTTATTACTTTTCTTCCTCACGCTAAGCAACAAAATTATGAAACTTGTTAGGGAATGACTAGAATAATGAATTATCACGGTTGGATAAGATGAAAAATTTTCCGACCAAATACATGTGATAACGAAGAAAAATGTCTTTTACACCTCAAACACCCTTCAGGTATTTACCACTAAACTCATATCATTAGTCACTTTAAAAATATATCCAAAATCTCTATCTGGAACAGGAATTTAGGAAAACAAGGAACTCATATACTCATTTATCTTTTATATTGTACCTTAAAAACTGAAGTATTGTTGTCTGTTCATTATTAAACGTTAAGACGTATATCATATCTCCTCTATAAATCTTTACTTTCATAACTTGTGTTTCAGGGGGTTTATTTTCTACACGTTGGCACCTGGGACAAAAAAAAGACATGAAATGTTCCTAGACGCTGTTAGATGTTGATTTTTTCTCATCTGTTTTGCTAAAATCATTAATTAATTGCATGCAGTAAAATCCAGTATAACAGGAAATGTTAATCTTTTTACGTTTGCAGCACCCTTGAGAATGAGCATAGATACTTGGGGCACCCATATTAGAACTTTAGATTTAAAATTTTTTAATTATTAATTAATGTATATCAGGAATATATTAAAAAAAATTGTCAAATAACTACTTATTACATAACTGATTTCACCCATTTATTAAAAGTTATAAGCAACAAATAACACAAACACAATATAATATATTGATGCAGTTTCAAAAATAGCCAAAGAATTCTGTATAGTATAACACTAGAGAAATACTATGAAAATTTCTAAACAGAGTTTTCTTTTACATATGTGAGACTTGCAACTGATGAAAAGAGCCCAAATGTTTGATATTAATCCAAAGAGTTGACAAAGAAAGACACATATCATCCTCGAGGAGAAGCAGCATCTTTCTCGCTTTCTATTTTCTGGTCGGTATAGCAGAGAAGGCTTCTTTGCACAAATATTAAGATGAAAATGACAAAAGTAGGTCTCTTGCTTTCGCCACTGTATTAGGGTACTCCTCCGCTAGTCCAAGCGAAAAAGCAGCCACTGATGGCTCTCATTAGATAAACTTTCTTTTGGTTGACTTTGATAATCTTCGTCCGAAAGACATTTCCTCCTTTAAGATAAGCAGTCTCTTACCTGTTCTGTATTTTATGTTCTCCATAACATATAAGGCTTGTTAGCACAAATATTAAGTTCAAAAAGGCAAAAGTAGGTCTCTTGCTTTCTTCACTATGTTAGGGTACTCCTCCGCTAGTCCAAGCCAGGAAAACAGCTACTGATGACTCACTTAAGGTAAATTTTCTTTTGTTAAACTTTGATAATCTTCCCCCGAAAGACATTTCCTCCTTGAAGGTAAGCAGTCTCTTACCTGTTCTGTATTTTATGATCGCCATAACAGAAAAGGCTTGTTAGAACAAATATTAAGTTGAAAAAGGCAAAAGTAGATCTCTTGCTTTCTTCACTATGTTAGGGTACTCCTCCGCTAGCCCAAGCGAAAAAACCGCCCCTGATGTCTCACTTTAGGTAAACTTTTTTTCGGTAAACTTTGATAATCTTCCTCCGAAACACATTTCCTCCTTGAAGGTAAGATGTCTCTTACCTGTTCTGTATTTTATGTTCGTCATAACAGAAAAGGTTTGTTAGCACAAATGTTTGGTTGAAAAAGGCAAAAGTAGGACTCTTGCTTTCTACACTATGTTAGGGTACTTCTCTGTTAGTCCAAGCAAAAAAAACAGCCCCTGATGACTCACTTAAGGTAAACTTTCTTTTGGTAAACTTTGATAAACTTTCTCCGAGAGACATTTTCTCCTCGAAGGTAAGCAGACTGTTACTTGTTCTGCATTTTATGTTTGCCATAAGAGAGAAGGCTTGTTAGCACAAATATGTAGTTGAAAAGTACAAAAGTAGGTTTGTTCCTTTCTTCACAAGGTTAGGGTACTCCTCTTCCAGTCCAAGTCAAAAAACAGCCACGTATGTGTCTCTTTTGGTAATTTTTTAGTGTGGAATGAGCACAGAGAATTCCACTCTTTCTCAGTCTGAGTTCATCGATTTGTGTCGCAATCTGTCGACGTAAGAGTAGTTAATAAAATTTATATTCATGTTTAGTTGGTCCTAAAATATTATGTGTATATCTCCAAAAGATCTCGTGGCACCACTAGCCGATCAGGCAGCACCCAAAAGTGCCCGGCACACCGGTTGGGAATCACAGCATTATAAGAAGATAAATGATTCTTTTGCAATATGTACTGGACTGATTGTATTGCGAGCGTGTCAATACAGCAAAATAAAAACACGCGAGTTTTAGATTAAATACGTAGCATCCAATTTAGTGATCATGTTTCATTTGAATATTCGAGAGATTTGGAAAAGCAGTTTAACAGAATCATATTCTAATATTACACAAGGGCTCATACATAAAAATTGTCTTATCATAAGACCATTATGATGTGTGATTTGAATACTCATCAGCGAAATAACCCTTTTGCATTATGTAATGTAGGTTATAAACTTCACAGTTTAACTTCACTTTAATATTTAATGTCCTTCCGATTTTCCTCATCATACATTTTTTAAACTGGTAAATGACTAAATATATATTTTATTTCTACAACTTATCAGGTTTTATAAAGATATTGACTTCGATGCGCATTTGCAATGCATTAAAATTTATGAGCCATTAAAGGCAACGATAACACGTATTTTCACATAACACCAAATCATGCAAACAATATATTTAATACATCGATAAATGAATGATCCGTCTCATGAAACCACAAAATAAACAGTCTGAATGGCATATAATTATTTATATTTCCAACCTCATAAAATAAAGCTTATAGATTTTCCAAGGTACTTTTTTAAGCATTAATCATTTCTTTTGAATTTTAATATTATGTTATCATCTAGTAATAAAAAATGTTATTTATATATTTTTAAATCCCTAATATAACCCTGATATTAACTTATCCTTTTAAAATTCAAAATATTGAACGTTGAGTTCGTTAATTAAATTTCAGAGAAAGATAAAATATATTATTGCGAAATACTAAATTAAGCAAACAATAGATTAAGTATATCGAAAAATGCATGATCAGTTTAAACAAAAAGACAAAGAAGGTAATATGATTGGCATTTAACTAATTTTTATTTTCATACTCATAAATTAAGCCTATACATTTTCCAAAATATTTATCAAACCATTAATGATTTCTTTTCAGTTTTGACGTCATGTTCTTCTTTAGTAATAAAAGTATTCATTTTTAGAAATTATTTATTAATTTTTAAATCTCTACCATAAGCTTGATAATAAATTATCCTTTTAAAAATAGGTAAGTTGATAGTTAGTTCATTAATTACAAACTTTAGATCATTAAATTGAAAAACAAATTTCATAAAAAGGCACTTATGAAAGTAAAAGTTTATATTACCCCTAAAATTTAAGTGTATAAAGTGACTCTATATTTAGATTGAGGTATGTAAGGCTCAAAACACATAAGGATTAGAATCAATGAACTAATAAACAATATCCATTTATGTTGCTTTCACCGATTTTCTTTGGGGGTTAATAAAATAGTACAATCTTCACATTAGTTAACTTATCAGATCGCATCGTAATATCGTGTTTGTTAATGTGAAGATTTATACTTACCAAAATCCCGCAAAGTACTTCAAAGGATTTTCCTTCTTGTATTCAGAATCTATGCATACATGAATATCTAACAGATAGTTTACATTACTTAATTACTATATACAGCATTTAATTAAGTTTTAGTAATTAAAAGATTTTATGAGGCATATTCCCCACCTCTTTTTTTCTTTGAAAAACGATGAGGTAGAATACTAAAATAAATTTGCCAAGAGAGACAGGGCGTGATACTTCGTAAAGGATATTTTGCTGTTTACGAATATTCGTATACGCATGAATGTATGTACAGGTTGGTCCAAAATTATTGAGCGCATTTCAAGTTTGAAAATAAAAGAACAAAATGAGTTACAACGGATTTGCTTTCATGGAACTACACAACGCCCATTGCTTTTTCCTGCACGGTAGCCATTTACAGATTAACGCAATTATTATGTTTTTCTTGCAAAATGTTGTCGAGCTATCTATTGGCTTATGTGGAAGTTATTTAATGTTTAAAATTTTGCTGTGTAAAACCGTTTTAAATTGTCTTTCTAAGAAAAGAATAAACATGTAAGTACCTTATTTTTTTTTTCAAACATGAAATGCGCTCAATAATTTTGGACCACCCTGTATTTCGTTTTGAATATAACTGATCAAATGCCATACAGAAATAAGTTCGTTGCAGGTTTATTTACTCTAAAATCTCACAAGACGGATATCCCACAAATTTAAACACAGTTAATTTACACTCGCATGAAAATTATCGGACAGTGATATCGTAGTATCTATATGTCTCTATACCCATTTTCGTGGTCACCCTCAGACATGGAGGAAAACCTTGATTTCACGTTTCCTCACATAAGCATAAAGCCACAATACGAATAATAAAAACTGATATCCTACAAATTTAATTACTACGAATTTACTGTCGAATAAAATTTCTCAGTGTGAGACGCCATGGTATCTGTGTTTCGATTCCCTCTTTAATGGATACCTTCAGACATGGAGGAAAAACTTGTTTTCGTGTTTCCTCACTCATTCATAGAGCCAGCATACGAATAATTAAAACTTATATCCTACAAATTTAAATACAATTAGTTTACTGTTGAATACAATTTCTCCGACTGAGACGTCAGATTGTTTATATGTTTCGATTCTCTCTTCCGTGGTGACCCCCCAGAAATGGAGGAAAACCAAGTTTTCTGTTTACTCACAAAGGCATGGGGCCACAATACGGATAACAAAAACTAGTATCCAAAAATTTAATTACTACTAATTTACTGTCGAATAAAATTTCTCAGTCTGTGACGCCAGAGTATCAATGTATCGATTCCCTCTTTCGTTCTACACCCTCAAATATGACAAAAAAAAACTTGTTTTCACGTTTCCTCACATAGCCATAAAACCACTATACTAATAATTAAAACAGATATCCTACAAATTTAAATACAATTAATTTACTGTTGAATAAAATTTCTCCGACTGAGACGCCACAGTATTTATATATTTCGATTCCCTCTTCCGTTGTGACCCTCAGATATACAGGAAAACCAAATTTCCTGGTTCCTAACAAAGGAAAAAATCCATAGTACGGGTAACTAAAACTAGTATCCGAGAAATTTAATTACTACTAATTTACTGTCGAATAAAACTTCTCAGTCTTTGACGTCATAGTATCTGTGTTTCGATTCCCTCTTTCGTGGTGACCCTCAAAGAGTATCCGAGAAATTTAATTACTACTAATTTACTGTCGAATAAAACTTCTCACTCTGAGACGTCACAGTATCTGTGTTTCGATTCCCTCTTTCGTGGTGACCCTCAGAAATGGAGGAAAACCATGTTTTACAGTTTCCTCACATACTTATAGAGCCACTATACAAATAATTAAAACTGATACCCTAGAAATTTAAATACAATTAATTTACTGTCGAATAAAATTTCTACGACTGAGATGCCACAGTATTTATTTGTTTCGATTCCCTCATCCATGGTGACCCTCAGAAACGGTGGAAAACCAGGTTTTCTGTTTCCTCACAAAGGCATAGCGCCACAATAAGGATAACTAAAACTAGTATCTACAAATCTAATAACCTACAGTTTAATAGAATACTACTAATTTACTGTGAAATAGAAATTCTCAGTCTGAGACTCCATAGTATCTGTGTTTCGATTGCCTCTTTCGGGGACACCCTCAGGCATAGAGGAAAAAACTGTTTTCGTGTTTTCTCACACAGTCATAGAGCCAATATACGAATAATTAAAACAGATATCCTACAAATTTAAATACAATTAATTTACTGCCGAATAACACTTCTCCGACTCAGACGCCACAGTATTTATATGTCTCGATTCACTCTTCAGTGCTGACCCTCAGAAATGGAGGAAAACCAAGTTTTCTATTTCCTCACAAAGACATAGAGACACGATACGGAGAACAAATACAAGTATCCTATAAATTTAAATACTACTAATTTACTGTCGAACAAAGTTTCTCAGTCTGAGACGCCACAGTATCTGATTTTAGATTCCCTCTTTCATGGTGACCCTCGGAAATGGAGGAAAACCATGTTTTACAGTTTCCTCACATAGTCACAGAGAGACATTATACGAATAATTAAAACTGATATCCTACAAATTTAAATACAATTAATTTACTTTCGAATAAATTTTCTCCGACTGAGACGCCACAGTATTTATATGTTTCGATTCCCTCTTCAATGGTGACCCTCAGAAACGGTGGAAAACCAAGTTTTCTGTTTCCTCACAAAGGCATAGAGCCACTTTACGGATAACCAAAACTAGTATCTACAAATCTAATAACCTAGAGTTTAATAGTATACTACTAATTTACTGTCGAATAGAACTTCTCAGTCTGAGACGCCATAGTATCTGTGTTTCGATTCCCTCTTTCGTGCACACCCTGAGGCATAGAGGAAAAAATTGTTTTCGTGTTTCCTCACGCAATCATAGAGACAATATACGAATAATTAAAACTGATATCCTACAAATTTAAATAAAATTAATTTACTGCCGAATAACATTTCTCCGACTGAGACGCCACGGTATTTATATGTCTCGATTCACTCTTCCGTGGTGACCCTCAGAAATGGAGGAAAACCAAGTTTTCTGTTTCCTCACAAAGCCATAGAGACACGATATGGATAACAATAACTAGTATTCTACAAATTTAATTACTACTAATTTACTTTCGAATAAAGTTTCTCAGTCTGAGACGCCACAGTATCTGTGTTTCTATTCCCTCTTTCGTGGACACCCTCCAACATGGAGGAAAACTATGTTTTTCAGTTTCCCCACAAAGGCATAGAAACACCAGACGAATAATTAAAACTTATATCCTACAAATTTAAGTACAAATAATTTACAGTCGAATACAAATTTTTCTCCAGGATAGTAAAATAAACTTTCTGTATTAAACAATAATACACTGCGGATTTCAAAACATAAAAATTCTTTTAGAAGAGTTACTGCAGCTCCATTATATTAAAGGCTCCTAAAATCTGTTTCCAAAACCCTACCTTTACTTATTAAGTTTTTATAATAGATTCGAAAACTTTTTTTTTTCTATTTTATCTTTAAAGGAATTCAGAATATTTACCACTTCTGCGAAATAAATTGACCTTTAGCTTTGTAATACACCTCACGATTTTCTGTCCATAAAAATATTTGGGTTCTTTGTAGTAGCGTGTATCACGTTCCAGTTTTAAGTAAGTTCATATTGTTATTGCCATGGTATTAAATTGTGTGACACCAAGAAAAACATTTTAGAAGAATAAAATTTCTACATTCAGTCAACTAAAGAAATATAATTTTTATCTGCTTATTGACAGCATATTTTAACTTTTTAAAGAGCATAAATAAATTTCTTCCTTCCAGGATAAAATATTTTATGTTTGATGGTCGACTAATAGTGCAGAATAATTTAGATTATTTGAATAACAATGTGAAACACATACTAAAATAAAATAAAACCTTTGTCAGGACATAATTTTTAATTGTTTACCTGTAATATTCAAACACAAGAAATGGCCGTTATTCAGTCACCCGATATGTGTTTTGAATAGACATGGCCTTGAAATTGTTTCCATATAAACTGACTAGATGGCATCACTGTGCTTAGGAGCCCACTTTTTGGCTTGTTGGCGCATTTTGTTGGAGGTGACACGAGTAGATTGGGGAACACGGATTGCAAAGAGATGGTTGCCATTAAGTTCTGCGTTAAGCTAGGATAAACCACTAGCGTATCCCTGCTGATACCAAACACTCCATACTCTTCCGACCTGATGCCATGTGAAAGGGAAGCTTCATGAAGATATTACAGCAATCCAAATGGCTGTAGCCGATGTGCTGAGAAGATTCTCGGATGAAGATATCTCTGTTTGCTTCCATAACCTTTAGAAACGGCGACAGCTGTTCATAGATAACCGACGGGACTATTTTGAAAAGACCGATGTATAACCATGAGTTGATAAGTTGAATAAATTACTTTTTACCTGATCAGTCCTGGAACTTTTCGAACGAAGGTGATATCTCTTATATAGCCATAACAATTGCATTTTTGTAGGAAAAAAAAACACTAAGTATAAAAAAATTGACACTAAGTATAAAAAAATATTGTCTAAGTATAAAGAAATATGACACATACTATTATTCGCAGATTTCCCCCAACCATTGTAGATGAATATGTAAAAATTTTGTTAAATACTTCTAAAATTTGTAAAAAGTTGTAATTTTATTTTAAAATTTTGCGTTGTATTCAAAATCTCACGATAACCATCAAAATATTTTAAAATATACACACCTTAATGTTTGTGCGTTAATTTATAGAACTACATAATTACGATGCTTAAACTTAGTATAATTTACATTACATCCGAAAATTATTATGTTCCTTAAATTGCCTCTAATACAGTAGTAATTTACGATTGCAATAAACATGTAGTGTACAGTTGCTACAACTACTATGTCTGCTTAATTATTATACTAGAATCATAATACCTTAATTATAGTTAACGACAGTCAAAATAAACGCATATTAATATAGGTATATTATTTCCTACACCATTTCAAATATTATTGCATTAATTTAAACATGAGCTTACTTAGTCTTAAACATATATTTCACATACATATTTCTCACTGGAATGTGAATATATTAAAGCATGGAGTTCCTAACTTACCCTATGAGTTATATGTATTTATTTTTAAACCAATTTATTTACTTAAGATCTTTTACAATTTTCAATTGTTTTTAACGTTTGCATGGTGAAAAAATCTTCGTATTTGATCAATTATATTTAGAAATTTTATAAGGAACTTTCATTTAATGTATGAGGTAAACACCGTCAGAAGTAGTGATTTTATAACAACCATTTTTCATCTACGCACATAGCGTACTGGTTAACGTCCCAAGCTTGCCGAGCGGGACTTGGGTGCAAACTTCGACTAAAGTGCAGACGTCCCTCTGTTGTACTCTTATAGGGAACATCGTTGTTTCACCTATGTGGTACTCTCGTAATAATGCAGTTGAAAAAAATCGCGTTGGGGGTGGAAGATGTTTTTCAAGAAACAGTGCTTGGCTCAATGGGAAAAAATATAATTATTATCTCTAGTAACGCCAGATCGTGGGGGGAAATTGTTGGGCAACCTGCTATTGTTGTCGTTGTTCCTAATTCACCGTGACCGGAAGCTACAGACCAGGTACATACAGGCATTCGTTTGAGTACTGCGACTCGCAGGTTACTCGGTTTATAATAGTACTTAAAGGGTCGGGCTAGGTGACACCACAATTTTGACCGAGCACCCCAGGGGGGACATCTGAGGGTTCGTAACTTCCCCTCCAACTGACATCATAGAAGGGATTTCCGTTCTACGGATTTAACGTGCCCATATTTGGTGTAGGCACGAAGATATTTAAGGGTGCTTGTCTGGATTCGATCCGAGCAACCTCAGTATCGAAAGTCGAAGCGCTACTGATAGGCTACCTCGGGCCTTGGACAACCGTATTTAGCATAGTTGGGTAACAGATAGATTTGGTCGTTTGGGTTGCTTTTGAAACAAAATTTATCATTGAAGCTCTCCCAATGGTCGTCTGTTAGTTGGCCCAACCTTTGCTAGAGCGGTTTTAATCTAATTTAAATCGGGGTAACAACTTTTTATATTTGTTAGCCCAGCATAAACATTTTGCAGTTTGTTTATATTTCTTTATGCAAGTTCTGCCAAAGATCACCATTTCCAACGATGTAACAAAAATTTGCTTTTGAGCTAACGACGTGTGTTACTGGTGGGGAGTTTTACAAACCTATACATACTAGTGTATTCTTTAGCAAAAAATCTTTAATTGATGAAGATTATATGGATAAACTTAAAGGACGGAGTTTTTTTTAAGGTGCTGGAAATCAATTAAAAATTTTTGAAACTTTGATAGTCAATATTACCCCTGACACATTCTATTACGTGTGGGTAATAGTGAATCTGTGTGGAATGGATAATAGAAAATAAGATCAATTTGTATTACAATCACTTCCAATGTTCGACGAACGCCTATAATGCATGGAATTTATACAAATTTCGAAACTTTTTATGAAATCAGTTTAACTGTGGTAACTTACTTTGAACACTTCTAATATACTAGAATGACGGGTTTTATTACACTGCACTTGCGTAATAAGCTTTTAAAGATATATATTGTTAACTATTTAGCAAAATATAGATTATTACCTAATGGAAGTTTAACTTATAAAAATGTTCTCTTTTTATGCCTTTCATGATTTACTGTACTAAGGGGGATATCAATACTTCAGTATGTGGATTTTGGTATATATATATATATATATATATATTTATATATATTACGAAAAATTTTATATATGCTTCTATGAAAGGGGATATGCAGTGAGTTGCAATATGCAGTGAAAATTTAAACAGTCAACTTTAAGAGAAATTTATATATATATATATATATATATATATATATATATATTGTTCTTCTTGTAGTTGTTTCTAATGTCCCCTGGCTGGAATTCATTCTAGACCAGGTCCATATAGGCTAGCGGGCAGAGGGCTGCGGTTCCATTTTATAACGGCACAAAAAGGGTCGGCGTCTGATTTAGTCAGGTGCCAAGGAAATTTTGATCGAGTATAACCAGGAGCGGCATCCAAAGAGATCGTACCCTTTTCCACCCTCACTGACCTTCATAGCCGGGTCTACGGATTTAAAGTGCCCATATCTATCCTAGACGCGGAGGTATTTAACGGATCACGCGAATTCGATCCGAGCACCCTCAGCACGAAAGCCAGCACTCTACAAGGCCACTTCGAGCCCTACCAAAAATATCCATATCAACATTGTATCTGTATTAAAATGTTGTTAAAAGTTCAGAGTACATAACTTTAATCTTTATCAAAAAATACTGTGACTAAGTGTGTCACCAACGATGATGTACCATTCTCTTACCGATAATTAGATAATTCTTCTTACGGGCTCGTCTTTTGAGAATATTTTTTGCCAAACTAAATATTCTAGTCTATCAAGAATATCCATATCAACATTGTGTCTGAATTAAAATTTTGTTAAAAGTTCGGAGTACTTAATATTAATCTTCACCAAAACTTACAAGGACTAAACGCATCACGAACGATGGTACTATGCTGTAACCGAGCATTAGATAATTCTCCATAGGGTCTCGACTTTCGAGAAGACTTTTTGCTAAACTAAATACTCTAGCTTACCAAAAACATCCATACCTACTATGTACCTGAATTTAAATTTTGTTAAAAATTCAGAGTAACATTGTTATATATGTTAAGCTATATGGTTAAGCTAAGGTAATATATTCAAAATAATTTGCATGCATAAAATTGATCGTCACCGAGATTATATCACCTAAAAAATTTTGAATTACACAGACATAGGCTGTGTTGAACTCCAATAAAGCAGTTTTAGTTGTTATGAATGATTTCCATGTAAGTAAGAGAAATTATTTTTGACTCAGTTCAATACCTTTAATCAAAAGCAGCTTACATAATCCTAAAGAAAAACGGAAAAAAGTCATAAATATAGTTCTTCGTCTTTCATAATTTAAAGGGTTGAATAACCCTGTAATCTTTGCAAAAAGCAATTAATTTCGCTTTAGAGTCACTTTTATGAAAATTAATTACACTTTCTCACACAAAACATTTCGATCGGAAGAAAAATCAATAGTTACATAAATGTTTGAAAACTAATACGGTTCATTTTTAATTTACATTTATAATTTCATCGATTCAAACAGAAAAACAAAAATTTAACTATTCAAAATGTACACCGATAATTCAAAATAAAGCAATATTCATTTTACAACAGAGAAAATACATTTCTTATATTCAATAATGAAAAATAAACTTTTTTATTTTAACGAAAGATATATTAATCTGATAACTTTAACGATAAATGTATAAAGATCAATATATAAAAAACATACAGGTTCAAAGCTTAATTTTAATATATTGAAAATATAATTACATTTTCTAATAGGTAGTTACAATTCAGTACAAATGTTATATATATATATATATATATATATGTATATTTTTTTCCAAAAAAAGCCATAGGTAAAAAATAAAATTAAAAATATATATATATATATATATATATATATGTGTGTGTGTGTGTGTGTGTGTGTGTGTATGTGCACAAATTAAAATTTCTCAATGCCGGCTGGTCATGGTTCCGTCAAAGAATGATACAGATGTTTTATTCTGCATTATCTCTCTCTCCCTCTCTCTCTCTCTCTCTCTCTCTCTCTATATATATATATATATATATATATATATATATATATCTACATACATACATACATACATACATACCTATATATATATATATGCGTGTGTTTGCGTGTAGTATACACCAAGTGTTGGTATAATATACACCGGTATCATTTCTTACAAAGAAGTACACATTATGTACATCCATTTGACTTGTGTGTCACTATTTTTTGATTAAACATTTCATGTGGTACAAACATAAGAGATTTCTACATTATGTATTTTCCTTAAAAATGATTTTCCTTTTTGTGAGACTTATCCCCTTGCATGTAAAGCTTTTGTAGTATTTTTATTCCTCTAGCAACTTTTATGCAGAGTTCAAAGTTCTTTTCACATTCGAAATGCATACGTTTCTGGATTTTCAAACGAAATTCATGTCAATATACAGGAACACTTTCGTATGTTTTTCCAACCGTGACATTTCAGGAAAAGGTCTAAAGCTTTTGTTTCACCACTACAGATTTTTCTGTTCAACATTTTTCTGCTCGATGTATTCGATATGGCACCTTTTTCTCGGTTGGTCTCTTCGATAACGATATGTAAGTTATCATATACTAGTTTCTCGTAAATAGATATATTTCGTATCGAAAAAGTATAATAAAAATATATCTGTTCTGAGAATAAGATTTAATATATATATATATATATATATATATATATATATATATATATATATATATATATATATATACACTCAAGAGCCAAAACATTATGACCACCCCTACATTTTGCAATGAATTCGCCTGGATGACGTGGAAGGCACGTGATCAGGTGGAAGTGGTATTTAACTGCTGCTGGAGAGTCTGAAGAATCATTCTTTCACTTACTTCTGTGTGTGATGGGAAAGGCTGCGGCTCTAAGAGACTTTGATAGAGGGCAGATTGCAATGGTTCGAAGGCTCGGAACAAGTATTTCCGAAACTGCACTACTCGTGGGTTGTTCCCGACCTACAGTTGTTAATACTTATGCAAAGTGGATGAATGACGGTGAAAGCAGCAGTAGACGACATGGTGTTGGACGTCCACACGCTATCAAAGAAAAAGGTCGTCGGAGACTGTCTCGTATAGTGAAGCCAAATCGGAGCCAGACAGTGGCTCATCTGACAGCCCAATACAATGCAGGGCCAAGTAGAATAGTATCGCAGCACATTGTTCAGCGGACACTGTTGGATATGGGGCTACGCAGCAAACGTCCCACTCGTGTGCCTTTGCTGACCAAGCGTCATCGCCAACTGCGCCTCCGCTGGGCCCGGGAACATCGCGACTGGTCCATGGATCAGTGGGAGAGAGTTGCCTGGTCAGATGAATCACGGTTTGTCATTCATCACGTCGATGGCCGTGTCAGGATACGCCGTCTTCCAGGCTAACTGTTGCTCCCTCAATGTACAGTAGGTCATACACAGGCCGGTGGTGGCGGTATTATGCTTTGGGGGACGTTCTCTTGGGCGTCTCTGGGACCCGTGGTTGTGGTAGAGCAGACCATGAATGCTACAGGGTATCTGAACATCATTGCGGACCAGTTGCACCCTTACATGGCCTCTGTTTTTCCAGCTGGAAATGGAATGTTCCAATAGGACAACGCTCGTGTCACAAGGCTAAAATTGTGTTGGAGTGGTTCCAGGAACATGATGCTGAATTCCAGTTAATGTCCTGGCCGCCTAACTCACCGGATCTCAATCCGATAGAACAAATTTGGGATGTCATGGGACGGCAGCTCAGAGTTCAAAGACCACCAATTCGCAATATCTCCGATTTGCGTGACCGTTGCTTAAACATCTGGTACAATCTGTCTCCGGCCATCTACCAAGGACATGTGGCATCCATGCCAAGGCGGGTTGAAGCTGTGTTGCGCGCCAAAGGTGGGCCAACTCGTTATTGACAGGTGGTCATAATGTTTTGGCTCTTGAGTGTATATATATATATATATATATATATATATATATATATATATATATATATACACGTATATATATATATTTATATATATATATATATATATATATATATATATATATATATATATATATATATATATATATATATATATTATATATATATATATATATATATATATATATATATATATATATATATATATATATATATATATATATATATATATATATAAAATGAAATCGGTGGCGATGAACAATAGACCTGTGAACTTTATGATAGTTGGTTGAGGGTATGTTATTGGAGTAATCTGGTTTTGACTTAATTCGGGTTCATAAAGTTCTTAATACTTTCAATATTGAGTTAGAAGAGTGCACATTTAGGTAACTGTTAAGGTAATATAGGGTGAATTCTGAGTTTATAGTTGAAATTCTCAGTCTTTGTTCAATAAACACTCTCTCAGTTCTTACTAATTAGCAAAGTCCACCTCTTTGCAATAGATGTACCATAAGAGTAAAAATCACTAAAATATAACAATCCTAAATTTTAATATCTTCTTCAATTTTAATAGCACTTAGAATCTCATAACACACCAAAAAATCAATAATAAACTGGAAATGTTAAAAATCACTGAATGGAAAAAATATTATATTTGTCATACTCTTTTTTTTTCCTCTTCCAGTTCACACACATGCCGGGGTTAAACTCTTCACAGAACACGAAAACAACAAAAATTACTAGGTTAAAATGAATTAAAGCAATTTCCGCGCGATGCATGTTTACCGAAAGTAGTGATGACTTGACAGATTTATAGCTGTGAGTAATGGTCTTCAACTATGTGTTTACAATAATTCGTAGCTGGCGCCGAATTGACCTCATCTACTCAAGATTTAAAAGAACATTGCACATACTTTTTATCTGGGCACAAAACAAAATGACATATAAATCACTAAAATATAATCGTTCTGAATCCTAGTATCAAAATACAACCATAATATCAAATTGTTATTAATTACACTAAAAAACACTCATTTTCAAGAGATTACGTATGACTTTGTACTCATATAATATGAAAAAAATATGCACTTAAAATTCTAACTTTATCAAAATGCAAATAAAAATAAAACAAATATAAAACAAATCAAAATATAAAAACATAAGAATCAAATACAAAAACAAAAGGTCTGTCACCAGCTCTGAAGAATATGCAGGAATTATTACTATTATTATTATTATTATTATTATTATTATTATTTTCAATCTGCTCATAATTTGATAGTCTGCGTCGCTTTTCCCCTCTCAGAAATAAAAACTGGATTATATATTTTAGTTTACAGTCTGACGTCAATAGTTCTGACGTCAATAGTTTAGAGTCTGACGTCCTCCTCAATAAACATTCTTTTTTTACATCAAAACCGCCATGAAGAAAATCAGAAATCAATAACATATATCAGTTTCAAGAGTTAAAATTATTTCAGCTTACCTTTATTTGTTAATCCATTATAATTAATATTTACCTTTGTCACTATTTCAAAGAATTAATACTCACGCGGTTTTTAATCATATTTTTAAGATTCCTTCAGTCACCGGTACAGCCCTTTGCCAAGGCAGTCTTGTATGACAGAAAAAATTCTTTTTTGAAGAACAAGTATGAGAGACTTGATGGGGAAATCACACGAAACAGTTCTTTAGATGCGAAAAACACCGTAGCTTTAAAGCTCGAAGTCGGGTCTTAATCACAGTCTTCCAACTTAGACAATATCCCTCATCCACAGGCAAACGTCGCACAGGAACGACGCAGACAGTTCTCCGCAGGTATCCCAATTTTATTTGAAGCCGATGGCTGATGGACTCAGCCATCTGGAATGGTGATCGGAATGACGAAAATCTCCTATGCTGACAAATGAACTCTCCAGTTGAAAACAGAAACTTTCCAACGAACTTTCTTTTGTTGTTATCGGTGGCTGCACATTCGTTGGCATTTGTTTATGATAAAACATGACGGGGAAACACTGTTGCGTCAATGCTGAGCCACGAATACTGTCGGCTTGTTGAAGACGAAAAAAATCAAATGTCTTGTGCTATCCGGAACACCGTCTCGACATCCATTGGAGGTCATCGCACGCACGGAGAGTCATCCTGCGAGACTTAAAATTATGTAATGAAATCAGTGGCGATTAAATATAGGCCTGTGAACTTAGATATTTCAGGAGTTAGTCTTGCCGGAGCATTAGGCAATAGAAGTGGAAAGTCAACCTAAAGATAAAGTCCAACCGAGAGATACAATCCTCCACAAATCTATTTACACAGTTTTTATTTCAGAAACATTTTCGTGGCTGGCTGTACAGTTATTTCATACTTTTACGTTTGGACATACACTGCTGGCCACTGTAAATGCAACACCCTGAAGGAAACATGCAAATAACATGAAATTTACAACATGCATTAGCGGAGGTGAGATATGCACCTGATTAGAATTTCAGCGCAGACGCACATCATGATCGTTGGATGCAGGAAGGTACGACGGACCGGCGTGTTCGATCGCATCCACCTCAGCGCACCACTTCACGTGATGACAGGCAAATTGTGCGCATGGCAGTGACGGATCGATCAGTCACATCACGAACCATAGCACAGCACATGCAGTCTGTAACGCATCATCCAGTGTCTGTGCGTACCATTCGACGCCGTTTACATCAGAGTGGTCTGTCCGCAAGACGTCCATTGCTTTGTCTACCCTTGACGCAGAACCACAGACGTCTTCGTCGCCAATGGTGCGATGACAGAAGGATGTGGACGGCAGAATGGAATGAAATTGTCTTTACTGACGAGTCAAGCTTCTGTCTGCAACACCACGATGGTCGCATTCGAGTCTGGAGACACCGTGATGAGAGGATGCTGAACAGCTGCGTTATGCACCGCCACACTGGTCCTGCACCGGGTATTATGGTATTTGGCGGTATTGGATATCACTCTCGCACACCTCTAGTACGCATTGCCGGTACTTTAAACCACCAGCGCTACATCTCCGAGGTGTTGTCCTTCGAGGAGCCAGTTGTCTTTCCTTATCTTCAGGGCTTGCCCACAGCCATATTTCAACAGGATAATGCGCGACCACACGTGGCACGCATTGTCCAACGGTTCTTCGTCAATCGCCAGATTGAATTGCTTCCCTGGCCGCCTCGATCTCCGGATCTTTCGCCTATAGAAAACATGTGGTCCATGGTTGCTCTACGATTGACCCAGATTCTATCCCCAGCTGCCACAGCAGATCAACTTTAGCGAAGTGTGGAAGCTGCTTGGTCTGCTGTACCCCAAGAACTCATCCAAAGTCTCTTTGAATCAATGCCGAGGCGTGTGGCAGCGGTGATCTCCAACAATGGTGGCTACTCTGGCTACTGATTTTGGCAGGAACCACACTTCACAGAAGTCTATAAATTTAATCAGTTGATACTTGGTCAACATGTTATCTACAAAATAAATTTTGTTGTGATATCTCTTGTCTTTCTTGGTGTGGCAATTTGAGTGGCCAGCAGTGTATTTTAAAAGGATACCACATTCAGAACATTCCGGAGGCTGCCGGAATAGCATGCAGGAAACAAACATATTCGCAGCGCAACAACTGTTACTGTATAGAACGCTGGCTGACACAGGACCGCGAAAGATCTAAATTCACGACCGGAGTACGGGTTCATTGCACTCCTAATTGGTCAATTTAAGACTCCTGACTCTAGCACGTCATATCGCATGATGATCTCGCCAGGCTTCTAGAACATGTTCGTTATATAACGCTTATATAAGGCTATCCGCACGTGGTTTAGGGGAAAATCTAGTAGGTGACTTTGGGTTAATCCCAGGTCGAATTCAGGATGAGGGTTTTTCATATTGCGATAATATAAAAGAATTTTGAATAGGCGTTCCCTTTAATGGTTATGAAAGTTATTGTTTCATATATATATATATATATATATATATATATATATATATATATATATATATATATATATATATATAATATATGTGTATATATATATATATATATATATATACATATATATCTGTCGCGGACACACTTCCAGGTGTACCGGCTCAAATTCGGTCATATTTGAAAATGTCGAAATTGATGTATTTTTTTTCATGAATGTTATATATTTGGAAAGAGCTTTAAAAACTGATATTTTTTTCTGCGTACACTTAATATGTTACTTTAATAGTTTTAGAGATATTTCAATTCTAAATGCATACTCCACTGAACAAAACGTAAGCACAGCGTAATTCATTCACAGCGTTATTCTCACTAAAAAATGAATCACTGAGTAATGAAATATATACCCATGCGGTGACGTCAAACTTCAAAAGATATAAAGTTTGACGTCACAGCATGGGTATATTTTTCATTTATATCTTGATATATTAATCAAACGTGCGTGATACTGTAATTGACGTTTATGTATAATGAAGAATGGGAACTTCTACGGCAATTTTATTTTGCTTTCGCAAATTGTTGGCCAATAAATTGACAAAAATCATTAAAAAATTAATTTTAAAAAACTAATTGAGGTCCAATTTCATTTTTGTTGCGTTGCCCTTCTCGGGTCTGTAACGGCATAAAATGTAAATGATTTTAAATTGACTCTCAAATATTTTTAGAATTTTTAAATGTTACTTTTGTAATTATTGTTAAAAACAATTGTGTGGAAACAGTTATATACATAGTTTCTCTTTAGAATGCAGTTGAATTCAAAAATAAAATTGTTTGCTGTTGATAAGTGGTATTATTAGTTTTTCTTTAGTTAAATACCGTTAAATAAGTAAGTTCCTACGTTGTCTGAACTCGGATCCAACAGGTCCTAAACATTAAATGAGCCGAATTTGTTCCCGGTCGATGAAACAGTCTAGGATTCTATAGCGAACACACAAAAGACGAGTTCTTCTATATTCATAGATATAAAACAGTTCCGTGACTAACTGACAGATAATACACAGACCAAACCACTGGACATAAAGTGCGGAACGTACTTTCATTTGAACACAATCAACACGAAATCGGCGCCATCTTAAACTTGAAAGCGAAGTACATTCTCACCGATTCAAGTTTGGTGGAAAGTTTTACCCGGTAAGTAAGAAATACGAAGTGAGTTTAGCTCCCGAAAAATGGCCTGAGACTACCTATTTTCTTCTAGCTTGCGAGAACGTCCCCATCATGACGTCATTTCTTACGTTTCTCGATAGTGAATTCTTTTCGACTGAGACTAAGCCCGTAGGCCCGTATATCCTTCCTTGAGAGGTTTTTGAATCATTAAACATGAACCTGTAACATAAGATAATTTTTGTTCTCATTTCATAGTTCTATATCTATCTTCAGTTTTGTTTATACGTGGTTTTGAGTTTACATTTTAGATATATAGAATCATGTTTGAACTGCCCAAACAACAAATAATTGTTTAACTTTTATTTTCATTTTACCGATTTTTTTCCAAAACTGTTCGTATTTCATGTATTTCATTCTTTCCTGATTGTTGAAGTTATGAAGATTGTTGAAGTTATGAATAGTTGAAGTTATGTCTAATAAATCCGTCTAAATTGAATCAGATTGGCCATATCATATTTCAAAACACAACGCAATGTATCATCTATGTTTATCATTTTGAGTAAGTAGCTCAATTAATTAATTATTCCAATATGCCTATCCCTTTGTTACCCCATGATACTTGCTGCCATTCCCATCCTTCTTTCATCTCTCTCCATTCCACCATCCCCCATTTTCACCCACCATAGTTGATTTAAAGTCGTCATCTGTGGAAGTTGTTTCATTAATGTGTTCAGTGTCATCTGCGATTTATCTTGAATCTCATCTATCCTGTCAAATTTATCGTGTCAAATTTCTCATGTCCTCCCTTACCAGGACATCCCGGTAAAAAATTGGACTAATCATCTGAACTTCCCCAGGTACGAACTTCTTGTGCATAATCCACTCAATAACTGAAAATCAGATCAATAAGGACTTCATGTTGCTCTTGACCTCAAGGGCTTTCTTTGGCCGATTTGAATTTGGGCTTTTCCATTGTGACCATTGTTGTTTCGTTTCAGGATCATACCATAAACCCAGCATTAGTAACCTGTGACAACCTTAGAAAAAATGTCTGGATGAGTTCGCAGCTGTTCTTTCAAGTCTGTACAGAGATTCATGCTACATTGTTTCTGTTCGTCATTTAAGAGTGATGGCACAAACTTTGCTGCTATTGTTCGTCTGTTTAATTCTTCCGATAATTTCCTCTGGAATGTATCATAGCGTAATCCCACAATGTTACAGATGTCTTGAATGGTCTGCCTTCGATCATTCACCAATGCTTTTTGCATAGAAATTACATGTTCTGGTGTTATGCCGGTAGATGGTCGTCCGGAACTTTCATCCTCATCAACTGATGTTCGGCCAGTTTTTAAACGTTTGAACCACTCGAAAGTCCGTATTTGGTCTAAAGCGACGTTCCCGAATACTTCTGTTAACATTTTGTGGGTTTCAGAAGCAGTCTTACCGAATTTAAAATAAAACTTGATACAAATTCGCTGTTCCTACAAATCGGCCATTGCAAAATCGCAAACACACGCAGCACAACAGTCAAAAATTGTTTACCAACAACGAAGACGTTCCTTTACAGAAAAGCCGCTTGGCACACTAACTCACGAAGAATTCCCACTAGTGGCGGATCACTAGTCAATTCCCACTAGTCAGTCAGATCTCACTAGTGGCGTTTGACCGTAGCTACGTCCGTTTACGCACGTGATTCAAATTTCAGGAACTTTTGGATAGCACCTCCTACTTACATGTTACTGGCATGTGGTAGTCAGTTGCTAAGATACTCACTGCTAGTGTGTGTCGGGGGTGGGGGATTGTGCACATGTGAGCAAGGCGCATAATATGACACCATATGTACATACCGTTATATTGGCTGGGACTGGACCGCTATAATAATCAGGCAAATCGTGTTTTACATGCCTGACCTACCTACACGGTGCCTCCACTGCAAGCAACCGACGAATCTTGCAGATGCTTTGGGCCAATATAGAAAGATAATATGTCTATCGCGTTGGAAATAACAACAAAAACAGAAATTCCAGAAGGATAAAATTGCATAATTATAAATAATAGAAAAATTTAAAAAAAATATTTTTGCTCTTTATAACTGCAAAATTAAAATTTATTTCGAAAATTTTATATGAAATGCAAGTAAATGATACTCGATAGGATATCTTTTTACCACAGGAAGGTATTGCTTTCTGAGATGGTTGAGGAGGATCTAGTAGTTTATACAGTGGATACTCTTAAGACAAATGGTTCCAAATATCTAGATTGTGAACCAAAGTAAAACTGCTTGTTGGCATTAAAATGTTATCTATACTAATAAAGGAACAAGTGGAAGCCGAGAGATCACGTGACCGTAACTCATCCGGGCGAGCCACTCCTCGAAAAAAATGACCGACAAATATTCAGGAAAATCGGTGTATTTTTTTCTCATGAAAGTACATAAATGTTACATATTTGGAAAGAGCTTCGAAAACTGATAATTTTTTCTGCGTACACTTATTCTGTTAATTCAATAGTTTTAGAGATATTTTCATTCTAAAATCACTTACTGCTGAGAAACCAAATCATCTGGTGCAGTGGTGCTGCCATCTGTCGGCAGCGACGGGAATGAAAATTGAAAGGAATTTACTCACTTGAATTTAATACATTTGTAGGCTTTTTTTCTCTTTTGTGGGGCCCGAAGTACATAAATATGTTACACGGATGGCTTGAGCCTAGCTAGGCGAAGCCCGGCTAGTCTATTAAATGTAAGTTTACTTCTTTCCAACACCCTGTTCTACAACCACTAGAACCATGTATTCCGGTTCAATAATTTCTTCGGTTTTTTTCACTGGTACACGATCACCCCCCTCCTCCCAACACACACACACACACACACAGATGTTGCCCTTGGAGGTGCTGTGTCAAAATTGTGGCTGCACCGGGGAGCAATGTTAATACACCTGGATGGTGCTCGTAGATAAAAAAATTGACAAAAAGTTTAATGTGAAAATATCTCGGCAAAACTGCCTCCGTAGTAGATGCCAAAAAATTAAAAACTTTATTTTTACAGTGACGTTCAATAGAATTTTTGAATGATTTATTTCTGTTGCTGCAAAATCATTTTTGGCCCCATATCTTTCTTACAATGTCCTTTCTATAATATTAAACCAATATTAAGAAATATAGTTTTTCTTCCTTACCAAAATATGAACATTCTCGCGTAAAAAAAAAAAAATCGGTAATCAGAAGGATTCTAAAATATATAATTTTTTTCCGTCCTTCGCTTTCCAAATCTATATCATTTTCAGTAGCCATAATTCCATATACACTGAGATCAGATTATTCACTCATAGAAGGATAAGACTGTGTTTCAATATTTATCTCCAAAGTGATATCTTTTCTTACGAGAATAGTGATAAATCGAGGAGGGAAAATATTTGAGTTACATAGTATTCAGTGGTTCCCTTCTGTATCTCTCTTAAGCTCTCTGTAAACGAGACGCTCGTTCGCAGCGGTGTTGATTCATGTGTTATTTTCAGTTTAAGATTATTTGCTCTTAAATCAACAGCCAATGTCAGAGATTGTCTTTTTGAATTTCTTTTAGGATGGATTGTCTATTCATGGAGTTTCTTTCATGATCCACGGGAGAAGTGCACTTTTGATCTTTTCTATTGTTTCTCTTTCTTTCCCTTGGATATTATTCTTCATATATATATATATATATATATATATATATATATATATATATATATATATATATATATATATATATATATATATATATATATATATATATATATATATGTATGTATATGTATATATATATATATATATATATATATATATATATATATATATATATATATATATATATATATATATATATGTATGTATGTATATGTATATATATATATATATATATATATATATATATACCGGGTGGCCATAATTAAACTGACAGTGCTCACAGTGTTCTGTAGCGCGATCTATTTGCGAGAATGACGCCACATTTTGTAGGAAGATTAAACAAGACGGGGGACGAAGGATTCCGCGAAAAAATAAATGAGTTCCAAAAGTCACCGCTAGGGGAATATTTGGCGCTGTGTAATAGAAAATAGAGTATTAACAAATGCAAATTAATACGGAATAAAATTACCTTTTATTATGCACATTTTCTTATTTAGTTCAAGTGCAATATGGCAACACTTTTAAAAAAGCGTAAAAGCTGTTCAACATGTGGCGATATTTCTCTCCGGTAACATAACAGGTTTCCGGTCCTGTCGGGGTAATGTTCTCATAGAAGAATGGACCTACGATAAAGTCCGCTGTGAACCCACAACAAACAGTTACCTTTGGTGAATGTAAGGGAATTTCTGTGACTGCATGTGGTGATTTGTCATCCCAAATTCGGCAGTTCTGGGTATTCACAGTTCCATGCAGGTAAAAGTGGGCCTCGTCTCCCCATAAGATTTTCCACGGCCAAGCATCATCCACCTCCATTCTGGCAAGAAAGGTGAGAGCAAAAGTCAATCGCTTATCATGGTCGGGGTACAGTAACTCCTGTACACGGCTGATCTTGTACGGATAGAAGTTGATAATTTTTCGTAAGATTTTCCATACCGTACTGTAAGGCATATCCATATTCCGAGCTAATCCATGAGCGCTAGAGGTGGCAGCAATATTGTCTGGTCCTCTGTCGACAATCGCCGTGGCAACTGCTTCGATTGTATCCTGTGGTACAGGTTTTCGTCCTCTGCCTGACTGAACCTTCAGAGAACCTGTTTTCTCAAACGTCGCAACCATTGCTTTTAGCCCATTAACTGACACAGGACCGTTACCTTTACGCATTTTTTTGTGCGTTCTAAAAGCACGAAGAGCGGCTGACGCGTTGCACTTGTGGAGGTAACAGAATTTGACCAGTAACGCACGATCGACTAAAGAAAGAGACATTGCACATAAACTTTCAATCCGATTGATTCGAAACGTAACACATTGCCTTTTAAAACCCAAGCAGCTGGCACTGTGCCAATGGATGTAACGTGAAATTTGAATAAAGAACTTCTTCTGCTCAGCGTACGTGATATTGCAGATCACGAGACTTTATCGGTGTTTATGTAGATTTTACGCTTTCTTAAAAGTGTTGCCATATTGCACTTGAACTAAATAAGAAAATGTGCATAATAAAAGGAAATTTTATTCCGTATTAATTTGCATTTGTTAACACTCTATTTTCTATTACACAGCGCCAAATATTCCCCTAGCGGTGACTTTTGGAACTAATTTATTTTTTCGCGGAATCCTTCGTCCCCCGTCTTGTTTAATCTTCCTACAAATTGTGGCGTCACTCTCGCAAATAGATCGCGCTACAGAACACTGTGAGCACTGTCAGTTTAATTATGGCCACCCGGTATATATATATATATATATATATATGCATCGCCTTCTGTGTAGCTTAACACAGATGTTGTGTAAAGGGTTGTATGAAAAATTAGTTTTCGCTGAGCTTGTCATAAAAAAAAGATGCGCATTGTTCTGAAAGATAATGCAGGTTTCTTGTACAATTCGGTTGATTAGGAATATGGGCATGTTGTCACAATCCCAATTAGAACAAATCTCACAAAAGCTTAAACTACAAAAAAGTTTCTGAATTAGGACAGAAATATTGTAATTACGTCTGCAGAAAAAAAAAGCCTGATCCGCTGAAAGTGAGATCTCTTCTTTATCTCTTCAATGGTTGAATGGCTTGTTACACCTCCATCTTTTGCCTGTCAATAAAATTCCATACATTTTCATTTTTGGGATAAATCCTTTAATCTTCAACGAATCAGTGAAATATTTCATCTGAGACGGACATTATTACGCCTGTGTTAAGGTTAATATTTCGGTCTCGTATGAATAAAATTAGAAAATACAGGTTATTCAAAACGAGAAACTCCTACCGTTTGTCTAATTTTGTTATGACTGCTGAATCATTTGGTATGTTAATTTGTATAATATGTATTTTCCTCCTCTTTTATGATTTGTGAAATCCCCTTGTTTTGCCTGTAAGTGAGATTTAGCAAATAGTCATTTTTTGTGTTAAATACTTCAATCTTCAATGATACAAAGAAATATTTTATTTGAGACGGATATTTTTGACTGTGTTAACATTAATACTTTGGTCTCGAATGAACAAAATTAAACAATGCAGGCTATTCAAGATGATAAACTCGTACCGTTTGTGTGATTTTGTTACGGCTACTGTTACTGTATCATTTGATAATTTGTATAATTTGTACCTGTATTGCCGATTTGGATTGAAATAATTTTATTTAAATTGTACTAGAGAAAGTTGTACTGTTGTAGTAGAGAAAAAAAAGTGACACCTTGGGGCATTTTTAGTGTTTCCTTAAAGAGGCAAACAAATTTAAAACTTAAATTGTTTTGGAAAAAATCTAGAATGTTATAAACGCTAATAAATTCCTTTGGTGAACTAATTTTATAAAACGATTCCTGTTGAAAGGAGCAGAAATGTTCCAGCTACCTGAAAATGTCCTTTTAATGGATTATCAACATTTATGTAGCTTTAAGTAGAAGACAAATTTTTCCCATAGGTTAACGTTGAGGTGAGGGAATCCAGTAGGGTTATTACATAGCAGGCTTAATTATGGGTAAGGTTCCTTTACTATGAGTATTTAGATAAGTTCAGGGTTATTTTGGAAACTGCGGATTGGGGATTTTTGTTTGCTTATTAGATAATTTTTAGTATCATTGAGGTATTTTATGAACACTAAATGTTTCCCTCCTTTTCGGCATGAACGTGATAACTCAGATCACTAGTCGTTGCAGTAATTCCTTAATACGCAGCCGAGGTCTGTTCGCGTTAATTTTCGGTCATAGGAGCCATATCAAGGAGTATAATTAACCTCCGACGGATGGTCTCACCGAGGTATGAATGAAACGGATTTTATGATCAATGCCAATGAAGTTCATTGCGCCAGAACAATATTTCCCAACTTTTTTCGAGTCTAGGCCGCTGTGAATGACTTCTAAGCATCCCTCGACATCCAACCTTTTCCCACCCTACAGATTTTTATTAAAAATGCCTTCTGAGACATAAAGAAAATACAATAAAATGCATCTTTCGTAATTTAAATTACAATTAAATGTGTTGTTTGACAAAAGTATAATTGGTAAGAAATGGAGAACATTAAGATATATTCATCACTTAGTCAAGGTTATGTAAAAGAAAAAACAGAACAGAACAGGACCTCAAGAAAAGTAATGCACCAACCGGATGGATTCAGAATTATATGACAATAAAAATAGAAAAAACGATTGCCACAATAAAATTGCTTTTTCTTTTGAGGAAACTGCAGTTGTAATGTCAAAAGTGACAAGGGAGATTGATTACAAACTCACGTTTGGAATTTGTCTACTGTACAAAGTAAGTACCCGTGATTTTCTTTTACCATCAAATGGTGATAAAATAAATTTACCACCAAATGGTGGCAGTAGAACTCTAACAAACTGGGTTTCAGTTTTGAAAGACATTGTTCTCTTTAAAAAATATTACTGCCTTGCAGTTTCATGGTACATAAATAATGACAAATTTTTCTGTGGAATTAAATAAAAATTTATTTAAATAGATCCCATCGGAATCCCCTAGTAAACACTTCGGAACACCCTAGGGGTCGCCACCCACAGGTTGGGAACCTCTGCTTTGGAACAAAGTACTCAGAAAGACAAAAAACAGAAAATTTACTTACAAAACTGCGCAAAACTTCTCATGAATGAGAGAGAAAAAATTTGTAAATTCGATTACAGAAATACAAATATAAAGCAAAACGTAAATTCACTGTTGGGTGTTTTATACCCGAGATTTATTATTATGCACTTCGAAATCTTTCCATTTTAGGATATGACATTTTATTTGAAACAGTATAATAATGAGAAAAATTTTATTTATACTTTATAATTAAACTTCAAAGATAAACACTGAATCTTTTGTCCAAATAAAACCCATATTTACGCTATGATATAGCTAACCAACATAATAAATTCACATTCCTTCGTAACAAATTACATTGTTACTTCTCTGTATAAACACTTTTCTTTTAATCCATACTGGATATAGCTCTCATTACTATAATAAAAGAAAATCTATTTGTTGCTTTAAGGTTTAAAGACAAACACAGAAAAGTAATGAAGTTCGGTAATTAGATATCGTGTATTATTGTTCTTACACAAATTGTATAAATTGTAACAATAAACGACATAAATCATAATGTATGGTTACATAAAAGGTAAATAATCTTTTAAAATCCTTCCTCCAGGGTGAACAATTTTTAATCAGGGAATTTCTGTTATTCTACCTCGGCTAATTTGTACAAGAAAAATTTGTGAGTTGTATAAAATTACTGTGTTATCATTTTTAGAAAAGTATATTTTCACCTGATGAGACAGATACGTTAAAAATACGAAAAATAAATATCCAGCGTTATTACTCATGCGAACAAAACACTGGACCAAATTAAGACGAATGAATTGTCCTTTATGGAACTGGAATTACGTGACAAATTTCCATTATTTTTCTGGTCTATTACTCATCATTTTCAACAAAAATAAACAATGAGATGTAGCGCCGGGGCTTTCAATTTTTCAAAAGCATCTTTTAAATGCAAAAATAAGGATAAATAATCTATTTATGGAGACAAACACAATTATGACGATGAATCGTATCAATCTTTCGCGTAAGCATACAGCTTGAATGCACTCCTAAATATTTTGTTTCATTTTTCTTGTGTTGTCACTAATGACTTCAGAGAAAAGAATATTTTATTTTTGACTGCTTGCCTGAGACAAAAACGAAAATGTGAATGGTTAGACGTTTGTTATAAATGCTTGGATAGAAATTTGTACTTCATTATCGACAATAACCAAGGTTATCTTTTACATTAGTTTAATGAAACGTAAAGGCTGTTTATTCAGGTCGTATTTCATGTTTGTTTCAGTTGAAGTATAAAAATTCACCCTTGAGATATTAAAGAATTTATACTTAGATGCAAATTTAAGAAAATTTATTACGTTTGATGGATGTTATAATAGAAAAGTTATTTTTTATAACAGAAATTAACAATGGAGATCTTTTGAACAGATAGGTTGGAACAATAACATATGCAGTTGAATTTATGTTTAATGAATCAGTCATTTGGAAAACAAACTTTATACGTATACACTATAAGTTTAAAGAAAAACTATTTAATTAATTTTAGACTTAAGGAATATAGAAAACAGGTTTAAAGGGTACTTTTATTTTCAGCTGCAATTTATAATGATGAAAATACACCCTAAAAATGTTTTTTTTTCTTGTATCCCCCCTAAAAATAAAACCTTTGTAATCTTTTTACCTGTAACATGTTTCGTTTAATATTTAACCTTGTTCCGAATGGCTAAGGCGCTGCCGTCTGATACCAGAGTCTGTGGATTCGAGACCCACTCATGGAAAGGACGTTTGTAGCCGTTCATAATCGGATTTAAGCAATTAGGTCCTGGTCTAATGCGAACCCGTGAAGCCCCCCCCCCCCAAGAAAAAAAAATCAGGTAACCTCTTCTAACGAAACTACCGAGGGTTATTAACGTAAGGTTACTTATCGTTGCTTAGCCTTTTTTCTATTCTTTTTTGGCGCATTATCATACATTTCTGTTTAACTGTTTACTGCTACTGGGTTTGGTGCGCTGTCAAAATTATAACTCACGACGCAGGACAATTTTTTTCTCTCCGGAGGATCGTTATTGAGGAACGTAATCCTACGTTAAAAATGATCGTAGCGCACCAAACCAAGCCAAACAAAACAAAACCTTAATCTTTTAAAATGAACGACAATAATGCAATTGTCATATGAATAATATCCATAGTTTTATAAAAAAAACTTTACAGTTCCGTTGTTTTACTGCAATTCGTTAAGGCGACCCGCCGTAGGCTACCATGGGTCTCGGACTGTTGTTGCGTAGGTCAAATCCCGAATAAATCCTTTAAAGAGACATTTGTTGTACGCTAGATATGGGCACGTTAAATCCGTAGACTGGAAAGTCCTTCCACGAAATCAGTGGGTTGGGATGAAGGTACAAGAACTCCAGATGTGCCCCCTGGATATACTCGATCAAAATGATATGGCATCAAGAGGGCAAAGTTGACTCACCTGTATGGTGTTTGCAGATAAAAAGTAGCCAACAATTCACGCGGTTCCATGAGAAAGTCTCAATACAATTCCCTCCGCATTAGCAAAAATATATTCTTTAGACGCATGTTAATGCAATCTTTAAGTTCAATTTACCTTTCCCACTGGCCGAAGGCTCGGAGTTGGGATGGTGTGGCTTGCTCCCAGGGCATCGGGGTCTGTTGGGAGTATCTCGGTGCTTGGTAATAGAGAGAGCGACTGTGAGACTCTTGGGAAAGTGGGGTCCTCCGAGGGAGTCACTGTATCACACTCAAGGCTTCGGTTGTCACCACTTCCAAGTAGTCTCGGCTGGAAAATTGGGCTATGACCTGGGATAAGAGGTACAATAGACGTCGGGGCCTCGATTTTCGTCAAATGGTGTTAGCTCCTGTTGTCCTAAATTAATACGTACCTGCCTTACTTTGTACGAGGTGGGATTACACCGAAGAACGATATAATCATCAGGTACTACGATTGTTGCATAACCATATAGGTTGACCGACGTATTTCTTTGAGATTACCTTTCTTACTTCTATAAAACACATGTTTCGAATTCTCATAAAAGTTGTCACCATTTCCAAGTAGTCTCAGCTGGAAACTAGGCAATGACCCGGGCTACCAGTGACAATAGACGTTGGGGCCTCGACTTTCGCCACATGGTGTGAGCTCCTTTTACTCCGTTTGTCCTAAATTAAGGCGTACCTGCCTTAATCTGTACGAGGTGGGATTGCATCGCGCCGAAGAACGATATAATCATCAGGTACTACGATTGTTGAATAACCATATAGGTTGACCGACGTATTTCTTTGAGATTACCTTTCTCACTTTTATAAAACACATGTTTCGAATTCTCATAAAAGTTGTCACCATTTCCAAGTCGTCTCAGCTTGAAACTAGGCAATGGCCCGGGCTACCAGTGACAATAGACGTTGGGGCCTCGACTTTCGCCACATGGTGTGAGCTCCTTTTACTCCGTTTGTCCTAAATTAAGGCGTACCTGCCTTAATCTGTACGAGGTGGGATTGCATCGCGCCGAAGAACGATATAATCATCAGGTACTACGATTGTTGCATAACCATATAGGTTGACCGACGTATTTCTTTGAGATTACCTTTCTCACTTTTATAAAACACATGTTTCGAATTCTCATAAAAGTTGTCACCATTTCCAAGTCGTCTCAGCTTGAAACTAGGCAATGGCCCGGGCTACCAGTGACAATAGACGTTGGGGCCTCGACTTTCGCCACATGGTGTGAGCTCCTTTTACTCCGTTTGTCCTAAATTAAGGCGTACCTGCCTTAATCTGTACGAGGTGGGATTGCATCGCGCCGAAGAACGATATAATCATCAGGTACTACGATTGTTGCATAACCGACGTATTACTTTGAGATTACCTTTCTCACTTCTATAAAACAAATGTTTCGAATTCTCATAAAAGAAACTCTACTTACTGATTATTTACACGGATGCTTCCAATTTTATCACCGTTGAGATCTTTAGAGTAAGATTAAATTGAGAAAAATTACCATATCAAAACCCCATAAATAATAACTTATAGGTTAATTGAGTATCCAGTTTTACTCACAGTAAGATTTTATGTATAATCCGAGTCTTTTGCTGGATAAAAAAATCCTTCAATGCGGGTTGATTCTTCGAGTGTTGTAATTAGGACTATTAAGATCTTCATTAGGGAACAATCAATGAGTCTGAATAGGAACTTTGTGCCCAAACCATTGATGTAGAAATTCTGCTTCGTTATTCCATTTTGTCTTACATTATTCCCTTTGTATCAGATGATTTAGATTTCGATGTTTTCTGAGTAGAAATACAAATAAACAAAAAAATTAGGAAATAAAGGACAAGCGAGAACGAGCCATTATATTGTGAAATCTTGAAAAACCACGCGCATAGGTGTATAGAGGTATTCTCTTATGATTTGCAGTAGTTCCTTACTATCTGATGACTGAAAGTGTGATGTTTATAGACTAGAAAAATATAATGAACAATTAAAAGAATAATCCTCCCGCAAGGTTTAGTGGTTAGCGTTCTGAGCTGTCATGACGTGGGGTTGGATTCATATTCAGAATAAGACCTGGTCGTTTCCATGTTGTCCCCATCATAGAGAAAGATGCTGGTTCACCTATATGGAGCTACCATAATAAAGTAGCCAGTAAATCACGCTGAACACAAGGAGAATGTTACATGGCAAAGTGCATTCGCATTAGACAAAAAAAAATTCCAAGGGAAGACGGCCCAAGATTGAATGAACATAGGATATATCTATGTCTGCAGCTATCATAGGCACAAGTGTAGAAGTGTTCAGTATATGAACGAATCTAGACATAAAATTTTGGAGACAGGGGTGAAGTTAAATGGGAGTATTTAAAAGGATAAAAAAGAATCATTATTGCATAATAAGTGTTGAGGAACTTCATATTAAGTGCAACATTAGCCTCAATTCGTTAAAATATGCATGCAGGAGTATTGCCTATGAATGACAGTACACATGCACTATAATTGTAAATTATTGATAAGGTATGTTTTATTTTTAGTTTCTATAATATTTCAAAGGTCTAGTGTATTTTGTTTATTAAACTTACTATATCAGTGATTCCCAACATGTGTGCCGCGGAGCTTTAGGCTGCCGTGACATCGGCCAAGGGTGCAGCCAGCATTTTTTTTATGAGCAAAAATTATTAGCAGGGTCCACTTAAAATAAAAAAAATAAAGTTGAATTAATTACATTCATGTCCGACATACTATGACGGAAATAGATGAACTCGTTCCTGAGGTTGAAGTAGATACCCTCATGCCCACAACTGTTATACCACAACCATTTGTGTCCTAGACATCCACTGCAAGTCTACCATTAATAAAAGAAAACTATTTTTACCGATTTCCATTAGAGTCTTCTAGTGTAACACTATACTGTATCCCATGGGTAGTATCACGTAGCGGCCGATATCAGTCCAATTTAAAGTGAGGTTCGACATTGAAATAAAAACCAGAAGCATAATCTTAAACTTAAAGAAGCATAATTCTAAGTCCTTTTATTCGGTCATCACCTTCAGCCAGGTGATGGCCGCTGGCATTTGGTTCAGATACTGTGGGTTCGAGTCGCACTGTTGTCATGGTTATTTGTAGCCGTTCGGAATCGGCTTTAAACTGTAGGTCCTGGTCGAATTAGACCCCGTGTAGCAAAAAGTTGACCGTAGTGCTCCAAACCAAACCAAAGCAACCCAAACCTTTTATTGGATGACTAGATTATATTGTATACACAATGTATACAACAATAAATCCACTGGGAGATATGCACTAGAAATACTAGTAGTGAGGGCTAGTCTCATGACTATATACAACAGCCTCTCTCCATCATTTTCACTGAAATTTTGGCGATGCGAAAGATCTGCACTAAACTCGTCTCGAAGGTATTGACGGATGACCCAATGCACCCAGCCACACCTGCTCCAAGATCACCGAGTACCTGACGATAAATGTCATCGCGACGATTCCCCAACCCCCTTACTGTCCCGACTTGGCAACAGCAGACTATTTCCTATTCCCAAAAGTGAAATCCTCTCTCAAAGGACACCACCAAAGGACACTAAGTGCCGTCAAAGAAGCTTGCACGCGTACCCTTAGGGACGTTCCGGAATTCGCCTACCAGTGAGCCTTCGAGTCGTGGAAAAGCCACTGGCAAAAGCGTGTATGAAGGGCTCAAGAGATATATTTTGAAGATTTTTGAGAAATTGTAGCAATATCTGAAATAAATTTATTTTTCCGAAACTTTTCCCTATACTTTTTATACAAACCCTGTATATATATATATATACATATATATATATATATATATATATATATATATATATATATATATATATATATATATATATATATATATATATATATATATATATATATATTTATATATATATATATATATATATATATATATATATATATATATATATATATATATATATATATATATATATATATATATATATATATATATATATATACCGGGTGCGTCATAAATTCGTGCAAAGTTCAAAAATTCGTAATAAAAGAAGTAATACTCGGAAAGCTTTTCTGTTTGCGCTTATAGGATCAAAGGGACATTGGATTTTTTTTCCATGTAAAAAGAAAAGTTTCCAAAAGTAACCGAAAGAGGGCGCTCACACGTAATACTGAGACGTATTATGCAAATCAGGAAAATAGGAACGGAAAATCAAACAGATCACCATAACATGAGACTGTGCATTTATTTTAAAGTAACAAATGTTCAACATTTCCACCAGCACAAGGTAAAAATGAAGTGAGGCGCATTACTACGCCCATTAAAGCGAAGTGTAGCATGACCCTATCGATGGCAGCGACTGTCGTCGAATGGCATTTTTCAGTTCCACCAAAGTGGTTGAGGAGTCGCGGTGCACACGAGACTTCCGGAAAACTAAGTATCCCCACAACCAATGTAGACCACGTAGCGAAGTTTTGTCTTGCATCTGTATCTACCGGTATTAAGTGGTGAAGTACCTGGATTTTGTACGAATACAGATTCAGCATTCCGATTGAATACGTCGAATCGACGGTTCCGGAATCCTCGTTCTTCTCCCAGCTTCACAAGCACTGCTACTCCCTGTTGATGTCTCGACTGCCAAACCTTCCATGACAATTTGTGCAACATTTACGCGGTCCGCGCTCAAGGATCGTCTGCCACTTCGTGGACGATTCTCCAAATTCCCCGTTTCCTTAAAACGTCGTACGAAATTCAGTATCCCATTCAATGAAATAGGGCTTTATTGCGCCTTCAGTCATTTCTCCGTGCAAAATTTTCGCAATTCACCATTTGTGGATTCGCCATTCTTGTAGAAAAGTTCAACCACCAACGATCGATCTGGTAAAAAAAGCATGCTGCCGGGTTCGAATGACGGATCCATTTCTAACCAGGTATTTTATTGATAGCCTGATTTGCATAAAACATCGCATTATGACGTGTGAACGCCCTCTTTTGGTTACTTTTGGAAACACATTTTTTACGTGGAAAAAAAATCCAATGTCCCTCTGATCCTATTGGCGCAAACAGAAAAATTTTCCGATCATTTCTTCTTTTATTATGAATTTTTGAACTTTGCACGAATTTATGACGCACCCGGTATATATATATATATATATATATATATATATATATATATATATATATATACCCTTGGGCCCGTAGAAAATTTTACACGTTATTCACCATTTTATCCAGTTAATAATCGCTATCATTTGCGATGTACATGACATGTTAACAAAATCACCGCCTTCCCGTTTTAGAATTTATAATATTTCCACAGATAAAATTTGTATTTATGAAAATATTTAATATTCTTGAACACTTCAGGTATTTTAAACATTTCATGCATTTTTAAAATTCCATGGTTATGTAAATGTATTGCATTTACATGCTACTTCTTGACATGACAGATTCTTTATTCTCTTAACAGAAATTCAAAGAAAATTCGATCTTAAAATTCTTAAATTTTAGATTTCTTTTTAAAAACCATAAAAACTATTGGGAATGACAAAAAACCCTCTATTAACAACTTGGGAGAAAATACACGCATAGAAGAAGAAATTATTTTCTTAAGTGAAGAATAAATTGGAAAATAGCTCTTAAACGTTGATATAATTATTCATTAGATACAATGGGAACATTTAAAGATTTCACTTTACCTTACTAATTTAAGAAAATAAATGTAATTTTATTATTTCTTCTTATCGAAGTAAATGATCAATATATATAAGAAATATTTTCTTCCATTCTTTTGGTATCTAATGCCATTTTTTTTTAAATAAAGCAAATATTTTACACTCTAAAATTTTCTCATTTCATATAAAATAAATCCTAAAGAACATCTTCTATCTTCAAAATGAAAAATATTATTTTAAGCTATAATGGATCTTTCTATTCTAATTAGAATTATTCAAGAATTCTTCACCATTTTAATTACTCCATATAGTGTATGACTAAAAATTTTATTTGGTTTATTTTCTACTTTGTTTCATAGTAATGCAGAAGTTTTCATTAGTTAGAATAATTAAAATTTTCAATTTATATTTATATTATTTTAATACTTTGCAATAACTTTAAAATATAATAATTGTTGGTTAAATGTGTATCTTGCTGGACTATCCAATTATTTCAATCCATTATTTAATTGATATTTATTTCATTAAAATGACAATTAATGTAGAATTTGTTTTAAGTGCCTTTCATAAGGACGTTTAATTATTATACGGAAATAAATTTTAAAATTTTATTAGTACTGTTCATTGTAATTGATTTTACAGAAATTTTAAAACTGCCATGAAAGAATTTTATAATATTCGGTTTTTTTTTATGATCGAAATTTCGTCATTGGTTAGTATTATATCAATATATTTTTTCCTCTACTTTCTACGTATCTGAATAGAATGTGTGAATATTTGTGAAGAAAGGTACAGATCTTCATAGTTTCTAAAGAATTTTATTATAAAGAATTTTACAATATTCTTAATATATTTCAAGATCAAATTTGCGTATTAATTTTATTGTTGAGAATAAAATTTATTCTACTGAATAATTTAGGTATTTGAATTTATTTTAAAGAATTCTTTAGAATAAATTACGTATTGTACAGAATTTTTTTCAATATTCTGATAATTTTCATGATCAGACTTGCGTATTGAAATGCATTCCGTGTTGAATTTATTGTATGGAACATTTTATCTAACACGAATATATTGTAAAAAAATCTTTGCAATGAATTACTTATTCAATTTATTGCAAGGGATTGTTTACAATAAACTGCGTATTGAAATTACAGTGAAGAAGTTTAGAATATCCTGAAATATTTTCATAATCAAATATACCCTGTTTGTTCGTACAGTATGTTATATAGTTATTTCTTTCTGAATTTTCTATAGATTCTAATATTGTGTGAACATATTTGTCAGGAAATTTACCTTTTCGTATATTTTGTAAAGAATTTTAATGTGAAGTATTTTATAATATTCAGAATAATTTTCACGATCAAAATTCAGAATTGAATTTATTGTAAAGAATGATTTAAGGAATTGCATTTATTGAAAATATTTTTTTTACAAATAAATGCGTATTGAATTTTCTATATAGAATTCTTTACAGTAATTTGGATATTGAATTAATTGTAAAGCATTCTTTACAATTAATTGAGTGTTAAATTTATAGTACATATTTAAAAATATTCTGCATAATTTTCATGATCGAAATTGCGTTATTATTTACTATATTGTATTTTATCTAGATTTCTTTATTTTCTATGTATTGGAATAGAGTGTGTGAGTACTTGCCAGGAAAACTGCAGACTCTCATATTTTGTATGGATATTACGTGCGTTGAAAAGGAAAAGAGTTCGAGTTGAAAGCAATTTTGTGACGATCTCTGGTGTATAAGTCAATTCAAAGAGTTTCTTTCCATTTTTTCTTCTCCTATACATTTATAAAGAGAAAGAGAAACATATGAGGCACAGATCTGTCACATGCTCGATACGGACCATTTGCATTATGGGGAAATTATATCACGAAATGCAAAAAAAGTTGGGGTAATTATACCACGAAATGCAAAAAAAGTTATTTATTTCTTCAAGGGCCTAAAACAGTATCTTAGTTTTTTGCGTCAACTAGAAGGTATGAAAATGAATTATTCATCACGAAAATCTATAGATAACACATCATTCAGACACATATCTAGGAACATTTTCAAATTTTTGGAGTCCATGTATATCCATATATATACTATCTATATATATATCCGCACTTCGCTACGGAGTACATTCAAATTAAATACAACGGTCAGTGTATACAATTGATGTAATATATATATATATATATATATATATATATATATATAATTATAAAAAAATCGTAAGGGTTATTTATTTTTTTGGATAATATCTAATCATCTGCTGCATGAGAAAGAAAAAAAATATTTTTTTTCTCTATTTAGTTGTTATGCACGTGACGATAAATTTATTTAACGTACCAGAAAAAGAAATCACGTGATCAACATTTAATGAATTAAATTCTAAAAATTAATATTTAAAAATTCACCAAAAATCAGAAAATGGAGGTAAAGATTCGAAAAAGATCTCACTTTAAAGGAATGATTATGATCTTTCTCGTTATATAAATTTTATAACCCTCAAATTACCATTTTAAATGAAAACTTAAAAAAAGTTACAAAAACTGCTAAAAAATTTAATTTAAAAAAATCTAAGAAGAATTTTTAAAAAATCTTTCTTAGTGCACCCCTACACTATAATCAGAATCGCCATGCACAATTTCAGCCCTTTAGGTCCAGCGGTTTGGTCTGTGCTTTGTATGTAAGTGAGTCAGTGAGTCAGTCAGTTACGGAACTGTTTTATATATTTAGATAAATGGATGTGTGTGTGTATGATCCAGCATCAATCTGCAACGCCTGGAGCAATTTCAACCAAACTTGGTGCACATATTGTTTATTATCTGGTAAGAAATATTGGAGGGGGGGATTTTCATCTATACCCTCATAGAGGGGAGTGAGATGTCAAAATAATCGAAAAAAAATTCATATTAGTGTCGATTTTATAGATTTCGGGGTGGCTGAGATGCATACTGACACTCCCGATGCCGATTAAATGCAAGTTTAGCCCCATCCCCATTGGAGGGGGGAGGGTGGAAGAAGGGGTGAAACATTAAATGTCCAAAATGACCGAGAGTCGCGTCATAGATTTCGGAGGATATATAAATATATATATATATATATATATATATATATATATATATATATATATATATATATATATATATATATATATATATATATATATATATATATATATATATATATATATATATATATATATATATATATATATATATATCTATATATATATATATATATATATATATATATATATATACATATATATCTATATCTATATATATTCTGAAATATATATATATTTCTGATATATATATATATATATATATATATATATATATATATATATATATATATATATATATATATATATATATATATACCTCTGTGTGTGTGTGTGTGTGTCTGCAAGTGGTATTGGTATTAAGATATTCTTTACGCCTGACAGCATGGTTGGGACATTAGACCCAAGTATTATCGGAACAAATTCCTACAACCAATAAAATTTGAATTCTTAAAATCAAAAATTTCAAATTTTTTTTTATATATACTCATTTAACATATAGAAAGAAATTTGGTATTCCATAACTAAGATTGTTTGTTTGTAATACAATTTGCAAAGTCGAGAGATAGTTCTTAGTTACGGTATTTGCTTTTATGGAAAGTGGCGTCCTTTAAGAAAAGTGTCGTAGTTATCTCGTAGGAACAAATTTGATTTATTCTCTAACATTTTAGCTTTTTGAAAACATACAGCTGGGAAAGTTGCTTGACTTTAGCAGTTAATCGCCTCTTCTGTGACCAAAGAAGCGGTAACGATCATACTCATCATATAATAATAACAACAAAAGCTGCAATAGATAATATAGTATCACTGCACATAACTATATATATATGTAACAATGAGACATTATAAACACGTAGTAGCTATATTAGAATAAACGTTTGTCAATAGGCTTATGCAATGGTCAATTCCATATTGCTGGGATTGGCATAGTATACTAATGAAGGGGCATACAATGCTTTTTCACGCCCTGTTGGTAATTTTTTTATGTTTGGAAACTATCACCACCCATAAAATAATTTGCGTATTTTAAAAACATTTCATGTTGCAGTATTTTGAAAAATTGTCTTATTCTATAAGTATATAAAAAACCCATTTTTATCTTCCACATATTATAGTAAATTGAATATAAAACATATTAATTCTGTCATATTCCTTCAACAAATCGAGAGTGAATATTTATGCGTCTTAAGTGTTTTATTCAGCATTGAAGGATACATTTAAAATTATTTCCGCTGTGCATTATTAAAAAAAAAGAAGTTCTCAAAAACCATTCATATTGAAAGATTTAATGAAGTTGTGTTTAAAAGAATAATTACAAATAAAATTTGTGTGTGACACAACTCATTGTTGATTAAAATCTAAAAAAAAATTGCTTTGTGTGGATTTAAGCTGTGTTTTCTTTACGGTTATAATATATGACAGATATTCATAATTGTTTCCAAAACTCAAGTGTGTTGAAAAATATTTATCATGATTTTTGAATTCAAAAGGTGCCTTTTGAAAGCCAAATCAACAATATAAAATACTGTATTGATGATTTGTCTCTAAAACGATGAAAAAAAAAGCAAAAAAAAAATATTTAATCATTTATTTCTAAGCAAAATCAAAGTAGAAATGCGTTTTATTAAATTCCCTAATTTTTTTATTAATAGGGGCCGAAAAATCTTGCATGTAGGTTAACACTATAATCTTTATCTGTAGTTGGATTACATATCCTTCTACTTTAGAAAAAAAAAAGAATTTTTATACAAAACTAAACTATTAAGCGATAAGCTGAAAGTAAAAAATGGAAAGAACCCCATAACTATATAAAATCCATATGTTATTTTAGAAAATTCAGCCTTAGATCCCTATAAGCTCATTATATGTTTCCTAAAATCTGATAAACTATCTTAACTATATCAGAGACAGTCCTACTCATACATTTCTCTTTACATAAAAAATAAATAATACATTTCGCCTCTAACAATTCTTTTCCATCTCACTTCTGTTATAAAAAAGTGAATTATCTGCATTTGCTAGAAGAATTTATCCATGTCTTTCAAAAGTCTGAAACTCATCAGCCGAATCTTCGCTTTTAAAAGAAAACTATATTTGTACCTTCTAGTAGATGTTCAAATAGAGAACTGTTTGAAGAAAAACATTTTTAGCGAAACATAAAAGCTTTTAAGCATCAACTGATATTAGTTTTTCATGCATCTGAGTATGTGATAATCAACTTTGTAAAAGAATTGAAATAAAAAATAATTCAGTAACGAAGAAAAATTTTCATGTCACATTCCTACATGAATAATGACATAGTTTTGCAGACCTATAACTAGCAATTTTTTAAATAATAGTTTTGATTTGCAGTGATAATGTTTGGTTAAGAATCTTAGAAGTTTTAATAATTAAAAGTAGTTTTACCTATTGTGAGAAATTTATTGTGATTGAGATTAGCTAGAAATGTTCTTACAAACAGTTTAATTAAAACAATAATAAATATCGTAGATTGGGGTGCTTTACAATATAAAGGGAAGACAAAAAACATTACCTGATTTAATTTTCTGCTGATTGTGAGTAAAAGTCAAATTATTTTTATATAGTTTATAGAGAATAGATCACTGCTACCCACACTTGGGTGTATATAATTTGAAGTAGCACTCTAAATGAATTTGATACAAACACAGTTTATACATGAAACAATGTTTATTGAATTCGTTGCATATATATGTTTTTTCTTTTACAGCAATAAGCATACGTACTACTTGTACGGAATATATATTAGCATTCAATAAAAATACACTTTGCAATACTCACAAACTAGAGAGTCAAATCAGCAGTTCTGCCACGTAAACTTTGGGGCCCCTAAGCACAAGCGCCGGTTAACACCTGGAGCTGCTTATCTCGTAGCTCCCTTAACTCGCTTATCTATCAAACTTAACAACCTCTTCTTTCTAATCAAGCTGCATGGTATTTATACCAAGCGGGTATGCCGAAATTAGCATATCTCAATCAGCTTCTTTAATTTATTCACTCAAAAGTTCGATTATTGTGAATCGAATCTTATGTATACCTTACACTGGCCTCCCTCGAAAAAAAAATTAGGTAACTGAGGTCTGAACGGCGTCAGTTAACTAATTGAAAACGCGTGCTGGTCAGACTTTTTACATAATGGGTGGCAAAGCCAAAAAACCTTCCGCACGTTGTGTGGGGGAAAAACACCACTCCCATTTTACAAAACTAATCCCGAAGGGTCCAGGTGACACCATCAAACAGTGGATTCGCAGAGTTGTGGATACTGGGCTGGCCAACTGCGCCCTAGAAATTCTATTTTAGTTAAAAGTGTCAACACAATTGCACAGCATGACATTTCTTGACTGTTTGTATCTGCTCTCCCCCAATTCATAATGCACATGTGTTATCTCCTGAGGCGCTGGTCCGGCTTGACGATGGACAGGATGTCTCTTGGCAGGAGGCCAACCTTGCTGGGCGGCTGATATCTTCCGCTTCCTGTACTTATGCAAAGGACCTTTAAAATTGTAATTCTTCCTTTTGATAACCTTGTGTTTCTTATGTGTGCCACGTTCATACTTTGATGGAGGTTTTGTAGTGCACACTTTACTTTTCTCCGTACTTTTTAGAGTATAGGTATAAGATTTTAATGCAGATTCTATTTTTTCAAACTTATACGCCGCACGAACGCGTTTAGTTACTGGCTTAATCTCGCTCTTTATGATACGTTTACAATTTAGTTCGCTGCTTGTGTCATGTTTTTCAACAACCTGACTCTGTTTTTCGTATTTGTGCTTATACGACTTCTTGTTTACCGCCTTAATTACTTCAGTATTAGCAGTTTTAATGCTGGAACCTGAAGGCGCTTTTTCTCGTTTTTTATCACCCTTAGTTTTATCCTCTCTTGACGAAAAAGTCTCTTTGAAACTTGCGACATCAGAATCGATATCAGCTAAATTCTTTAATACTGCTTCGGTTTTAGGAAGATTAAGCTTTCGTATTCGTGCTGTGAAGAATAGGAAATTCTTCAAGCAGTCAGTCGTGTGAATATTGGATGTGTCTTTGTCACCCCTGTCCTTGGCAACAAAGGGGGGCGCGAACTGGGTTGAACCCTGGTGTCAAGCTAACTGACTGATGGTCATCGCCGGACTGAGGGCGGTATTTCCTCCCCTTGTCTACTGGCAAGAGGGTGTCAGCTGGCGACAAAGGCCACACACGTAGAGTCCGGCATTCTTCATGCACAAAAGTGCGGTTAGTTACGCTAAGCCCTCGGCGTGAGAAATTCTCGAATGTTGGAAATAGCTGATGTCACTGATTTCAGCAAATCAACGTCGAAACACAAAAACCAACGCATGATAGGACGAAATATGTTCCAGGGAGGTGCTTAGAGTTTTCTTGGAGAACCTCGGACCGAAAAAGAGGGAGAGAGACTTGAGATCTACTCTCAGAAGGTGACTGATACCTGCGGCCTTGGGCCAGATTACATTTTTGGGAACTTTGAATCCCGGGCTTAGTGCCGTTTCATATAGTCAGTGAACTCTGACTGTTTGGGGAAGAAGTTTAACTCCCCGGTGCCTTAGGGCGATTTTGACAGTAAAATTTTGGTGTAACTGAAGTGTACATATTGTATATAATTAAATACATAATTTTAAAACCTAAACTCCGTATCTTGAATTAATCTATGTCCAGCTACCTGGGAGAAGTGTTCATATCGTCACAGTCTTATTATATAGATTAATTAAAGTGGTGGCAGCGGTGTTGATCGATCCCTCCACCTGAAGATTCCTGTGAGTAGTAATATATACAGAGTTTTGCCAAGTTGGGCGTTCCAATCTACTTTCTTCGAACTGTGATTCCTGTAAATAGCAAGTTGGATTATTTTGCTGAACCTGCCTTGTGCGTGTCTACTTGTCGTCAAACTCCAATTCCTGTGAACTGAAAGTTAGAGAGAATCGTCGAGTGGTGCTTTCCTGTCTGCAATCTACTAGACTTTGTTACGTAGTGCACGAAATCTTCCTGACGTCCCGCTTCTTCAATTAAGGCTAACTGTTTGCAACGTTAAACAGAACCATTGTGGTCTTCTGTTCCGTCTTCATGCTGATCATCAAGAGCAGTCGTCAAAGCAGTGAGTACTATATGGTTTTCATTTCTCTATTGGGTTACTGAGGCAATTGAATAATAGTGTTCTTTTTTTTGTGTGTCATTCAACTTAAATCATTGCTAGTTGTGTTTCATAGATAAAGTTGTGTTTAAATATACTAGTAAAACAAATCTTAAAAATAACAGAGTAAAATAATTTAGTTTTGTATAATATAAAAGTGCATTTGAATGTGCAAAGTTATTTAGTATATCATAATTGAATTTAAGCTTAAACTGTAGTGAGCTAATTAAATTTTTGTGTGTTTTGTGTTAGAATTGTTGTGTGTAAAATTTAGGGTAAGGTTAAATTCTCTAACTGAAATCATGGCTTATTTATCTAAAGCCCTTAAGGCTGATTTGGTTTCACTCGCGGAAGATCTTGGAGTTTGTGCCAATTCCGATATGAACAAAAACGAAATTAGGAGACTAATAATGTCAGATGAGGGTTATGATGAAGAAAACGCGAAAGCAATGTTAGAAGCGATTGAACGTGAAAACCAGTTAAAGTTTGAGAGAGAGAGAGGGAACAGCGCGCTTACGAATTGGAGAGACTCAAAATAATAGGCTCAGGAAGTGGTAGAGTGTCAACTCCTGAACCGTTAGAAAACTCTCTAAGGAGATCTTCTCCAGAAATGAGGAGGATGATGCCGAAATTTATTCTAGAGGAGACAGACATAAGTTTGTTTTTGGCTATGTTTGAGCTCCAAGCTAAAAATCTTGAGATAGATGAAGCAGAGTGGGCAACCCAAATTCTTTCGTTATTGCCGCTAGAAGTAGGTCAGATTGTTTTACGTGAGTCAGAACAAGACTCAAGAGATTATAAGTACGTAAAGAAAATCTTGCTAGACCGTTTTAAACTGAGTCCAGATACCTTTAGGCAGAAATTCCTGCAACACACCCGCAAAGCAAATTCAAGGTGGAAAGATTTCGCTTATGAATTGCAGAGCTATTTTAATGGGTGGATTGAGGGGCTAGGAATAAATACTTTCGAGGCTTTGAAACAACTCGTGATTGCGGACCAAATTAAGAGACGCGTAAATAGCGAGGTGCAGGAACACTTCTTAGATGAATGGGGGAGCATTGTTTCACCTTCAGTGTTAGCCGAAAAACTGGATCGTTACGAGTCTGTAAGACAGGGTAAACGAATCACAAATAATGGAAGGAAGGAATTTCAGGTGCGAAAACAAATTGATTTGGGGTTTAGGAATGAGGGGAAAGCCAAACCAGAAAAACAAGTTGATGGGCAATCTACCTCCCCAAGCAAAAACTCATATTTAAAATATGAAACCAAATTTAAAGAGTTTGATAAGCGAAAACCTCTTCGCTGTTATGAATGTAATTCGGAGGAGCATTTACGTCCAAAGTGTCCTTTCCGAAAAAAGAGAGATGCGGAGACTCTGAATAATATTGAACAAAACGATGATGTGGACAAATGGTTGAAACCATATTTGAGTGTGGCCAAGGTCAATGGCGTCCAAACTCAAGTCTTACGAGATTCGGGAGCCACTTTTGATCTGGTCTCACAGAAGTACGCTCCGCCAGAGACCTTTACGGGCGAAGTAGTTTGGGTAAAACAACCCCTTGACACGGAAGCAAAATGCCTCCCTGTGGCCAGGATAGAGTTAGAAGGGACATTCGGGCGCGTGACCACAAAGGCCGCTGTGTTCGATAATTCGCTAAACCAAGACAGGTACATTTTGGGGAATCGTACTTTTGCTCTTCTTTGTGAAGGCGCGGGAAAAGGGGGTGGAGTTCAGGAACTAAACGCCGTCACGCGCTCGCAAAGCAAATCGAAAGAGAAAGAATCCGGGGTTGAGCCAGCTGATACCGTTTCTGATCCGGCTATTGTTCTCAGTGCAGAGGTTCCGATCGAGGAGAAAATAGACTTGCAGTTAGAGGAGCGGAATGTCGTGTCAAGTGACCCTAACCTGTTGATTTGTACACCATCAGAATTAAAATCCGCTCAAATTGAGTGTGATGATTTAAAAACGATTTGGGATAAATTGAAGACAGATGGGGAAAAAAACATTCAGGGACAGTATGTGACCGAAAACGGAATGCTGTTTAGAATCCAAAAAAATCATCTAGGTGAAGTGCACAAATTGATAGTTGTTCCGAAAGTTTTTAGGGGTAAATTGATGGAATTATGCCATGACACAGGAGCTAGCCATTTAGGGGTAACAAAATCGCGTGATAGATTAGCGAGGAATTTTTTTTGGCCCGGGTGCCACAAAGAAATGGACGAGTTTGTACGCTCTTGTGACCCATGTCAGCGTGCCGGTAAGGCTTTAGACAAGAAAAAGGCTCCCATGAAATTAGTACCAATAATTAGAGAGGTTTTTTCCAAAATAAATATTGATGCTTGTGGGCCGTTACCGTGTACGGATGCTGGAAATAGGTACATGATTACAGCCATTTGTCTTGCTTCAAAATATCATGAAGCTGTACCAGTAAAAGATATTAGTTCTGTTTCTGTGACCGATGCGTTACTACAAATTTTTAGTCGTTTGGGGTTTCCGAAGGAGGTGCAGTGTGATAATGGCACTTCTTTTACTAGTCACCTCACGACGGAATTTTTCGAGCGGTTCGGCATAAAAGTAGTTCATAGTTCAGTGTCACACCCACAGTCAAACCCAGTGGAGCGGTTTCACCGAACACTTAAGCGGCTGTTAAGGGTTCTTTGTATCGAAGCTGATACCGAATGGGACAGGCATCTTCCTGGGGCTTTACTTGCGTTGAGAACCATAACGCATGAATCTGTTGGATTCTCACCGTCGGAGTTAGTTTTGGGAAAAAACCTTAGGACACCTGACGTGTTACTGTATGAGCATTGGGTGGAAACGGCCGAATCAGAAACCCCCGTAACAGAACATGTCTTTAGAATTTTAAACAGATTAAAGCGATCACAAGATCTTGCGGCCGAAAAAATGGCAGAAATGCAGAACAAGCGGAAGCTGTGGTATGATCGAAACGCAGTTAAAAGGGAATTTAAAGTGGGGGATCAAGTCTTAGTATTAGCCACTATGAGGCCCCATAAATTATCTGTGCAGTGGACAGGGCCAGGCATAATTGAGACGAAGATCTCAGAAACGAATTATATTGTGCGCTTGAGCGAAGGGAGGGAACGTTCCCAGATTTTTCATGTTAATATGCTCAAACCATATTATAAACGACCTGAGTTAATAAATTTAGTGTTAGCCGGGGTAGCGGAGAAGGAACCCACAGATGTGGATTGGGATTTTCCAAACGTAATTGATGACCCAAATGTATTTGATCTGGAGTTGTTGTTGGGAGAAAGTCGTCTTGAGGAAAAATTAGACGCTGGCCAATTAGAACAGTTACGTAGACTATTAGTGCGACATGCCGAGGTATTTTCAGAGACCCCTGGGGTAACGCATCTGGTGACGCATACTATCCAGGTAACCACGGACAAACCTATTAGAACTAGGGCGTATCGAGCATCCCATCGGCAAAACGAGATATTAAAACGAGAAATCGAAAAAATGCTACGGCTGGGAATAATCGAAATAGGGGAATCCGATTATGCCTCTCCCCTTATTCTCGTAGAAGCGCCAGGAAAAGAACCTCGACCGTGCATTGATTATCGACGGCTTAACGAGGTAACCAGAACAGAATTTTTCCCTCTGCCAAACATAGAAGAGAGGGTAGAGCGTGTATCTTCGGCAAAATTTATTAGTGTGCTCGACCTTGCTAAAGGATATTGGCAAATTCCGCTAAATGACGAGGCGCAGCGAATCGCCGCTTTTGTAACTTCTTTTGGCACATATAGGCCACTAAGAATGCCCTTTGGGCTCAAAAACGCGCCGTACTTCTTCAGTAAACTAATGGCAGAAATTCTGCAGGGCTGTGACGAGTTTGCGGTACCATACCTCGACGATATAGCCATATATTCGGCGGATTGGGAAACGCACATTCGAGATTTGCGTGAAGTGCTCGTAAGGCTAGGGAAGGCTAACCTGAAGGTAAAACCCACCAAATGCCGATTCGCGCAGGACCGAGTTCAATATTTAGGGCACATCGTAGGCAGTGGTATTAGAACGCCCGCAGAAGCTAAAATACAATGCATAAAGGAATTTCCTCAACCCACAACAAAAAAACAAATGCGAGCTTTCCTGGGATTAACGGGGTATTATAGCCGGTATGTCAAAGATTACGCAACTGTAGCGACCCCACTGACAGATACGCTGAAGGGAAAGGAGAAACAGGGAGTAATAAAATGGTCCCCTGAGTGCGAGGTTGCCTTTTCCACACTAAAGGACAACCTGACAAAATTTCCCGTACTTTATTCGCCAGATTTCAAGCGCGAATTCATTATACAATGTGATGCCTCTGATGTTGCGATCGGGGTAGTACTAACACAAATGTTTGGGGCAGAAGAACATCCTGTCTTGTATCTTAGTCGGAAATTTAGCCCAGCTGAGAAGAATTACTCGACAATAGAACGGGAGTGCGCGTCGATAATTTTCGCGGTTCGGAAACTACATTTTTATTTAGATGGTGCAAATTTCAAAATCATAACAGACCACAAACCATTGAAGTGGTTAAAAAATCACACCGGCACGAATTCCAGGATTCTTCGGTGGTCCTTAATTCTGCAACCGTATAACTTTACTATTGAACACCGGGCTGGAAAGTTTAACCAGAATGCAGATACGCTTAGCCGTATGTCTTGCGAATGAAGGTGTAAATAGAATTAGTTCTTACAACAATTGTACTTGAAAGTGTGTTTTTTTTTGTTTTATTTTTTTTGTATGTTGTTATTTATGTTTATTTAGGTTAGTTAAAGTATAGTAGTGTAAATTATGTGCTTAAAGTTGCTTGCCTCAGAGCTCAAGTGTAGAGGTGGAAACACATATATGTACCACACTGTATCCCCGAACTATGATGTAAGGGTGGGGGAGGCTGTGAAGAATAGGAAATTCTTCAAGCAGTCAGTCGTGTGAATATTGGATGTGTCTTTGTCACCCCTGTCCTTGGCAACAAAGGGGGGCGCGAACTGGGTTGAACCCTGGTGTCAAGCTAACTGACTGATGGTCATCGCCGGACTGAGGGCGGTATTTCCTCCCCTTGTCTACTGGCAAGAGGGTGTCAGCTGGCGACAAAGGCCACACACGTAGAGTCCGGCATTCTTCATGCACAAAAGTGCGGTTCGTTACGCTAAGCCCTCGGCGTGAGAAATTCTCGAATGTTGGAAATAGCTGATGTCACTGATTTCAGCAAATCAACGTCGAAACACAAAAACCAACGCATGATAGGACGAAATATGTTCCAGGGAGGTGCTTAGAGTTTTCTTGGAGAACCTCGGACCGAAAAAGAGGGAGAGAGACTTGAGATCTACTCTCAGAAGGTGACTGATACCTGCGGCCTTGGGCCAGATTACATTTTTGGGAACTTTGAATCCCGGGCTTAGTGCCGTTTCATATAGTCAGTGAACTCTGACTGTTTGGGGAAGAAGTTTAACTCCCCGGTGCCTTAGGGCGATTTTGACAGTAAAATTTTGGTGTAACTGAAGTGTACATATTGTATATAATTAAATACATAATTTTAAAACCTAAACTCCGTATCTTGAATTAATCTATGTCCAGCTACCTGGGAGAAGTGTTCATATCGTCACAGTGCGTTTTAATGCTAACTACTTCTACAACTTCAGAAACATCAGCTGAACTACTTACAGTATAACTCTGTGTCAAATTTTCCTCCTGACTCTCAGTCTGGTTTTCATGCACTTTATTTAAGACCATATTATCAACCTGTTTGACAGCATCCTCATTCGGCTGGGAACTTGAAATAATATTATCATTACCTAGAATGTTCCTACTATCGTTTAAAGCATGTTTATTATAGTCAACTAATAAGTTTTCACTAACTTCCGTAACCCATACTTCGTCATCTACTAAATTTCCTTCATTAACAGATGTGTGAATATCATCTAAAATATCAGGTATAACATTAATACAAGTATCAGAAGATTTATTTTCTAAACCACTAGCATTAGTATCGGCACTATTTTCAAAAATTTGCACTGGAATTACCGCATTATTCCAGCTAGACTCACTTTTATTATAAGCCACAAAAATACCCCGACTTTCACTGTTATCAAAATAATGATTACTTCTCGGACAAGTTAATACATTTGACCACTCAGTTTCAACAGGTTGAACCATATCATGTGAATCAACTTGCCAGTGCACGTAAGATGCTAGCAAATTATTTACTTTAAGTGCACTAATTTCATTGTACCGCCGTGAGCTTCTATTATTTCGCCCGCGATACTGGTTTCGCTGTTAGTTTGAAACTCGCGAAAAATTTTGGCGGGGGTGAACAAAACTTCTTGTACCTGAGTGAGGGTAAGGGGTAGCGAAGAAATGCCTATTGTCATGTTTAGCTAAAGCTTGAAGGAGGGTAACCGTGCTTGTAATATTTTGATTGTCCAAAAAATCTTGAACACTTGGCTTCAAACGTTGGATAACTATTTTTAAGATTACCGCTTCCGTCACCCCTTCTAAATATTCCTCACACTTGGAAATCTTTTCCATAGAAAAATCTAACGCAGAATGACCTTCACGTTGCCTTAGCGAATAAATTTCCGCTTTAATTTGACTTTGATTAAAGGTCTTTGGAAAGACGCTAAGAAACTGTTGCTTCAATGACAAATAGTCAGAAATCAGATTACTGCTTTGCATACACGTTTACCACTGAGATGCACTACCTCTTAAAGCACCTAGAGCAATTTTAAGTTTTTCCCCCTCTGGGGTGCAATGTTGCTGAAAGTAATGCTCAATTCCCTTTAGGAATTGGCTTGACGGGCCGCCATTGAAGGTGGCTTCGAATGGCGCAAATTGCTGAATCATAATCATCCTAGAAAAATTTCCAGAGGGGTTTTGTTCTACAACACTCGTTTTCAAACAGTATATAAGTATAATAACAAGATACTTTCACAATATCAATATCAGAATATAACACAGTATAAAGTTTAACTTAAATTATGTTCGTTATAAATGTAACGAGAACAACCAGGTTATATATAAACCTCGTAGCTCCCTTAACTCGCTTATCTATCAAACTTAACAACCTCTTCTTTCTAATCAAGCTGCATGGTATTTATACCAAGCGGGTATGCCGAAATTAGCATATCTCAAGCAGCTTCTTTAATTTATTCACTCAAAAGTTCGATTCTTGTGAATCGAATCTTATGTATACCTTAAAAGTTTAATACTGAATTATTACTTTTTTATTCTAGTTTGAACATGGTACTGATTACTGAAATTTTTTAGCTGCAATTTACTAAAATTATTGTTATTTGCTGCAATTTGCTTTTATTACTGTAATGTATATATTGTAATTACTACAATATATTGAAATATATTCACTGTAATTTTCTATAATTACTATAATTTACCATGATCTGTAATTTTTTATGAAATTACTTCCTAAACATTAATTTCGTATTTCATTTAAAAACATTTTAACTTGTCTACTACATGCATCATACTTCTATGTATCCATATAAGTTCTGATTTCAATTTTTTTAAACAACATTTATGTCGTAAAATTGAAACTTATTCGTACGTAATAAACTAAACGTTAGTTTTTCACCATCTATTGCATTATATTTTTGCTTAAATAAATACGTGAAGAATGTTACTTTATATTTCACCTCGTTTACCCTTTACTTACCCTGTAAAAGACACTTTATAAATCAAAAATTCGTGATTAGAATTATTCTCATAAATTGATATTTCGAGGCACAGTTTCTGAGGAATTTTCTTTTACTTAGTAACCATTGAACAATGAACCTCGATATTGAAAAAAAAAGACAAATCACATTTATAAGCATTTTTGTGCAATTCTAGCAAAATAATGAGCTGAAAAGGATAATAAACTCTGCTAGTTTATTGGGAATTTACTATAGTTTGTTTATTATGAATTACTGTATGTCGTGCAATTTACCGTAATTTATTTACTTGAATTTTCACTGAAATTACTTCTTCACATTAATGTAGGATTATCGTTTATATTTTGAATAATGTGAAAGAATATTCATATCATAAAATTGAAATTTATTCATTTGTAACAAAGTAAACGTAAGTTTTTCACCGGGTGTTTTATTATATTTCTCTCTGATAAAATACGTAATAAACGTTTCTTTAAATTTCCCCTTTACTTAATCTGTAAAAGACACTTTACAAACCCACGTATAATTGGCCATGAAAATTATTCAGTCCCTGAGGTATTTTCTGTTACATAGTAACCACTGAATAATGAACCTCGATATTGAAAAAAAACCGATATATCTCATTCTTAAGCAATTTTTTCTGTCATTCGAGCAAAACAATGTGGTCCAAAGAACAATAAACTCTGTTAGTTTATTAGAAAATAAATCCTTCTCAAAAGTAAAAAAAAAAGAAAGTACAAGACATTTCCCCTAGTTCTTAATTATGTTTGAGCCAGAAAAGGGAAAAAAAATAAAACAAAATAGAAGATATTGCGATAAAGATTATGCAAGAAACAACGTTTCAATAAAGCATTTTACGTAAATCATTTTTCCGTTAAGATGCTTAGTGCATTCACTCACTTGTGACTTCCCCACTGAAAAAATAATGAAGTCAGCACCTAGGATTAAGGAATTTTATGTTCTTTTAATGGGATACTGAAGAAATGATATTTCTAGTCAGGTTAAAATGTTTTTATGTTCAACATTCTAAACAGTTTTATTGTTGAATATCTGTTTATGGTGCTATTATTTGAACTGCATCTCATGTTTGTAAAATTAAGGACAAGGACATTTTAAAATATTTTTATCTCTCTTTAGTTTTACTGATATTAAACTAACTTTAATGGTTATTTTTTTGTTTGGGGGAGGGATATAGAAATATTAGGATTTCTAACTCCCTTTAGTTTTTTCCTCTGAATTTGTTATGGATTACCTACTCTAAACAGCGGTATTGTTTCGATACAAAATATCTATATTTTTCTTAATTTTTAAATTATTTCATCTTTAATGCAAGCCTCTGTTTGACATTTCGTCCGATCATTTCAAATTCTTCTTGCCGGAAATTACCATTGTTACTTCACAATATGTCACTTCACACTTACGGAGATTTTAGAATAAATTTCACAGTATTTGCTATAATACTCAAACATAAGGATCTGTGAATTGCTTAAAAATTTAGAGTTTATAAAATTCCACAAAATAGATGAATAGTATTTAGACATAAACATTAATTCTAAAAAAAGGGTTAAAATGTGTCCCGAAGGGGGAATTATAAATTTTAGTAGAGAAACTTTATTATTAACAAGTTTTATATAAAGCTTAAACCGCGTTCAAATTCAATAAAATACTCAAAGACAAGAGACATAATAATTAAAATTTACTTTACTATATGAGGAAAAAATATGACTGTTGGTAAAAAATCGTAAGGGCTGATTTGAGGTAAAGAAGCCATTTAATATAGTAATAAATAAAAGTAATAAAATTTGATGTAATGGATATATTTTTGATGTATTGAAAATAATTTTTGATATAATAGATATATTTTTATATACTTGAAATAATTTTTGATATAATTGATATATTTTTATATACTTGAAATTATTTTTGATATAATTTGATAGATTTTTATATACTTTAAATAATTTTTGATATAACTGATATATTTTTAATACACTTGAAATAATTTTTGTTATACTTGATATATTTTTGATATAATTAATATAATTTTAACAAACTTATGATCTAATTTTTTATGTAAATGCATGTTTCTTACGTATCATGTATACTTCAAGTACAGTCTAAGTTTTATCCTCGTGAATAATATATCATGCTAACATTTGAAATGAAAATGATTTGTGGGAAAAGTATCTGTATACACTCCATACATCAACATTGTAAACAAATTTAAATGATAAATAATGCACTGTCCCTTTCAGTTTTGCAAATGCAGATTTAAAATGTAAAAGCCGGGATAGATATTCTATCTCGGAACGAAAATGCAATTTACAAGATAAATCGCATCATCTAATCTCATAAGTAAGTAAATATGATGCAATTCTTATATACTGTACAATATGATTCAGTACATCCTAACTATTCACTTAAGTGAAGTAAACTTAAGATTTTTGAATTTTACTAAAACAAATACAAAGATATAAATAAATAAATAATTTTATAACTGCTCAAAGATGTGTTTATATGCATGTTGATGCATTTATATCATTTTCTTACGATAAAAACCCAAAGTAATCTGAAATATTTATGTACAACTTAAAAACAATTTATTCATATCGGCTTTAATGATTTTGTTCAAAGGTCAAAGACTTAGAACTTGTTTTACAAAATCTTATGTAATTCACTGATATGTAAAATGCTGAAAGTGAATATAATTTATACTGAAATAAAATGATTGAATTTTTTAAATATATTTAAAACCAAATACATTCTGACAGAAATTTAGAAAAAGAAAAATCAATAACTATTATTTTGGCTGTATATTGTAGTAGTGCAATATTATTAAAATGCATTTTACTTTCCAAACATTTTAAACAATAGGACTCTTTTATCGAAAATAACTGCAGTTTTACAAACAGAATCAATAATATACGAAATATATATTAGTAACTATAGCGGATTGTCATATAAACTATTGTAAGGAGTACATTTGAAAAATAAAATGACATTTTCAAGTAAACTCCGGCTAATTGCACAATTTGTTTTTAAACATTTCTTCCCATGCCTTAAGGGGAAAACAAGACCTTCAACCTCGTTTTTCTTATTATTATTTCTTAATATTAAATTTTAACTTTGAACTTTTCATTTTTAAATGTATATGAAAAACGAAAAAAATTAATATTATTTTCTACAATACTGAAGATACTTAAAATTCAAAATAATATTCTTTGGTAGAATAACGACTATTTTTCAAATATTTTTCCAAAATGCAAGCATATTTCTAAAACATCCATGGGCATTCCATATCATTCACAAACCTTAATTTCTTAATCTAAGTTTACCATATATAGGCATAACTTTGCATTGCATTTTTTGTAAGAATGTAACGATATATACATATATATATATATATATATATATATATAGTATACACTCTGTCACAAAACATATATGCACCCAGAAGGAAACGAGCTACTATCACAAAACTTAACATGTATGTAATGTATGAGGACATAAGCAAATGATTACAAATTCAGAAGAACAGACCGTTTCATTAACCCATTAACCGCTGGTGTTGCGTTGACGCAACGGTCAAAATAAATGCGTATAAAAATTTAGCTATCAAATGAATTTTATGTTAACAGTAGTTTTTGAGTAGGGTAAATAATCGAATTGAAAAATATCTTCCTTTAACTGTTCTTTTAATTAATTAACGAGTTCCAAACTTGGACAGATAGTTAAGCATTTTTGAACGAGAACTTTCTCCTGGTCTTTTTCACAGAAGAAATATAGGGAGACAAACGTGAAATTTAGGGGGGATTTATTTTTAGCTAAGGTCAAAGTTTATCACAACATTCCATCAATCGGTTGATTTTGTTTGGGTGGGGGATGAAAAAAAAAACAGGTGTTGCGTTGGCGCAACGTCAGCGGGAAAAGGGTATTCACATGTGTCGCTCGACTCCGTAGAACTTTCCCCCGTTCTGTTGTTATAGAAATGCCTAAAACTAGATACTTTACGTTTAAAGAAGTTCTTCAAAGAATTTTCGACGAAGATTCAGATAATGATGACGAGAATTAAACTGATATTGTTGTTATTCTACCAGAGACAGCAGAGGCTAGTGATGAAGAAGAAGGAAATGAAAATATTTTGAATAGTGACAATGATGATTTACCATACGATACTGCTGTGAGTAAAAAGAATTTTAGAGGAATTGAGGTGTGAGTAAAAAGAAGTTTTTGCCTCCTAAAAGCAGTACAAGTTTTTCGAAAAAAATTAAAAAAACAAAAACTGAAGATTTTAAATGGATAAAGAAGGGACCATTGAATATGTCTCAGCCAAAAAATGAAGAAAAATATCAAATCGGAACAATGAAAAGTATAATACAAGATAAAACTAGTGCAGAAATTTTTGATCTTCTCTTTGGCTCAGAGGTTAATTCCCTTCTCGTCGAATAGACAAACTCATGTGCCCAACAAAAGAATCACCCCCATTTTTTAGCATCTGAAGCCTACATGAGACGGTTCATTGGAATATTGTTGCCGACGGGATATTATTCTTTACCTCAGGAAGAAATTTACTGATCTCTTGATAAGGACATTCAGCATGCAAAAGCCCTTACATGGAGAACGTGGACATTTTATTGTCAAGTCCGAAGACAGCAAAAGACTGCGTAGTAAACAATGCCATAGCCAGACAATTTATCCATGCAAAGTTTGTCACGTTACTGTACATCGTGATTGTAGTGAAGCTTTTCGTGATAAAAACTGTTTTTTGGATATAATAAGTAATTTTGTAAAGGAAAAATAAGTTAAATCTTTATAATAAATAAATTACCTGTAAAGTGATCATTATCTTTCTAAAGTGCAACAAAGTTAGAAAAAAATTCCCAGTGCTCAAATCAAAGAAAACCCAGCAGAAGTGCAGTTGAACTCACTTAATGTCAATACTCTTATTCCGCTGACGTTGCGCGAACGCAACACTCGATTTTTCGAGAGTTAAGACCAGTTTTGTTATTTTACCCATAAATTAATGTTGTATATGTTCAAATGAATAGCCAATTTTATTTGTATAAAAAAAACTCACCCCTTATAGTTTTGGCGGTTTTGGAAAATATGACAGTTTTGGAAGATATGACATGAAAAGGTTACAAATCAGTAAGTAGTAATGGCAGCTATAAAAGCCGAAATACGGTGTGGCATCGAATCAATGAGGTCACCTATGACCTCCTGCGGAAGATCATGCCATAATCTTTGAATTTCGGCAGTTAATTAACCAGTATTCCGGGACGGCTGCAGTTGCCTTCGAAGCACGTCCCAGACATGCTCTATTGGTGAGAGGTTTGGTGACCTGGCAGGCCATTGGAGTACATCATATCTTTGAAGACAATGTTAGTAGTGTCGCGCAATATGTGAACAAGCATTGTCTTGCTGATAAATGGCACCTGGGCCACTTGATAGCATAAGCAGTACAAATGACGTTAAAATCTCGTGCACGTAACTACGTACCGTCAAAGTTCATTGAAGGACGACTAGAGGTGATCGTGTGTCCCAACAAATCGCTCCCCACACTGTCACACCTTGTGTAATCGCCATTTGCCTCTCGACAACAAATGCCGGATCGGACAGGTGGTCTGGCCACCTCCAACGCGTATGCGCTGGTCATCAGCATTGATACTTAATCGTGACTGATGCGTCGAACTTTATCGCTGAAGATCACACACCTCCAGTCGGTCTATCTCCAGCTTGCCCGAAAACGGCAAAAATCCAATCGACACTGCCTATGATGTGGGTCAGTGGTAGGTGTCTTATTGGACGTCTGTCAGTCGTCTCCGAATGGTTTCCCTTGATACCACCGGATATCTGGAAGGTGGTAAATGGCGTCGAACCGATTCTAGTGACGTTGTTGGTGCGGACGTGGTCGCTCTTATGATTACGCGATAATCGCGCGTATTTCTGTTCTTGGGACGTCCTCACCCTCCCCGACGGTCGACTATTCCTTCCGTGATTCATAGTTGCCAACACCGAGCAACTATCATATCGCTCCGACTGAGGTTGCGGCCGATACGCCTGTCCGATTAACCTGATTCTCTGAGGCCTACTATACGCCCCCTCTCAGGGGCCGGAGGGGACAACCTTCGGGAGTTAATTATACTCCTTGACACGGCTCCTAAGACCGAAAATTAACATGAACAAGTGGGCAGGTGGGTCCTGGTGGGCAGTTGTGTTCCTGGGACGCCTAGACACTCCGCGACGGTAGACTATCCCTTCCGTGAGCCATTGTTGCCAAACCGAGAAACTACCATATTGCTCCGACCGAGGTGGCGGCCGATACGCCTGTTCGACCAACCTGCTTCTCTGAGGCCTACTATATGCCCCCTCTCAAGTCCTACATTTGTTGGTACTGTCGCCAGCTACGTCACAGAGCCATCTCTAGTCACAATACCGTCTATCCAAGTGGACAGATTTGTTAGAATAACCCTATGGCTCGAGCAATCATGCTTTTAAACTCTCCCAGCTGCGCATCTCATATGCGCATAGCGCGCTTATACTTGTCTCATTGGTATCGAAATTTTAATCAATTGCATGTCTCTTACCAGACTGCATTCCTGCCAAGTTTCGTGAATGCAGCTTGATTTCTTTTGGGTTCATATATTTTTTTGTGACAGAGTGTATATATATATATATATATATATATATATATATATATATATATATATATATATATATATATATATATATATATACCTCCTATAACACGGTAGATAGGTTCTTAGAAAATGTCGTGTTGTGTGAAACCGTGTTATATAAGACCCAGAGACAGTTCAAAAAAGGGGGGGTTACGTTCTGAAAACTTATTAAAAACAAAATTGTATTTTTAAATTCCATATAAGCAACTTAATTTTTAATAAAAATATCAATGCATGTAAAACACAAAACGAAAAGAAACAAAAAAATATTATTTTCAATTAATGCGACCTTAATTTAATAAATTTCTTCCTCCTCACTGCTCAGTACAATCAAACGTAAACGTTTTTTCGATTGAACGATATCACCTTCACTTTCAGAACCTTTTTCTTCATTTTGATTTCTTGCACCTTCTATCCTCTTTAAAAAATCAGTAATTTTGGTTTATTTGCTGTTTATTACAAGATTATTGTAGATTTATGGTATGGAGATAAACAATTTTGCAGCTTCCTTTTGAATTTTCTGCTGCTTCCCGCGGAAAGGTCTGCAATCAGGAAAAATGATTCAAAATTTTCAGCTAAGCTTAGACCTTCTTGTAATTTTATAGAGTTATAAATGAATAAATTATAATTTGTTTATGCATTTTCATGTATAGCCACTATAGTTCATTATTCCTTATCGTCATTATTATTAAGGTAATTCAGTTTTTAAATGCCGTAATCACCTTAATGTTTGTAAGGTTAATATTAATCTTAGGATCTTTCGCTATAAGAATTTTAGCGTAATTCATGTATCGCCCTTTTTTTACGTGGGAGGTCTAAAATGGTATGTCTTTACTCCAGTACTATCTATTGATATCATCCTCTATTTTGTTCATCAATGTATTTTTTGCAAGAACCCAATTTAAAAGTAGTTTCATTTATTTGAAACTGCAATTTACTCATACAGATAATTGGATGTTTTATGGCTTGTTTCCGACCTGTTAAAAAGGACTGGACGTTTTCCATCGAGGGGTCGTAGAAATTGCTTTTTAATTGGCATTAGGTACAATGACACGGACATTCCGTATCCATTTACCAGACTTTAATCTACGACATCTGTTGGCGACGCCAACCATCCCCGTGAGAAAATTCTTAAAAGGTTCTCCTCGTGGGCTCGAGCGAGTTTCGCCAATCATATTCGGCGACGCTTCATGTCACTCTTTGCTAAGTCCAATCAGTGACCATCCCACTCTTTTCGCTCCTACTTGGCTATTTTTTGGCGGTGAATCACCGTTTTTCTAGATACGAAGGTTTGTTCTTTTCAGCGTTTACCGATGTGTTCCGATACTACTCGCCTAGGTACACCGGTAGGCTTTCCTCGTATTTGGCGATACTTTAGTTTAGAATTAAGTTAATACAACCCTAGCCTGTGTTGCGCTTTGTCCAGAATGAAAAGAGATTACTCAGTTAGATTCAGATAGAGCTACATTTTTTTTAATAGCTAGCTGCTTCTTATTTTTTTATGCTTAAGCACCCCTTTTCAGTTCGGCTTGCCGACTGTTGGGGGGAGCTAATCTTCTTGATATTTTTGCTCTCATTTTTCATTACTACTGTTAGCATTGAACTGAGAGGTCATCATGCTTTGAGCTCATGTTAACTGGAGCTTTTCATCGCTCATGTATATAGCTTATTATAGCCCTTGTTCTTTTGTATTCAAGAGATTTAGTCAACGATCGTTACTATAATAAATACGTTTTTTTCGAAACCAAGTCTAGTTTTCTTTTAAGAACTACTACTAGAAAGTTGACAGTGGAGAATCTGGGTATTTGTGGTTAATCTACACCACTACGCTTCGACGATCCGGTCTGTATGCATTCTTTCACCGAATGGTGTCTTCAAGTTATACCATTAAATGTTCTTACTTCCGACCTCCAGCTTTTCAGCGTCGCAGAGCTATACCGTACCTTCCATTGTGCTAATTAGTGAATGAGAACTTTCTTAGTCCCAAGAACTGTTCCTGAATTCATACCCACTACCTTCCTTTTTAAAAGTACTCTTTTACAGAACAATTTAATAGTACTTTCTCATGTTCTGAAGTCTCCTTGGACGTGTCTTCAATTCTTGAGTACAGAACTTTGAATTGTACTAACCAGGTAGTCTTCCCTCAGCTCAGACATCGTTATAGACACTAAGACGGTATAACAAGTTAATTTAATTTAAGTTTCCACGCCACAGAAGCGTGCCGAATTCATTAATTCCACTGTAGCCAAATTTGTACAATATATATATATATATATATATATATATATATATATATATATATATATATATATATATATATATATATATATATATATACATACAGGGTGGTTATAATATTAATGTTCAACTTTGAAATGGGCATAAAAGGAAGACAACTGGACCAAATGTTATCAAAATTGGTAATAGTTTAAAGGACGTCATGGGAATTTCTTTTCCGCCAAACAAAAGTTCAAAAACTCCCCTCCAGAGGGGAAATCTCGTTGTATGCAATATTGTTAAACGAAATAAGACATGAAGACATAGGTTTAAAATGTGTTTAATCGTTTTTGAAACGTGTTACAAAGCATGTTGAATGTGACGTCCACCATTTTCCGAAAGCAAGTTAAATCGCATTAATGTATTAGTAGCTTTTAGCATATCAGGAGAAATGTTACGGACATGTCGGTGTATCGCATCTTTCAATTCCGCCAAATTCTTTAGATTATCACCATAAATAGTGCTTTTGAGATAACCCCATAGCCAGAAGTCACAGGGGTGGAGGTCTGGTGACCGGGGTGGCCATTTTGTGGGGAAGTTTCGACCTATAATCCGTTCAGTCTTGAAACGTTTCTTAAGTAACAGTGTGACACATGTGCCAATGTGAGGTGTGGCCCCGTCCTGCATAAAAATCGTGGTGTCTATAATGCCACGTTGCTGGAGTTCAGGTATCACGATACATCTTAACATTGACTCTAAGCGAGCTGAAGTCGCAATTCATGTAACAGGTCCAGCTGTCAGCTGCTCTTCAAAGAAAAAAGGTCCAATTATGAAACTTGCTGTCACACCACACCAAACGGTGACTTTAGGAGAATGCAATGGAACTGGGTAGATAACATGAGGGTTTTGTTTGGCCCAAATCCTGCAGTTATGGGTTTTGACATCGCCATTAAAGTACAAATGGGCCTCATCTGTCCACAAAATGTCCCAATGCCAATGTTCGTCCATTTCCATCCGTGCAAGGAATTCCAAAGAGAAAGATTCCAAAGCGATATATATATATATATATATATATATATATATATATATATATATATATATATATATATATATATATATATATATATATAGAGAGAGAGAGAGAGAGAGAGAGAGAGAAATAAAAAAACAACAGAAAATATTAAAAGATACTGAAATAATAATGGAAAAAGAACACATGCGAAATCAAATTTTTCCTTTTAGGGCTCTATTATATTTATGGAAAAAGATAAAATAACAAAAAGTAAAGAAGTTTAAACCGCCATTGTAACTGCAATTTCTCACTGTAAGCACAACAATTTGAATAAACCAATTTTTTGCAGCCATATTCTGGGTATAAAAGAGGATAAAAACTGAGAAAGGTCATTCTTATCAGTGATGGCTGTTCCAGAGCCAGATCGTGCTTTGCTTGATAAGCTGTTTTAAGAAAACAAAGGAAATGGTGCATCTGTACTTTGAGAGTTTCGTCGACTTAAGAATTTACGCAAATGAATTTTGCGTAGTCTCAGGAAGGTCTCAGGAGAATGCTCGCTCTTAACCCGAAAACTGGACATATTGGAATTCAGCCGGATCGATGACGAAAATCGGTCCGCTCAGATGTCGTTGAAGATGTTGCCACCGCTACTGTTAAACAGTCTATGGATATTTTTTAGCCTTTAGTAGTGGACGTGCAGAGTCACGACGCTGTTCCCAATAACACAGCGTGAAACGTACTGAGAAAAATGATCAATTGTTTCTCGTACGAAATCAGTCATAATCAACAGTTTCTAGCCATCCACAGGGACTGGCCTTTGCATTGACATTTCTTGCGAGAGTTAAAGTGGATGCGTCGTGGCCGAGTTATATATTGAGGAAGGACGAGGCCCTTTTTCACCTCAGTGTAACAGTGATTACCCATAACTGTCGCACTTGGGAAAAGGAAAATCTCCGTACCTTCCAAGTGATTCCACTTCACTCACTTAAAGTTACAGTCTGCAGAGGATTCACAGCCCCGTTCATTCTTGGAAATTTACCTTTCGAAGAGGCTACTCGCAATGGCACTGTGACATGCACCGCGACGGTCAACAGGTACAAAAGGATGCTTGGAACTTTTGTTGTACTCCATTTGCAACAGCGGCAATACCTTGGCTTAGTTACTTTTATGCAAGAGTGAGCGCCTCCACATGTTGGATTCTGTGTACAGTAGTTTCGTTGGCAACGTTTCACTAATGACAGAATAAACAGTTGTGCGTTTCCGATAACTGACCATCTCGTTCTCCGGATCTTAATCCATATTATTTTTGGATGTGGGGACACTTAAAAATCTTGTTTATCTTGTTAGGACGTCTATTAACCTTGGCTGACTTGAAAGAAGGTATCACTCTGTATGTGAGAAGTATTTCAGTCGACCATCTACGATCCTCACTTGAACAAGTTGTCCACAGACTGCAGATTTTACATTTACAAGAATATTAAGCAGCACTCCCTGCGTTGGGTAAGGTGTTTGTCATGTGAATGTTTGGTACGTTCAAATAAAATGTGTTTAAACTATTTTTGTGTGTATTTTCAGCATATGTCCAGTTGTACAACGCCCTCCATCGGTGATTTAAGGAACTAAATATTTTTTGCGTAATCCGTTTCCCCATGTCTTGAATAGCATGCGTACAAAATTTCAAGCATTTACACCGAATAGTTCAATATAGAGAGAGGTAAGAGTAGGGGTGTTCTGATTACGGTCACCAAGTATATATATATATCCACTAAAAAAACTTTTAAAAAGTAAAAAAACGCCAAGCTTCAAAATAAAACGACGAAAAATAGTGTGATATCAAATATCCAAGCTTATTAAGTTCTGGTACTTAATTTCCTAATCAAGAATTTTTCACATCTAAGTGAAGTGGTTAAGCATAACTTGTTGATAGAAGCCCTTCTTCCCTAGACCAAACTCATCATAACCTGTTTCTGAAAATTTAAGTTTTAAATATTTATACATACCAGGCTTGTCGGCCGTCTTTTCGTATTTGGAATAAATAAATTTTGTCAGTTGAAACGTCGAAAGTAAGTTATTTAGTTGTATAAATTATTCATATTAGTTATTTATCCAAAATATGTGTCCTATTATTTGGTTACTTTTAAAATAAATGTAGCAGCAATTTTAAGATGGTCACGAATTATTCTATAAATTTGAAATTTCTTTTCACGTTACATTTGGGCAACGTTACTCCAAAGCATGGTATTCACATTTTTTGTTGTTTAATGCAGAATTTTTCCTTTGGAGAATGACAACATTATTTATTATTTTTCTTTCTAGCTAACGGTTTGTTTTGTTTGACATCATGCTCTAACTTCAAATAGAAGACTGATTAAAATGACTAATACCCCATTAAAAATCTGTTAAGAAATGTAATTGAGTCCGAGTGCTTAATAAAATTGGATATAACATCATGTTTTGTCGTACCTTTTGGTGGAATGATGCTATAAACATACTGTCTAACAGAGCACCGAAGTGCGCAATTAAAATCTGAAATTGATGTTTTAAATTCACATTAACTATTTTATTTTTTTAAGACGGCCGCCAAGCCTGGTATGTATAAATATTTAAAACTTAAATTTTCAGAAACAAGTTATGATGAGTTTGGTCTAGGGAAGAAGGGCTTCTATCAACAAGTCATGCTTAACCACTTCACTTAGATGTGAAAAATTCGTGATAAGGAAATTTAGTACCAGAACTTAATAAGCTTGGATATTTGATATCACACCATTTTTTAGTCGAAACTTTTATTTTGAAGCTTGGCGTTTTTTTACTATTTAAAAGCTTTTTTAGTGGATATCAGTTATTTTTTTGAAATAGGTAAATAACCATTCACAAACTGGGCTTTTTTGTAGGCAAACGATTGCTTGATACCTGGAGTCTCGTCATAAGTTACAAATGTGTCACTTTGTGAGCTTAATTGGAGAACTTTTTTGTTTTTTCGAATTTCTGTAATAGGCCCGGTTGTTTTTTCGTTTTAATTGTAATTGGGATGGCATTTTCTATTCTAGTGAATCTTTATAAACACAATGGGAAATATCGTACTAAACACTAATTATACATCACTAGCTGTTTGCCCGGGTATTTATTTGTCTCAATTCTTTTATTGCACAGGAAAAGGAATGGATTTTACATATAGTATAAAATTTAAGTAATTTAATTTACAGGTATTTAAAAGTAAATAATGTATACAAATGATAAAGTAAAATTGAAAATTCACTCTATTATTAATTTAACTCAAAACTTGACTATAAACAGCATTTTTAATTTCCTATATTTCCCTCGGTGACTCCGAAATTATGGATTCGACACTACTCTCGGTCATTTTGAACATTTTATATTCACCCTTTTTCCCCCCGCCTCCCCCCCCCCAAATACTGAAGAGGGCTGAACTCTCACTTAAACGGCATCGGAACTGTCCCTATTGATCTCAGCGACCCCGAAAACTACGTATTCGACACTACTCTCGATCATTTTGAGCATTTTATACTCACCCTTTCTTCTCCCTCCCGCCTCCCCCACCAATGCTCAGGGGGGCTGATCTTGTACTTAAGCGGCGTCGGAAGGATCACTATTAATGTCAGCGACACCGAAAACTATGGATTCGACACTAATATTAGTCGTTTTCGATTATTTTTATATGTATCCCCTGCCTCCCAGGGGTGCTAGGGATGCCTTTCCACCCCAGTGTTTCCCGCGGGAGTGAGAACAACATCTGTACAAAATTTTATCTCAATCGGATGGACCGTTCGGAAAAGCATAAAGAACACACACAAACATTCTCTTTTATATATATATATATATCTCTTTTATATATATATATATATACTAGCTGTTTACCCGGCATTGCCCAGGTATTTATTAATCTCAATTTTTACTGCACAGGAAAAGGAATGAATTTTACCTATAGTGTAAAATCTAAATAATTTTATTTACGGGTATTTAAAAGTATATGTACAGTATACAAATGATAAAATAAAATTACAAATTCACTCTATTATTTAACTCAATACTTGATTGGAAACAAAACTTTTAGTTTCCTATATTCATCTCAGTGACTCCGAAAACAATGGATTTGACACTACTCTCGGACAATTTGGATATTAATTTTTTTCCCCTTTCCCCCTCCTCTCCCAATGCTGATGGAGGGGGGGGGCTGAACTTGCATTAAAACGGCATCAGTTGTGGCACTATTCGTCTCAGTGACCCCGAAAACTATGGATTCGACACTATTCTCGGTCATTTTGGACATTTTATCTTCTCCCCCCCGCCTCCCCTCCAACGTTGATGGGGGGGGGGTACTGAACTCTCACTTAAACGACATCGGGAGCGTCACTATTAATCTTAGCGACCCCGAAAACTTGGATTCCACAGTGATATCAGTCTTTTTCAATTATTTTTATGTGCCCCCTGCCCCCCCCTAGAGTGCTAGGGGTGTCTTATACTGAATCTAAACCATTCTCGAATCATCTTAATCGGACACACAAAATTTCAATAAAATCAGTCCAGCCGTTTAGGAGTTCAGTGACATACACGCGGACAGAAGAAATATGTATATAAAGATGAATCATTTGCTATATGTATATTTTATTGAGAAACTAGATGTATTACCCGGCTTCGCTCGGGATTGAGTTTCTGTTATTATTTTTTTCAATGATTAGCCTCATGTTATGATGTTCTACAGTTTTCGATAAAATTCTTTTGTGGTAGCAAATAGCATTAGTTTGTTGTCGGTGCTGTCGTTGTTCATCGCTTTCCTCTCGTTTCGATGTTGAAGCTCGAAGACAATTGTATGTTCGACGCGTTAAAAGTTTCTTCATCAGTCTCACTGCTTCGGATCACTACAATTCGAATTCTGTTACCTTCGAGCTCTTTGGAATGTTTTTTCTTCAGATTCTTGTGTGCGTCTAACTGCATTTCGAATTCTGTTGGCTTTGCGCGCTTCTGTTTTTTTTCATCACATGCTCATTTCTCAACAATCTTTGACATTTTCCCCTTACTTCTGCAGGATTAAAAGTTTTTCTCTTCTTTTTGGGCATTTTAAAGCATTAATTTACACCTAGTCTATAACGTTTGAATGGATTTATTATTATAGAAAAATAATCAATAATGCTTAAATGGATTGAGATCACATTCAATATTAAAACACAGCAAATATGGTAATTATTATAGAAAAAGTATATACACGTATTTCATTCTCGGAATTCTTTCTCAAAACTAAATCGTCTGCTACGTTTCAATGTCACTTTCAGACTTTCTTAATTATAATATACACGTATTTCATGATTGTAATTCTTTCTCAAAACTAAATCATTTGCTATGTTTCAATGTCACTTCAGTTATATAAATCATCGCGTCAAGACTAAACGCACGTGTTTCTAGCTAAGTCAACGTGTCTTGCAGTATATTAGAGTTTGAACAGGTAGCTTGGGATAGTTTTAATTCATGAAATGGATAGATAACACATTCATTGAAAATAAATGACTTTCCATCCTTATATTTTCATTTTTTAAAAGAAACATTCCGGCGTTGCCACGTACTTGAAAATAATATATCAAATTCATTCTTGCATGCGCCAATATATGAATAAATCACGTTTTTAATTCATGTCTATTTATTTTTACGGAAATGTTATAATTTAATTGGCAACAATAAAATGTTACAATGGCTTTGAACAAAAATATCCGGGGAAATTTGGCGATTTTTTTTGTGATTTTCAATATCCGTTGATACTTCTAACATAATTCGAGAATGGAACGTCGTAGCGGAATGAAAATAGTCTATAACCATCGCAGAAGTTCAAGCAATAAGTTGACCAAGTTTCATCGCAATCGGATGAACGGTACGGCAGCGCATAAAATACGAACAAACAAACAAACAAACAAACATTCATTCATTCATTTTTATATATAGAGATTAATATTTCTCTAATTTGCAAACCCATGTGGTTGTAGCAAAAAGTGACATATGAATAATAATTAATCCTTATTATTTGAATTCAATCCTTAGTATTTTCTATGGACATTTAAAACAAACAAACAAATACGGACACACATATGCAAAATAATTAAAAATTCTCCATAAGAAGTCTTTTGCGGGAATCGAACTCGCGCCCACGGCGTGGAAGGCTGACGTCTTGACCAGTCAGCCACTGAGCAGCGAACGCAATTTTTCTAGGATTCAACGGTTGGGAAAATAGCGGTGTTGTTCAGTAATGGTTGCCATTTTGGAGTACTATCGCCTTGAGATGATAATTTTACAGTTTTCTGCTAATTAAACATAGAAATATTTATTTTCTTTAACTGAAACATATAGAAGATTTTAAGTTAGCGAATAACTTATCGAAAAATCCAAGCCTCACTCGAATCTGTTGAATATTAAACTCTATAGGTCTTCTTAAAATGTTGATGAAATGATTCTTGGCGCCAACTCGATTCTAGCAAAATCCCTAATTTTACGGAAAATTAAAAATTCCGTATGTCGGTTAATTTTAAACTTTAAAAGTCCATTTTTATCTCAATTTAAAGTACTCACTGATAAGATTCTTCTGCTTTTTGTTTTAATTTTGTACTGTGCTTGGTTCATTCAGAATTTTATGATTTACGCAAACTGCTTTAACATAGCGAGAATACGAGCAAGCGGTGCAGAGTATATAAGCAGTAGCGGTCTGACGAATTTTTGTACTTGGCGCTTTTATTCATTTGGCGTCTATTTTGTTTTTTTAGCTTGGCGTCGCAGGTCGACCGCCTGCAACGCCATATATATATAGATCCTAGCTAGAAGAAGCCACAAGAGCCAGCACACTCGGATGTCTGGTCAATAGGGTGGGTCGTTTTTTACTTTTTTTAAAAATCGAAATCGCCTGTGGTGGGAAAAGCTGTGTATTACTACCAAATGTTTGTAAAATATTTTTGGGGAAATTAAAATATATTTAGGCCCCCCCGCCCGGCCCTTGAATTTTCTCCAAAAATGTAAAAAAAAATGCATTTTTTATTTATTGATTATTTTTTTACGTATCAAAAATTTTAACCGACTGTAGTGGAAATTGTTGCATAGTAAGACCCTTTGTTTATGAAAAAAAAATTTTATATCGTATCATATTTAAAGCCCCCGCTGGGCCGGCGAAATTTTGATATTTTAACCCTATGAAGCAGAATTTTTAATAAGCATTTTAAAAATTAAACTCATTATTAAACTCAATGTTCCATCTGTGTCAAAGTTTTAAAACAGCTCTTTGCTTATATTGCCAAAATTATGGTAGAATAACTCAGAATTCGCCACGAGGGTTGTTGCTACATTCGAATTCCTCCCGCACCCACCCTCCCTTCGAACCAAATATGGGCGCATTTTATTTTCCTGTTTAGTGATATAGCAATCTTACACTTTATATTTTGCCTTATTTTGAAGTTTGGCACCAACTTTCGAGATGCCAATGTTGTATGTATAAAGCCATCGCGACTTTTTGTTCCACAGATAGATGAGGATGCCTCTGACACTATCTTGACTGCCCTCTCGACATCTTGTGTATGGCATGGGAGAGTCCACAGCTTACTTTCAATAAAGCCACATATTTCAGCCATTTTCTCAATTTCTGCACTGGGTCTATGTTTAGTCAGAGGAGGTTCTTTAAGTGAACATTTCTTCCAATTTATCAGTTCTGCACAGTCGTTTGCGTGAAATTTGAGAGGCGGAATGACAAAATCACAAGTTGTTTCATTGGGAAGTGTTCGGGACTTCATGATTCTTCTAAACCCTAATTTCCTCACATAAGATCGTTTGTCGTTCATCATGGCAATCAGTAGGTTTCCTGGGTGACCATAAAATCATTCATTTGTCTTACAGGATCCACTACTAATTTCAGCTCATTGCTCAGATATCTTGAGTAGTGTAAAACTTCCCAAAGATTCTGTGTACCAAGTGTGCATGAAGGCTCATTTTTAGTGAGAAACCAAACTTTTGCATACACTTTTGGAGCTGCCCACTTCTTTTTAAGATGTAGCAACTTGCTTAAAATCCTCATCAAAATAAAAATTATCTTCACTTTCAGAAGTAGAGCTACCATCCATAATACTTTCACATTGTTGAGGTTGGCTATTTATCTCAGTTTCAGATCTTTGATTATTCACACGTCCAGCATCCATTGTTTTCCTTGCCACTCTAAGTTTTAGCACCCTAGTGATTTTAGCATCCAAATTCCACATATACATTTTCGTCCAAGATCTCTCGTCCTTCAAATATTCTTGTTCCCAAACCGGCACTTTTCTTGACTTCTCACATGTTCACAATGAAAATTCATGACACTTACATGTTGAGATATCAAACAGTGTAGATTTTGCATCATTTGAAACCTTCTTTTCGTAGCTTCACTTGTTTTTCCAGTAGACTTCTTTATATTCATGAATTTTCTATGAAACTTTTTTATGAAACTTTTTTTATGAAACTTTTTAAGAAACCGCGCAGTACAATCACACCATCTATCGGGGAAATTCAAAACAAATTTCGCTGGCCTAGCGGGGGCTTTAAATATAACACAATATGAAAATAATTTTTTTCACGAGCAAAGGGATTTGCTATGTAACAATTTCCACTACAGGCGGTTAAAATTTTTGGTACGTAAAAAATAAAAAAATAAGTAAAAAATGCTTTTTCTACGTTTTTGGAGAAACTTCAAGGGCGGGGGGGGGGTCCTAAATATATTTTAATTTTTAAAAAAAATTCACTAACAAAGGGTCTTGCTATGCAATAATTTCCACTACAGGCAGTTAAAATTTTTGGCACTAAAAAAATAAAAAAATAAATAAAAAATGCTTTTTTTACGTTTTTGGAAAAACTTCAAGGGATGGGCGGGGGGGGCCTAAATATATTTTAATTTCAAAAAAAATAATTACAAACATTTCATAGCAATACAGAGCTTTTCCCACCATAGGCGATTTCGATTTTTTTAAAAAGTAAAAATCGACCCACCCTACTGGCGATGTATATTTTAATCCTGGTTTAATCCTGTGTGTGTGTGGGTGTGTATGTATGTGTGTTATATTTTCGGATATATATTTTATAATTGACAACTGAGTCATACTGTTGATGAAGTAATTTTTTAAAGGTTATAAAGTTTCATCTCGGTAAAATCCAATATAGTTACAAATACCACTTTTTGAAATGGCATATAATTTAACTGGGCAGAAAAGGAAGAAAATCAATATAAATATAAAAAATTAGTCAAAGCCTTTAAATATTATTCTTTTTCTTTTATAATATTGAAAGATTTCCAGAATTAATTTGATATTTTCTATTTGAATAAGTCATTTTAACATAATGACTTTTATAGTCAAATATTTGTACGAAACTTATACCAATAAAATTCTATTTTCATAAATTCATTAATCTTGTAATTTTGGCTTTTTTCTAAGGGAAAAAAAAGTCAACGCTATCAAAATTTAATTAGAATAAGAAAAACTATTTTATAGGAAAACGAAATCCCTTTTTATTTAATATCGATGAAAGTTTAACTTCTTTAAATAACTTCAATTATGTTCATAGTTTATGAAGCATAATGTATTATATTGAAATTTAAATTTTTCTTATATTAGATGTGTTTCATTTGTTATTCTTCAAATGTATTCATTTCTTATATTAAATGTATTTTGTTTCACCTTTTTGTATAAAACTAGGGGATTAAATAAACTTAATATGGTTTTATATTTAGAAATTCTTAACCCAATATTCATCGAAATAAAATCCAGACGTATTTTCAGTTTAATGATTCTAACTAGTACAGAGGCTTTTCACACATTTTTTAGACGATGTATATTGTATTCACAAAACTAAATTACATAAAATTCTTGTGTTTTAAATGTTCTATTTGACATCCCTTATTCTGAACTATCTTTCGACACCGCAATTTCCAGGAAAATAATGCCTTTTGAAGTGACAGAAGAGGTATTCTATCCCATTCCTCCTGAACAGCTTTCCAGAGTCCTGTAAGGGTTTTGGGACGACGTTTGGATAATGCAGATTTTAAAAGTCCGAAAGCATAAAAATCCGTAGGTGATACATAGGGCGATTTAGTAGGGGTATCAGTGAAGGGTATGGCCTTGATCCCAGTTTTTTGTTCCATTTGTTTTAGGAAATTTACAGTGGATTTTGATGTGTGACTGCTAGCTTTGTCGTGATGGAGTCTCACAGATTGATGGCACTGTGGGTAAAGCGATGGTATTTCATTCAGAAAAATTGGCGATAAAATATGTTCCTGATAGTATTTGGAGTTAATCTTGACATTTTTTCCACTCTCTTTATTTTTAACTTACCATTATAAGAAAAACCAGCAACAATCATGAATCCCTTAGATAAACTTTCTTTCGATTCTTTGAACCATGTCCTTAAATTTTTTTCTCCCCTTTTATGATAATAAATGGCTTTTTTTTTTTTGTTGCAATCATTTAAATACACCCATGATTCATCTATTGTGACATTTGTTTTCCATTTTTCTTTGGATAAGTGTTTCTCATATAGAATTCTGCAGCGTGTCCTGCGTTCAGCGATATGATTTGGAAGAAGACGATGCACATTGCGCTTTTCCGCTTTCTTAAGATTTAAATCAACGTTTATCATTTTATTTACAGTGGACACCGAGCATTTTAATGATTTTGCAACTTTGAATAGGAGGATTTTCTTTTAACATTAAACAACGTACCTTTGCAATAGTCGAAGATGTCCGTTTTTTCCTTGGAGACTTGTTTGGATTTTTGTCCCACTTGAGGCTCCAATTTGACGTTTTTTTTTTCCCTTCCTTGTTGACGATATTACCTATCGACGCTTTAGATATCACAAAACCATGACTCTCACATCGTTTTTGGATAACGGAGTATGCATATTTCTCTTCGGAAAGAGCGTAAATGTAGCCTTCGAACCACTGCTTTGTTAAAAACGCCATTTTGAATAAAAACAAAACTTTCAAGCCGCAGATGATAATTTTGACTTTTAAAAACATAGTACAATTGCAATTATTTCTTTTGCAGCAAACGTTTTTTATTACCGCTTACCACAATCGTCTAAAAAATGTGCGAACAGCCTCTGTATACTTTTCCTCTATACTTTTAAATGGAAATGAATTACATTAAATAAATTTCAGTGTAGGTAATCTATATTTTTAACGTAAACTTTTAGTTCAATTTACGTATATCCACACAGAGACACAGACAGCTGAGTTTTAAACTTTAAACGCCAGAATTATTTACATTTAATAAAACAGCTCGGCAATGCGACGAGGATATCGAAATGAATGGCATTGAAGCAGTTAATAGAATTGGAGTAGGTCTTCAGCGGAAGCGGCGTGGGCTCTTTTCCGCTGTGTCAACAGAAAAGAACATTGTAGAGCTTTCTGTGCAACCTAAGCATTTTATTTCAGGCGCGTTACCTACAACGGAATAAGAATCCCAGACAATGTAGGCTTCGACGAGTGAGGGTGCCACTTGACGGTCTAACAGATTTAATGGAGTAGGGAATTGAAATTTATAGAAGTTTAGGCATTATGGATAATCATTAAAACAATGTGATTAGTTAGTGGGTCGAGAATTCTTATGTGGATTTAATAAATATTTCGGAAAAGTTAATGACCTTGCCTTTTTTGTTTTACGTCGACTGACATCAAACAAAAATTGTTGGAACTTGTTAAGTTTAAACTAAGTGATATCACCACCGGCATATTGACTGCAATATGATGACTAACTGCACCTTGAAAGTTTATTATTCCGGCCCTCGATTGCAATATTATGGACTAAATTGGTGAATTAAGGATCTAACAAATCCGACATTTATATATATATAAATATATAAATATATATATATATATATATATATATATATATATATATATATATATATATATATATATATATATATATATATATATATATATATATATATATATATATATATATATATATATATATATATATATATATATATATATATATATATCCGACATATGTATATATACGCCAAAAAATTACTCTCATACCTATTTTATCTTCTTTATATCGAAACACTCGTTTGATTTTAAAAACATCAAAATTCCAATAAATGCAATGTGCAAATAAGCTAAGCTGAAAACCAATTAACATGTCTTCAGTCACTCGTGTTATTAAAATAAACTTTTCGAGAATTTTTTTCTTCAATCAATCCCAAGGAATAAAAAGTTTATTTTACACCTAAGAAGAGTTAACATGTATATTTTCAGGGGAGAAATACATCGCTTTTCATAGCGAGATTAAGAGAAGACTGATTTATACATTCCCCCCGCCTATTTTATCCAAAAGGGAATTTTCTCTTCCATTCGCTTCTTATTTACTGAATATCATACTGCCAACAATTATTTAAATGAATAAATCACGCGACGAAAATGAATTATTCATGTTTAATATCTCATTTTGTGTTCTGTAATTATTTCTATTAGTTACAAATCCTTTTTTTTTTGTAATTAAAATTAAGAAAAGAGTAAATGGATGAAGGAAGACTACTTGGATCTTTACATTTTTGTACATTGGCAGTTCCTCTAAAATCATTTTGGGGTTCATATGTAAGGATGGTGATATCTCAAGCATATATTCTGGAAAAAATACATTATTTTAAAAGAGAAATATTAGAAAGTTCTTTTTGGAAAGTTTAACTGTTTTTCACTTCGGTAATGATTCGTTAATTTTGAACCAAAATTTTAGAATAAATTACTGATTATTAGTATTTATTCTTTCGGGACGAATTTATTTCGATTTATTGCTAAATTAATTTTACTAAATGAAAACCAAAATTTAAAAAAATCAGGTAGTCCCTTCTAACGAAACTAACATGGTTTATTTACGTAGGATTACTTAACGTTGCTTATCATTTTAGGATGTATATATATGTATGTATGTGTTATATATATATATATATATATATATATATATATATATATATGTGTGTGTGTGTGTGTGATAATAACGGCCCACCATTAGATATCTAAAGCGTATATAAAATTATCCAGTTAAAAATCCACGACCCCTTTTCTAAAATTGCAACCTAAAAGTAAAATAAGATAATTTATCGTAGCCCTGCAGATCATTATACAGGCATGTGAAGTGGCTGAACTCAATAACATCCCCAGATATGAGTGTAGGAAGTTTATGAGATTCTGAATGCCAGTGTAATGTCAAAATTCTTGAAGAGCCCTTGAACTACTCTGAATTTATGGGGTCTGTAGAGTCAAAACCACACTTTATAAGAACTTTATGGCCACTTATCCTGCACTCAGGTCAATAGTTCGCGGTTCTAACAAGCGCGGGATCTAGCAGTACAGTCCCCGGGGAAACTTAGATGGACACACGAACTCCACGAATCTAAAGTCGGCCAATTAAAATATTAAGTAGTTTAGGCCCTCTGGCGTCAATATCGCAAAGCACTCATTTACTATTTGCGTGAACAGAAGATTTCTGTCTCTTGGTGTCTAACTCTCGTAGCTGTCGGACCTGCTGTCCAATATGATTTAAAATCTGCGTTCTGAATGCGCCCCGGAAGAGACCGGTGGCGTTGCTATTGTGTGTGTCCAGTTGTCAAGATACCTGTGTTTTTTTGAATAATATTTGTCTACATTAGAATCCGGAATAAATTAATATGCGTCTCATATCTGTTGTGTGCGTCCTTCCAATGCCTCTCCAGTGTGTGGTTTTCCTCCCCGATGTGTCAACGGCTCTTGTGAAATGGTCTTCATCTCCTGACACTCTGGCTACATGTTTGTGTTTGTCTACAACATGTTTGTGTTTCCTCTCCTCTACATAGTTTAAGTTAAAGTTTACCGTGCGAGTTAGCCGATATCATTATACGATAACTAAAGCGGAGCCTTAAGTATTTACATGTTTCTTCTATCTTCAATGTGCGGAATTTTACCGCATAAAATTATTGCGCTTTCTTCAGATTCCCACAACGTCTCAGTGTGTTTTGAATTACTCCAATCGTGAAAATTCTACTGCTAAAATATGTTGTGCTCCAATCTTAAAAAATTTATGCAGTTTCTGCGTCTGGATTTTGTGTTTTAAAATTCGTGCTAGATCGTTAAGTTAGTGCGTTGTCGTCGATACGGCTTGTGTTCTACATTGCCCCTTGTTTTGCTGCAACGGGAAGAAAAAATTTGTAAAACGTCAGCCGCTTGTTGCTGAGCCACCATATCAGACTTCATTTCGTGAGAACTTTATGCAAATTGAAAAAATGTGTAATCATCTTTTAAGAGTCATCACTTCGAGTTTCGTACTTATGTACTCAGTGTGTGTACTGCCCTGCAGGGAGATGAAAACAAATGGTGTGCAGTTTTGGTTCAATGGGCCTTCATTCCAACGTATGCATCAATAAAAAATTTTTTGTTTTTGAAATTAAAATTTTCACTTTAAAAGAAGTTAAAGGTAGGTCAGACAAAATAAGAAAACGAAAATGATCTAATTGATTTAAAGTGATGATATTTTATTTTTGTACGGTAGTTATGTGAGTAATATTTATATTATTGAAAGTTTTTATGTAATATATTGATGTTTTTACGTTCTGGAAAACTGCTAATCATGTCTGAGAGTGAAGACACAATACCCCCTACCAATGCTCAATTGCCAAATGTAACCGACGAGAGTGCTCCAATCGAGCCTAAATCAGTAATTACTAGCACTAGTAATATAATACCCCCTACCAATGTCGACATACCAAATGTAATGGGTCAAAGTACTCCAACGGAACCTAAATTAGTAGCCGCCAGGAACAGTACTGATTTAAAAATGCTTAGTACTGTTGAACATCACAATATTGGTTTTGATGCAGAAGCTGGCATGAATCTGGATTCATGGCTAAACTATTTTAACCGAAAGTGTCAGGAAAGTAGTAAAAATGATTAATGGAAAATAAATAACTTAAGTAAATATTTAAAGGGGAAAGCACTTACTGTTTTTATTAATTCTTGTTTAGATATTCAAAATTGGGAAGAATTATGTTTAATTTTGAGGGAAACTTGCATAGAAGTCAATGTAGTATCATTTAGCGAGTTTTCAAATCTCAAATTAAAGGATTCTAAAGGGGTTACTGATTATTTCCATAAGAAATTGGCGTGTGGTCGAAAGCTGGGATTATCAAACTGTCTATTAATGGAGGGTTTAACTGATGGTCTTCCTCCAAATCTTCAGCAGTTGATGGCGCCTAGTCCTCCTGCTACCCCAAAAGCATGGATCACTTTAATTTCTAAATTGCTTAAAAGTCAAGAGACAAATGCTAAATCTAACAGTCCCAGACCTCGAAAGCAAATATTTTTTTCAGTCCTAGAACTCCACAAAATAACAGATTTAATTTTAGACCTGGATTTCAACGACCACCATATTATCGAAATTTCAACAGTCGCAATCTAAATAATTTCAATAACCTATATCCAAGGTTTCAACCACCAAGAACTCATTATAATAATGTTCATTGCCAAAATCAACTGCTTCCAGCTCCTTGTAGAGAATGTACAGGGATAGGAATACTGAATGCATATCATTGGGTGCAGACGTACCCTTTCGAAATGCACTTAATAATCCGATGGCTCCTCAAGTAGTGGAGAACACTGAGAGTCAGATACCTAACCTTAATGATAACAACCAGATTTGACAATTAAACGTATCCGGATACTTAAATAAGAGATCAATTCCTTGTGTGATGGATACTGGCAGTTCCTTGTCTATCATCCCCTCGATTTTGACAACCCAACATAGACTAAAAACACAGACGCCTGAAAGACTTTTAGTCAAACAAGCAAAAGGCCTTCTCCAATTAAAGAGATCATGTTTAATTAACTTATGCATTAAAAATGTTACTAAAAAGGTAAAAATGTACGTTATAGACAATGATTTACCTTATATAATCCTGGGATTATCAGAATGTGGACATATTGTTTGTAATTCTATGCAAATTTATCAAAATGGTCAAATAATTCCACTTAATAAAATGTGTATGTGTACACCAATGTCATTTCATATTAATAATAATGAGTCCAAATATGTACATCTTAAACCAAATGAAAATCAAAATGTAAACAATGTAGGTACTGAGTTGGTTCACATTCCTCTGACCTCTGAAAACAATTCTGAAAATTTCCAGACTGCCAATAGAGAGAATGGTGAACTCAATTCTTTACTGTATAACTACTCGGATATATTTTCTAAGGACAAATATGATATAGGTTTAATTAGGGTTGAACCCCAGCGTATTAGACTTACGTCTGAGCTTCCTGTGTCCTTAAGACCTTATCGTACTTCTCCTAAAGAAGAAGAGGAAATTAAAAACCAGGTTGAGAAACTGTTACAAGCAGGTATTATAAAAGAAAGTAGCAGCTCATACTCGTCTCCAGTCACTTTGACTTTTAAGCGTGACGAATGCAAGCGTACAAGATTATGTATAGGTTTTAGAAAATTAAATGCAATTATCAAAACAGTTGCTGAGCCTTTACCTCGCATAGATAGCTTATTAGACAAATTAAGTCAAGCTAAAATATTTTCAACACTAGATTTAACTTCAGGCTACTGGCATATTCCAATTCACCCACAGGATATTGAAAAACTTGCCTTTGCAACAGGTTTCGGATTATTTGAATGGCTTCGTCTACCTTTTGGCTTAAAAAATGCCCCAGGAATCTTTAACAGAACTATTCGTAGAATTTTCGCTAAATATAAGATTAACTTTATTTATACCTATTTCGATGATATTATTTTTTCTTTATCTGAAGAAGAACATTGGCAACACTTGCAACAAATTTTTGAAATCTGTAAGAAAGAAAACATTAAACTTAAATTATATAAATGTGTATTCGCCAAAGACAAAATTAATTTTCTTGGTTATGAAGTTCAACAAGGAAAAATTACTCCAGATAATACCAACATTGATAGTATTCAGAAGTTAAAAACTCCGAAGAACATAAAGGAGTTGCAACGTTTCTTAGAATCTATCAATGTATATAATAAATTTATTCCTAAGTATGCTCAAATTCGGTATCCATTAAATAGACTTTTGAAAAAAAATGTTAAGTGGAATTGGACAGAAGAATGTCAGAGTGCATTCGAAAAATTAAAACGTGTTAATTTCTAAACCTGTTCTTCAATTATATGATCCTAAATTACCATGTCATGTATATGTTGATGCCTCAAAAAATGCAGTTGGAGCTGTGTTGAAACAGCCTGATGCCTCTAATATATTACATCCTGTTGCATATCATTCAAGGACTTTACGTAATTATGAACAAAATTATGCTATCACAGAATTGGAATGTTTGTCGATTGTGGATGCTTTAGACAAATTCTACTATTATCTCCATGGCCAAAAATTTGTCATTCATACTGACCATGCGGCTCTTGTTTGGCTCAAAAATGTAAAAAATATAAGAAGTCGGTTATTCCGCTGGTCCTTAAAACTCAGTATATTTGATTATGGAATCAAATACCAAAAAGGCTCCACAAATGTAAAAGCGGATATGCTCTCAAGGCATCCTGTTTCCCAACATCTTCAACATACTGTACATTTATTAGACCTGGATGAAATTAAAAAAAAACAGAAAAATGACAACCTTCATGATCCAAAGTATCAAGGGATAAATGATGTAATCATATTAAAAAGAAAAAAAAATCTACATAAAATTGTTGTTCCTATGTCACTACGTTTAAAATTGTTGCAAAAGTGTCACGATCAATCTGGTCATCCTGATGTACAAAAAAAGCTAAATTTGATTACCCCACAGTATTATTGGCCTCATATAACTGAGGATATTGTAAAGTTTGTCAAACACTGTACAACATGCCAATTTAACAAGAAATAAAAATCTTAAAAAAATTGGACTTATACAAATGGTACCTCCAACAGATAATCCTTTTGAATGAATTTCTGTTAATACTGTCGGTGGCTTTAACTATTATGATTCTGCAAAAAAATATCTCCACATTGCAATAGACCATGCAAAAAGATACGTGTGGGCATTTCCCTCTAAAAGTGTCACCACAGAAACTTATGCCACAGGAACTCTCGTCGGCTGGAGATGCAGTCCCTCGCGCACCTTTCCTTCCGATGAGCGGCGCTATGGGTGCTGGCATCACACAGAACACTAACAATTAATGAAACGGACTGAGGCAGGCTCCCGAGCCCATATATATATATATATATATATATAGGCAGGCTCCCGAGCCCATATATATATATATATATATATATATATATATATATATATATATATATATATATATGCACGTATGTAATGTATATACATATGTGTATGTGAAAATTTTACACATATGTATATACATTACATACATATGTGTAAAATTGTATACACGCATTTTGGTACTTCTCTGTGTAACTGTTTAATGCTTGCCCAAGCAATACAGACTGGCTTTGGTACGCTGCCAAAATTATAATCCACCAGGATGGATCAACGGATGGTTTTAGCGTCTGAACGTTTCCTTTCCGAAGGACCGTTATGGTGGAAAGTAATTCTACGTTGACAATATAGTGTATTTGATGATGAACCTAATTAAAGAGACCCTATAAATAAATAAGGATGTGTATTTTTTATCCACACTGCCGCCAACATGGTGTAGTGGCTAGGCGTCTTGGGTTCAAATCTCGAATAAGGCTTGGTCGTTTCCTCGTCATCCCTCTCTATGGGGAGCAGTGCTTGGTCACTTAAATGGTGGCCACATAATAAAGTAGGCAGAAATTCGAGATGAATGACGAAAGTCGAATGTCTCACGACAAAGTGCCTCCGCATTAGACAGAAAAAAAATTTCTATCTACATATTATTTTATTTAATGAAATTATATTACTTTTGTCCATGGTAATTTTTTAAGCTCTAATAATGAGTGTTTGCTTTTTTTTAAAAGTCGTTTGCCGATTAACATTATCCACCAAATTTGGCTTTCAGTGGAATATTAAACTGAATAAATTAAAATGCTACTTTAATATGATTTTTCCTCAACCACCCACAAACTTTAAGTTAATGAGCATAAGAATTTTGCAGCGAAAGGTATTTCAAAGTAAAATTAATGTATTTTAAGAACATAAATATTATGGTTTCTCTCGAGTGGACGTGGTGCATACTTTGAAAAGAAAAGTTGATTTAATCATTAGTCCAGTGAAGAAACTGTGTAGGAGGATAATCGGCTTGACTCAGTAACCTTTTTTTATATTTTATCGATTCTATTCTTATACATTAAACCATGTGTTATATAATGTCTCGTTAAAATTAAAGAAATGTTCTATGAAAAGTTTTCGGATAGATTTTTTTTTTTGCAAAAATTTAAGAATTGTGAAATTCAAAAAAACATTGTATTAAATATTTAGATACTATTTTTCGAAAGTTAAACCGGTGTTGCTCTATTTCCAATCAAAATTTCTGATTATTTGCTGCTGTTAAAATCGATATTAATAATACAAAGTTGGCATGGAATAAAATAGATAAGATTTTCTTTATCTCAACGCTTCGTAAATGCTGATTATGGTTTTATTTCAATTTTGCAGCGAGCTTTTCACACTCTATCATTTTCTATTACGTATATATAGCATTATATATACAATTTCTGCAAAACTACATATTCGTAAATTTTTGAAACAAAAATGGACAAAAAAACTTATGACGCGTGTCTCAAATAAAATCAGGAGAGATATCTTGGAAAGGAAAATGTCTTGACAAACCACGGGATAAAGCATTGGCCAATTTTAGACTCGAAATTGGTCAAGATTGCTTGGCGAGCCATGTCTACCGCGTTAGTATTTGTACCAGCCCAAATTGCCCACTTTGTGGGCTAAATGAAGAAATGGACAGGACCTACATCCGAATGTGACCGGCGCTGCTTGGAGCATCTGAGGTAGAAAAGTACTGGAATGCTAGAGGCCAAATGATGAGATATTGACTTTTCACATTATACGTTCATAGAGTTTTGTTGTGTTTGTAAAACGACTGTCTTATTCTTTGACAAAGGAAATTAATATATATATATATATATATATATATATATATATATATATATATATATATATATATATATATATATATATATATATATATATATATATATACATATGTGTGTGTCAAGAAATTAGTTGGGAAAGAAATAATTAGGTTAAAATTTAAAGGGGGCTTAGGGATAATTTATTTCGTGGCATTAAATGTCACTGCTTTCAGATTTCAGCACGAGCTTCGCGCGAAATAAGAGGGAATTTCACAGTTTCATTAGAAACCTTTATTCGCGTCTGTGGTTGGGCGAGCTGTCTATTTTTGGAGCAAGCACGGTCTCTAAGGGTGGATAGCTCGAGCGAAGCTGTTACGTAATTTCAGAGATGGAGAGGATTCTAGAATATTTCACAGGGCATGCGCGAAGGTTTTGCGCCTAAGTTTTAACAAAGGATTTAGGAGAGCGCGGGATATAATTCAATGATGACGGACGTGTGTTTGCCACGTGTTCAAAAAGAAAATGGCAAAAGATGGACGCGCTGCTTTGCAGCTTTGGTTGCTGGAAGATAGAGGAATAATCTTGATTTAATTGGAACTATGTGTGTTTCCTGAATTTAGACTGCTTGCCACTCGCCACCAATAATAAAGATAATGACTGTTTTTAAGATGTGAGAACAGGCAAACCAAACGCCTGTCATATATATATATATATATATATATATATATATATAACGAATTTCTACGATAGCTGTGGCAATTTACAAGGTTCCACTGATCAACTTAAATACGGTGCAATGTCTATCAGACGTATTAGTGAAGATATTTTTTTCTTACTTCGGATGAAAATCGAGTGACCATAATTCTCCCACAGGCAGCCAAGTACTGGTGAGCTCTGTTATAAAATTTTTCGACTGAAAAGTGCTTCTCTTGAAGAAAAGATTACTCCGAAAGGTGGCAAAAATCCCTCAGTTCTCCAGCAGAACAAAGAAGCCAGACCGAAGTACATGCATCGACGATGCGATGTAGGTGTCCCCGTAAAATTCATGAAACGTCACTACACTGAAATTTGCAACAACAATGTGTTTATGGAGATCCTGAGGGATAGGAGAAGACAGTAGTTCACTCCAAGTCTGACCCGAGGTCGATAGAATATGTATATTGCCAAATGCCTCTCTGAGTTTTTGTTTATCTTAGAACACCTCGGAAATAAAGGAAAGCCATTGATATATGGGAAGAACTATCATAGGTTACCAGCTTGGCGCTGATATTCTGAGAAGAAAAATGAGGTTTAAATGGGTTTGAGGGGGACTTACGTGTTTGTTGACTTACGTTGACTTTCGTGCCTTTTCATGTTTATTTTCAGCTCTTGCTTTCGGTTGAGTTTTCTGGACTCAACTGAATCATCCGTTCAATTGTCATCAGTTGAAAAAATGGCAGAGTGAGGGTAGAAGTCCAACCTCACATTCTGTCCTCGCTTTTTTGGAAACTACTACTTAATGTAACTCAACAAGTCAATGGCAATATCAATTTCATGGGAATGACAAGCCCTCAGTAATTAGTACCTGTTAAACAACACTAACCAACCGAAGAAATGCTATACTATGCAGTGTATGCTAGCATCTTTGTGTATCGAAGCCAATGAAGTTCTTGGTGAGTTCCAGCCAGCTAATTCAACAGTTAAACCAAACTTTCTGTTTCTCAGTACAATGCGAATTTCGGGATACCGTTTACGGTTAGAAAAAAGTGGTTGAAAATAAATATCAGGTCTGTGAATTAAAAGCAATGAGAAACATATCTAAAACAACTGAGAAACTCATAACACAACATTATTGAGGAATTAATATTATTTCGAATTCCACAAGAACTATCACACATTGTACAAATTATCCTGAAGTTTTTTTCTCCAATTTAAAGATTCTGATCTTTTTATAAGAAAATTATTTATGCTGGTATTCTTACCTTCCTTCAAAACTTATTATGAGAACATATAAAAATCCTTAGCTGTATTTTAGAAAATATTATAAACTTTATTTTACAGTGAACAGTTATAAGCCAATGCCCATAACTATAACCTTAATGGTAAATGATTTACACAGAATTCTTCATTGACACGTTTCCTACACAATTTTTATCGCGATGTTTGCTATATTGTAATATTTTGCCTTACATTTCATGCTAAAACTTAATTACGAGCTGAGGGAAATGCCTTTTTTTATCTTCGAGAGTGATTTATTTTTTAATTAACTAACATGTTTTATCTCTCTTCTAAGCTCACCATTTTGCTCGAGTGAAAAAAAATGCAGGCGAAAATAGGAAGTATCGATTTTAGTCTACACTGAGACGGACTTCTCAGTGGTTAAGGCTGTAACAAAAACCGTGGGAGAAATCATGCAAGCGCTTATTTCATTTTGTATAGTTTTTAATCGCTAATTATACATTAGCGTGTTCCAGTCATTAAGTTAAATGTTTGTTATAGGTTATTTATAGAAAAATAAGCGGGGACAATTTTATTTTATAAAAATAAGAAAATTTAGCAATCATTATCGTTCATTAACGTTTCATAAATTTCATTTAGTGAAGCAAATGCTTTAATGAAATGAAAATCTTATAAATTATTGTTAGAAAAAATAATATTATATAGTGTTTTTGCTGTTACGAAGTTTTAGAGGATATATCAGTCTACTTTAATAGCGGTTATAAGTTCAGTGTATTCGCTTTAAACTATTGTTTATGAATTCATATTTATAATGTATATTTAGCCAGGGTAGGTATGCATAGTTAAAGCCTTAAATCATTTATAAATACTTAAAACCTTCTCTATCTAATGATTAAGACTTATAAAAGATTTTAAATGCAGATGTAAATATAATTCCCTAGAGTCAAACTCTCTATTACAAACTTCAAACAAATATATTTTTTTTCAAAAATGTTTCATGAATATGCAAAATATTAATTTTCACTTTGCTCCGTTAACAAAAACTTCACGGGTTTTTTTTCTATTTTAACTTATTTGCCATTCTGCAGTATTTCTTGTATATAATATAGATTAATTATAAAAAAAATGCATTTTACGTTTCACATTTTCATTTCTTATCAGAAATAAAATCTCATATTTTTGACTTTAACCTGCTAAAATATACAATATCATAACTACAAGACGGAAATTCTAGAGAACCACAAAAATCATAATTAGTTCGTAATAACTGGTTTTTTAAATATAATTACAAAAGATTAAAAAAAATTATGTTTTGAGATATGTAACTTTGAAAAATATGTACTTTAAGTAATTTTGTTTTGACCACCTTACATTTAAAACATGTCTTTTTTAATTACCTTATATATATATATATATATATGTTAATATTACATATATTATAGTAAATATATGTAATATTAACGGTGGTGATGAACAACAGGCCTGTGAACTTGTACAGAGGCTGTTCACACATTTTTAGACGATGTATATTGTATTCACAAAACTAAATTACATAAAATTCTTGTGTTTTAAATGTTCTATTTGACATCCCTTATTCTGAACTATCTTTCGACACCGCAATTTCCAGGATAATAATGCCTTTTGAAGTAACAGATAGGGTATTCTATCCCATTCCTCCTGAACAGCTTTCCAGAGTCCTGTAAGGGTTTTGGGACGACGTTTGGATAATGCAGATTTTAAAAGTCCGAAAGCGCAAAAATCCATAGGTGATACATCGGGAGATTTAGTAGGGATATCAGTGAAGGGTATGGCCTTGATACCAGTTTTTTGTTCCATTTGTTTTAGGAAATTTACAGTGGAATTTGATGTGTGACTGCTAGCTTTGTCCTGATGGAGCTTTGTCCATGAATCCCTTAGAAAAACTTTCTTTCGATTCTTTGAACTATGTACTTAAATTTTTTCTCCCCTTTTATGATAATAAATGGCTTTTTTTTGTTGCAATCATTTAAATACACGCATGATTCATCTATTGTGACAATTGTTTTCCATTTTTCTTTGGATAAGTGTTTCTCATATAGAATTCTGCAGCGTGTCCTGCGTTCAGCGATATGATTTGGAAGAAGACGATGCACATTGCGTTTCTTCGCTTTCTTAAGATTTAAATCAACGTTTATCAATTTGTTTACAGTGGACACCGAGCATTTTAATGATTTTGCAACTGACCTTTGACTAGGGGGATTTTCTTTTAACATTATACGACGTACCTTTGCAATAGTCTAAGATGTCCGTTTTTTCCTTGGATACTTGTTTGGAATTTTTGTCCCACTTGAGGCTCCAATTTGACTTTTTTTTCCTTTCTTGTTAACGATATTACCTATCGACGCTTTAGATATCACAAAACCGTGACTCTCACATCGTTTTTGGATAACGGAGTATGCATATTCCTCTTCGGAAAGAGCATAAATGTAGCCTTCGAACCACTGCTTTGTTAAATACGCCATTTTGAATAAAAACAAAACTTTCAAGCCGCAGACGATAATTTTGACTTTTAAAAACATAGTTCAATTGCAATTATTTCTTTTGCAGCAAACGATTTTTTATTACCGTTTACCAAAATCGTCAAAAAAATGTACGAATAGCCTCTGTAGTTTTTCGGATAATCCGCGGTTTAGTCGTGGCGAGTGAGAGAAGATTCGTTCGACGTAAAATCTTTATTTCTGGAATTTCTGCTGGACACCTTTTACTTGGAAACACTCATCTACAGCGGATCAACATATATTACTTTAATTGTCCGGAACATTACGCACAAACTACAAAAACCGCAGCGCTAAAAATCACAACTTGACAGGACAGGGGCAGAACACACAAAAGCCACAGAGAATGATTTCCCGCCCGAGTATGGGTGCATCCAACATCTAAGTGGTCAGATCATGACATCTGTAGTCACACGTAGGATGGCGTGACCTGCTTTGGAGTTTTCTGGAACATTCCGTTACGTAAGTTTTCTCTTTGCACTCGCTTAGGGGAAAATATAATCGATTTTTTAGTTTATTTTTAGGTCAAATTTTGGATTAAGGGGTGATACTTTATTGAGATAAACATTAAATAAAATCGAATAGGCGTATTATTTAATGAAAGAGAAAGGTTATTGTTTCATATATATATATATATATATATATATATATATATATATATATATATATATGTGTGTGTGTGTGTGTGTGTGTGTGTGTGTTTGTTTGTTTGTTTGTTTGTGTAATAATAACGCCCCACCTGTTATAAGTTCTATTTTATTAATTCTCTACATTTTAAGAACGTCTGACACTTTACGTATCTGCTCCTGCGTAAATGTATGGTGCCTAGCTGTTGCTGGGCATATTGCACCCAGAAAATCAAGTGGACAAACGAACCAAATTTTGCCTTGTGATGCTTTGCGTGTGGAACTGTGGAGTTAGAGAATGGATATGGCTTGATCTACCTGCACTATCGATATGCAAATATCTTTTTGTCATTTATGTGTCTCATCATATGTTAATGACGTAAATAACCATAAAGTTTAAGAGTGAATTAACGTATTTATTCCCCATTAATTGGATTGTTTGACTGCATTTGATGCCGCTCATTCCCGACTACAAATCTATAACCCAATATGCCACCATAAGCTTTGTATGCCAGAATTCTTTCTGTTTCCGAATATTGTGAAAAGTGTCGACCAGATTGTTTCCTTATTCATAAATGTTATTTTATGCTATAAAAATTTACCTGTAAAACGTCCATAAATTCCATCATTTCCCATCTGGTTTTCACCTGACTTCTATTTATTGTATAAAAGGAATTAATGAAAGGAAACAAAGCCTTGATCGTTTCCTAATGTTCAAGGCTTAAACGTTACTCCCAGAATGTTCAAATTTTAGCATTTTCCAATAGCTTGAGAAATTATGCTTGTTTTAAGATATGTTTTATAATATAAAATTCTTATTGATAAATAATTAGTAAATGAATACAGCAAGTAACGCTGATATCTGTATAAATGGACATAGTTCCACTTGTGCATTTCTCAAACTTATAACAAAGATGGGTTAGGATTTTCTTGAATAAACACATTTTCATTTATTAATGATGCTATAAATTTTCTTTTATACTTTAAGAGAAATATGTCAGTTCCTTAATATTGTATTTGTTACCTTTGAAATCTATTACTTGCTCGAAATATGACCAAGAGTGATTGAGTAATTTTAATTTGTATGAAGATATATGTTAAATCATATATTTCTATTTTAAGTCTTTTAGAAAAAAAAAACATCCCTAATAGCATTTGCTTGAAATTTGCAAATGCGAACACAGATTTACGAAAGTTGTTATCCAGATTAGGACAGTATTAAAACCATGTGTTTTTAACTTATATGAGAGCAATGTTTATTTTCGTACAGATGGACATATTTTTCTACAGTGTCTTTTAACGAGAGAAAAAATAATTATCTGGTGGAGTTTGTTACCATTAGCTTAACTTTAAAATAAAAGGGAAGTCACATTTCGAGAAAAATGTATGTACAGATTTTCAATATTCATACTTTATTTAACCAATGCTTGATAATATTTAGGATGTTTTAGATAAAGCTCACTAAGCACACACACACACACATACACATACACACTCGGGAATGTCGGGAAGTATCCAGAGGTGTATTTAAGGTGATGCTCCCCGCAATCTGGTGAATAAAATCTGTTCTGATCTACGCTTCGTATCGTTTCCGTATTCCACGAAATCATCGTGACATTTGGTGAAGGCGTCGGGTAAAGCTGAATTCTGGATTCAGGAGAAAACCGAAAAAGTCGAAGACTCGAAAAAGAGAGTTAGCGATGGAAGAAACACCTGCAGTATCTGTTGTGCCTTTAATTCAGCAACAACGCAATCCCTCGATTTTCAGAGGGGAAGCTGGTCAAGATCCAGGAAAATGGTTGAAGGAATTTGTTCGAGTAGCAAAATACAATGCATGGAGTGACCTGGTGTGTTTAGCAAATACCTATTTCTTCCTTGACGATACCGCAAATCAATGGTATGAAAATAACGAAGCCCGACGGACGTCATGGGAAATTTTCAGCGAGGAACTAAAAAAGGTTTTCGGTGATACGACCTACTATGTTCGGCATGACCAGGATCAGCTAAAAATCCGTGCCCAGAAACCTGGTGAAGGTACTCAATCATACATCCAGAGTGTGTTAGGACTATGTCATGAGGCAAACCCAAATATGACGGAAGAGTAAAAACTCTCACATCTAATGAAGGGAATGGCCGAAAACGTTTACCAAGCCTTGGTTACGAAGGAAATCGCCGCGACTGCAGACTTTACAAAATGGTGCCAACATATCGAAAATATGCAGCAAAAGCACATAAGCCGCATAAGTTTGAACGACTTCCGAATGTCGTACCCATGGCGGCCATCCAGGAACAATCCGACCTCGCCAGTCTAATTCGACAGATAGTCCGCGAATAGGTTGAACGCTTCCTGGCGCCAGTGGCTACTGGACCAGAAATACATATTACAGCTATTGAGTCACTTATTCGCGATGAAGTTGTCAAAACCCTAGCACCTGTAAATAATGAACCATCTCCCTGGACTGAAGCAAAATCAAGGCGTTAAACTTCCTACGCTGATGTTGCAAGAAAAGTCAGACCGACGCCACAGATGAAGACTGAGGTTTCTCGAACCCCCGACAGTGGAAGATTCCCGAAGTCGAATCGAGAAAATAAATGGATAATCGTTTGCACCAATTATTTAACTCGCTGCGCTGTTATAAGAGCTCTTACAAATGCTGGTGCGCCGGAAGTAGCTAAATTTCTTTTGGAAGACATTATTTTGACGCACGGAGCCCCGAAAGTACTAATCAGTGATCGAGGTCAGGTCTTTCAGTCAAAAATGATTCATGAACTTAATGGGCTGTGTAATATCTCACATAGAATGACAACGGCATACCATCCACAAACGAACGGGCTGATTGAACGTTTTAATAACACGTTAACGGACATGCTCTCCATTTATGTCGACTTAGAACAAAAGAAGTGGGACGCAGTTTTGCCGTTTGTTACCTTCGCGTACAACACTGCTAAACAGGACACGAATGGCTTTTCCCCATTCTTTCTCTGCCATGGAAGAGAAGCTGAGACTACACTTCACACCATGTTTCTATGTCTTGACGGTAAGTAGAAAGATGACTATGTAAGCGACTTAATTACAAAAGCTGAGGAGTCAAGACAGTTGGCCCGACTCCGAACGTTAAATGCTCAAGCAAAGGATAGTCATCGTTATGATGCCAGATACCGGATGGTAACTTATAAGCCTGATGACCTAGTGTGGGTTTTCATCCCGATAAGAAAAGTTGGACGATCAGAAAAACTATTGAAGCGATATTTTGGTCCCTATAAGATTTTGCGACGGTTATCTGACGTCACTATCGAAGTGGAAGATTTTGACCCTACTTCAAGGAGGAGGAATTCGAAAGAAGTAGTTCATGTGCTCCGGATGAAACCGTATTACAACCCACATACTCAAGACGCTTAGTTGGATACCGATAACGACAGCAACAACCCAGAAGCAGAAAATGTTGAACGAGAACAGTCTCACGTCGCACCATCCAGATCTTATGCGGGTCCCCTTACGCGGTCTAGAGCAAAAACGACGTAACATATCATTTTAATACAAACAGCGAGCCGCTGTTTTGCAGGGAGGGAGCAATACCACCTTTCACCGAAGCAACGGTGGCTAACCGGTATCGACCCCGACGTCTAAAAATGAAGGTCCCGGGTTCGAAAGCAGCCGCCGTCGGGGTGCAAAAACATCGTTTATTTTAATTTGCTCTGCATGTGAGCTGTATGCAAATTTATCTATTATTTATTTCAGTTCTGGTTCCAGAGGTTTTAGGAATATTCCTTACACTTCCGCTGGGAATGTCGGGAAGTATCCAAAGGTGTATTTAAGGTGATGTTCCCCGCAATCAAGTGAATAAAATCTGTCCTGATCTACGCTTCGTATCATTTCCGTATTCCACGAAATCATCGTGACAATATATATATATATATATATATATATATATATATATATATAGGAATCTCGATCGATCGTTTTCCCATATGTATCGTTTATTTCACCCAGTGCCTAATAAATTCCATAGGAAACAAGCAAAGACAGACCGCATGGTTCGTTCCTCGATCCATCGTTTTCCCGCAAAATTCGTTCAGAATGTCGCAGCTGTATATTAATTTATCTGATCGATCGTTTTTTCATAATAACTGAACCTAAAATATAAATGTCTGGATTGAGATAGAATAACGCTCTAATTAAACAACGAGTGGAACATTTGAGATGCGCTGTCTCGTATTTTTGTTCTCTCCTGTTTACTGGTTTCACTTTATCGTACCACTCCCATTATTTGTTCGTCGTTGATTGTTCCTTAACTATTTAGACCCTCGAGTATCCTATTTTAGGCAACTCATTTCAAATTTGCTGACTATTCAAGATTTCTGTTCTTATCTGCAACGGCTCACAGTCAGCCGACCTGATCGGTTCCTGTGGCCCTCTGGCTTTTCTGTTGTTCTTGGGATGGACATGCTCTGGTGTTTTGTCTAGGGTGTGAAAGTTTCTGATTGCTGCAGTTCTACACTGGCAGATGAGGGTTTCACCAAGAAGCAGAATTTCCTGGTGGTCTTATGGTGGACCCCATCCAGCGCAATGTAATGGTTCTACTAGTTGCAAAGATTCACGGCTACCACTCCTTTGTTCTGTCACACAATAACCGATACCGAAAAGTATGCAATTTGCAACTCAGAAAAAATATTGTTTACTTGTGGAGAGAAAACCGCCAAAACACATACGAAGATTAAGTACTTTTATTTGAATCAAAATTCCTGTGTATCTACGTGTATTTCTATTTTATTATTATTATCTTGGATTTCAGTACAACTTTGTAATTTTATCTTTAGTTACACTACAGGTATGCATGCATTTATGTATGTGAGCAAATATATTTTAGGGATATCAAACTATAAGGCATGGTAATGCTTTTTTGTATGTCCGCGTATCTATCGTTTTCCCGCATCCATCATTTAGTTCAGTCAGTCCCTTCGAAAAATGATAGATCAAGATTCCACTGTATATGAATTATAAATCAATATATGGGGACATAAGCTTCAAGTCAAGATTATACCTACTTGGATTTCATATACAATACCATGAAAGCCATAGGAAGATTTTAGATGGATTGTAAGGCGTTGTAGTTAACAACCTTGAGTTATGACCCTCTCTCCGGTTGAGAATGTTTAACTCCAGAACTGCATTCTAGGAGTTCAACTTCACTACCCCAACCGGCATATTATGTAAAATGAAATAAACATGGAAAAATGACAGATTAACACAATATACATAAGCTAAAAACGTTATATATCATAACAACATAGAACATCAATTAAACATTTCACCATACCACACCATTAAAACTCTATCACGATACCCTGTCACACCACTCCTTATAGCCAAAACAAAAGTGACCCACTGTTGCCACCTAAAAAGGTAAAACGTTGATTACATGCGACCTTACTTAACTTAATAAATGGGTTACAATTGATCCAAGGAAATTAATAGAAAAACCCTGGTTACAAGCCAATTTGATATAACTGTTTACTGTAATGTCAATTTGATTTTTAGCTGAATGTAATCGTCGGCATCGCACTAACTGATTAACTACTACATTGCGTTTGATGATTTTGTGTAGATCATTATCCCAAGACATTATCCGTACGGTTTCAAAATTGTAATTATCATGTTTATCATAAAGACTATATGTAATAGAATTATGTATGTAAACATTTAAACATTTTCCTTATTTCTAATTTGTATTTAGTAACAGAATTTGTGATCAGCTAGGCACCTGAATTTTATTTTATATTAAGCCTTGGATACCTAATATATGAATAATAATTCAAAATTTTCATATATATCCTGCAATTTTTGCATATATCCTGCAATACCTTTTGAAATCAAATTTCATTTTTATGTTATAAATATCACTATGCAATATAAAGTATCCACGAAACCTGAAAATATATATAACTATTACTTTAAAATACAACGCCGAATTTTCAAATTGTATTTTCCGAATATAAAATATTTTACGTACTAAGGGATTTTTAAGCTTAACGTCCATAATTAAATAACAGGTATGAAGAGAGTATAAGGGAATTTTATTCTAGCGATAGCTTTTAAAGACATTTTATGGAGAACGATATAAGTTTACCATAAATTTAAACATATTTTATTGATAAATATGGTAACTTATGACGAGAAAAGCGTAATATAAATTTAATCAGATCATGCTAATATAAATTTAAACATGTAAGGTTAATTAAATTTAAAGATATCAGATTAATTAAATTTAACTATAAATTAATTTAAATTCATAAGTTGATATAAATAAATTATATGTTTGAATAAAAAATAATATATATTTGTTTGTTTCAATTTATGAAATTAATATAAATTATTTATAAATTACATTTAATTACATAAACTAATATAAATTTAAGATATAAGGTTATTATAAATTTAACATTATATTATTATTTACATTATTATTACATTTATTATTTTATTAAGATAAATACGGTAGCTTCAAACGAATTGATTTCTTTTAAAGCTGCGTATGCATATTTTGCATCCATTGCTGTTTCTTTTAAATATTTGCAATACAGATCTATTATGAAAACAAATAGATCATTTATCCACAACATAAAAGTATTTTCATGCTTCAGAAAAAATAATTCTTGAATCATGTGAAGTCTCTTTTAGTGAGCGATGGTCTCTTAAAGAACAGGAAAAAAGATGGCACTCTACGAATTCGTATTTGCTTGTATAACTTATACATAAAAATGAAAAGGATAAGTCAGTCGTTTCCTTAAAAAAATGGTTACGGATTATTAGATAATTTAAATTTTTTCTAATGTTCCGTATAAATAAGGAAAAAAAGAAGGAAAATGAAAGCACAGGAGCTCTAGTTTCAAATTTGACTGTCTATATATTTTTCTTCATCATTATACCTCGCGAATAGAGTTTTTACTTGCTTATTGATTGCGAATATATCTTTTCGTTAAGGCTGCCATATACGAACTAACCATATTGGATTCGCTCACATCATTGTTAACCTATGGTGAAAATTTGTCCCAGGATTGCCTAACTGGATGGAAAGATTTTTGTTAAAAAATTGTACTCCGTAAGAGAAAAAGGGATTTTGCACATTGCTGAATTTCCGTTTTTTTAATGCAATAAATATTTTTAAATTTAAATCTAGGAAAAAATCTGGTACAGTGTGTTTTAAATGCTCAACAATGCCTTTGATACGCGAAATTTATAAAAGGAATCCTGTTGCGAAGTGTAAATTTCAGGCTATCTGAAAATATCATTTTAATTGCATTATCAGTATTTATGTAGCTGTAAATAGCAGACACAATTTCTCCATAGGTTAATATTCAGGTGAGCCAACCGAATAGGGTTAGTGCACAGCAACCTTGACTATTGGTGGATATAGTAATAATCTGCGCCGAAAGACGTTGTTGCATGGAATATACTCAAGCCAAACTACAATAATGTCCTCAACACGACCCATGGCTGAAGGAAGGGGGGGGGAACAGCTTCTGAGGAACCTTTTTCTGAGGAAATATTTTGAGAATCCATGACCTCTTGGACTTGTTCTAGACTTCGGCCAGATCTTGAGGAAAAAGTCACAACAACATGTCCTCATGTCTGTCTTCTTCAGAAGATGGGGATGAAATTATTTGTTATTTTGGATGATAATTAATAGTATGAAATTGTTTTCTTATTTTCTTTTTACCTTCATAGTTGGAGTTTAGAGCTTGGAAAAATAGTAGGCGCGTGACTTATTTAATATATTCAGTCTTTCGCAATATTTTAATCGATCTTTTTGTTTAGCTTTGGAGTGATATTCGATAAAAATAATTCTTACATACAGCAACACGGACCAATCATACATTACATAGAGCCACATAAAAGTAGGTCAATTTTCAGCATCTCAAGCTGGATCTTTCCATTAGGATAGTGCCAACAACATTACTTTCTAATCACATCTTAAGTATTTATTCGAAAAAAAACCTTTTGAGTTCATAAGCACTATGAATTCATCACTAGGCTAACTATAAGCCGAAAATGGCTGATACAGGTTAAAAAATTGCACATAATATTTTAAAATTTAAATTATCCGAGGGAAAAACCGGTGTATTGTGCTTTAAATGATCATAATTTCCTATGGTGGACGAAATTTATAAAATGAATCCCGTTGCAAGGTGCAGAAAAATTCAGGTTCTCTGGATATACCATTTTTTTTATTATCAGCATTTATGTAGCTGTAAATAGTAAAAAAAATTCCATAGGTTAATATTCAGGTCAGCCAACCCCATAGGGTTTTGTACACAGCAGCCTTAACATAAATGTGAAAATATCAAGAAAGTGTTTGAAATATTCCCATGTAGAGACGTTTCGAGAGAAAATTAATATTTTGTATGAATACCTGATATGTAATCTTTATAGTTTAGGGTATAATGATATTAGAAATTATATGTCAAGCGTGCATTGATTCATTGTATTCCAAGTATATCATTAGGAACTGTAGTGAAAGTTAATTTTTTATTTCATTTGTACTCTCCTCAGAGATTCCTTTATAAGTGTCTCTTAATAAGGATTCCTTAGTAAGTGCAAAAGTATGAACAATGAAATAATACTGTTTTCTTATTTAGTGTCATTTGTACAAGTAATGCTTAAATAATTTGTTGGAATGTATCATGTTTTCAAACTGTGCAAAAATGATTCACTGAAAGTTATATTACGAGTTGGATTTTCATGATAGTAATTTTTATAATTATTAAGCTTAAAAATCTCAATCTAAAAATATATAGCGTTTGTGATTAAAACAAGGGGAAGTATGCTCTCTGGAAGAAAAGACAACCTCTCTATTTTTTTATGAAAAAAATCACTACTTTCAGACAATTAAGGAAATACACAGATTTTGAATGAGGTAGAAAACTTTAAATATAAATATAAAATCCGTCAAATGGTACAATCACAAACATAAAGGGGTTTCTCAGAATTCATTAATAGTTGATTAAAGGGTAATTTTTTACCAGCGTTAAAAAAACATAAACGCATTATGACCTCCAAACATCCCTTGTCTGTATGTTCATTTATTCGATTTTTTCACCATTGAAAAAGTCATGCAGCACTACATATTTGTTTGTGCCATGAAACTCATTTAGATTTGCTTGAAGTCTAAATTGTCCTAACCGCGATTATTACATAGCAATATTTGTGAGAACAGATATCTTTTTACTTGGACATTTTTAAATGTAGAAATCATAAAGCCTCATATATTGATTTGACATTACAGGTGATGTAATTTTAAAGGACGATAAATGACTTAAAATATATAGTTTAGTCCAGTCAAGTATTTCCAGTCAGCATATTCATCTCGATGATTTAGATATTTAAAAAAAATAAAGATGGAAATTTATACTTAATAGAAAACTGTTTAAATTTACAGTAAGAAAACAATAGTTTCCATAAAATTTCCCATTATAATGCCCCGAGGAAAGAAATTTCCCAAATGATTACAAAAAATTTTTTCTTATTGTTATTTCTTAAAGTTTCAAAAGTAATGGTTTTTTAAAAAAACTATTACTTTTGAAACTCCTGCACGGCAGGAGAGAAAAATATTTTATATTTGAAATAACACTCTATTTGACGCTGTTTAAAAAAATAAAAATTGCCGTTTTTTTGTAAGTTTTAGATGATGTTTCATTAGAAAGATAAATGTTTCTTTCAATTATAAAAAAATGTGCAACATGTATTAAATCTCTCATATGCTCATTAGATATTAACTTTTCGTAATTTTTTTTGTTGGTTTCTTTTCCTCTTAAAAACATGATAAGTTAATTTCATAAGTTTAATATTTATTAAGATCGATTATGAATGAAGGAATTATATTAATAAAGCAAATAATTTTCATTCACATACGATTTATAAAAAATCTCTTTTCAGGAAAAATGTAATGACCGCTGTTAACATATTACGTACATGGATGGACGTTTCAAAAATGTCCGTGCAAAATTTTTTTTCAAAATGCTAGGACACTGGCAATTGGTACTAGAATTAATGTGTTTGTACTAGAATTAATGTGTTTGAGTCCTACTATTGGCGTGGATATTTGTAGCCGTTCGGTATAGGTTTTAAGCAATAAGTCCTGATATAATTACCCCTCATGTAGCAAAAAATTTCCGTAATGGTCTCAACCAACCGGATTTAGTATTAATTAACCTTTTTCTTACGGGGTAGGACAGCAAGTATCCCAAGAAAGAATATATATATATATTTATTTATTTATTTAACCTCCCTTAATGGCCGTTCTTACAAACGGGGTATGCAATTTCCCGTTGTAAAGAGGAGATTTGGAAAAATGGGTCTCGTAAGCTAAAAGTTAATAACACTATGTACAGTTTATAGAGTAAATAGCTCACTTCTAACCAGACTTGGGTGTATATAATTTGAAGTGGTACTCTAAATGATTTTCATACAAACACAGTTTATACATGAAACAATGTTTATTGAATTCGTTGCACATATAGAATTTGCTTTTACCGTAATAAGCATACGTACTACTTTTACGGAATATATAAATACAGCTTTCAAGAACAATATATTTGCAATACTCACAAACAGTAAGTCAAACCAGCAATTCTGCCACGTAAACTTTGGGCCCCCTAAGCACTAGCTCAGGATAGTACTGGAGCTGCATACCTCGTAGCTCCCTATCGCTTATCTATCAACTTTAACAACCTTCTTCAACCCTAACCACCTTCTTTTTATTAATGACGCTGCATGGTATTTATACTAAGTGCGTATGCCGAAATTAGCATATCTAAAGCAGCTTCTTTAATTCATTCACTCAAAAGTTCGATTCTTGTGAATCGAATCTTGTGTATACCTTACAAGTTTTAAATTTTCTGTTCTACGTCTGCATCATTTAAAACCGTAAACTTCTTATGATACTAAGCATTTGATCCTATCACCGCAGATTCCAAATTAATGGTCATTCTTCGCAAAATTTTGGAATTAATGTAATTACATTAAATTTTAAATGTTATGAATAGAAAAGAACCATATTATACTGTCTTGAAAAGTACGAAAAAAGTAAATATGTTAAGTATAAGACATTGTTTATTTCAGAAAATAATAAAGCGATAAACAGTTGAATGATTTCAAAAATTCCATGATAGCAATGCAACACAATTTTTAATGTGTAATTTTAATAAGTAACTTTAATTTAAAAACCCCTTAGAATCAAAATTAAAAATCTTTCTACAAATGAAATTGAGGTTTTTCGTAAATGCATTTGTTATCTAATGTTTGCTCTTTCAAAGAGCTGCTCTTTTTTGCTTCACTGAATATTAATTAGATTTTTCAAATGCATTTCTGTGAATCTAGTGACAATGGTTATTTATTTTTGTAAATGCATGTATTATCTCAATTATGAAATTTTAATTAAATTTAGCTGTAATGCTTTTTACCTTGTAATTGTTTTATGCATTACGATGGTCCAATTTTGAAATGACAAAGATATAATTCTATTAATTATTTTTAATTACTAAACCTAGATAGCTATGATAAAGATGTTAATAAAATGATCTAGTTTTTAATTAAGTAAATATTTATCTACTTAAATGTGTTAAATTTCTTGAGAAATTCTAGTACTCAGTTAGTATTGAAGTTTAATTTAATTTATTTTGCACGATGATCCGCTAAAAAAATAGTGGTATTTAATTCTATAAACAATTTTCTTAGAATTGAGTTGCTAACTGTTCTGGTACATTTTATTCCTATTAAAGGAAATTTTGTATGTCATAATGATCTTATAAACTGCAAAACTATAAAAGTATATTATATACCACATTTGAAGGTGATTAGTTCTTATAAGTATTACACATGCATTCAATTGTTTATGTTCTACCTCTGCTATATCATTTTCAAATTATAAAGTTATCCTCCTACCGAAGTAGAAAGCGAAGTAGGAAGTTGCGTGCAGGGTTGGTAGCTTAGTACATGGCTTATATATATATATATATATATATATATATATATATTAATAATTATTGTACTTAATCGTCATCAATAGTGGAATCACTAAGAATGAATCTGATTGATAATAACAGATAGATTTATTGAAAAGACATATCATACAACAATACATTTACTTTAATTACCTTCTTATCAAATGCATAAATTACATATCTATTACCACAATATTTAAAAGAATACATTTAAGAAATTATTAATTTCTTTTTTCCTTACATTCGATTAATTACCAATTTTAAGAGATTCAAATTAATGACATCATGATAAATTAGACTTAAGGCTCAGGTTCATTTAGAATACTTAATCATATTATTTCCTAATACTCAGTAATTCTTAATTCGTTAATATTCATGAAGCAACGATATAAATTTACATTAAATGGTACAGAACGACACACTTAAGATACCTTGTTGGGATGACTCATGATCGACGATTGGGGATAAACGTTTCCCCTGCAATCTTTCAACACACTAAAGAAGTCACTATCACTGGCACCTGATGACGGGCGCTTCTTGCTCATCTACGAAGAGAAATCTTCCCGCCAGTTCGTGATCTGGGTTCTCATATCGGTCTGCTTCAGTAGTCATACATTACATTGATTGTCTCAATGGGTGGATTGCGTCTGGTACAACTGGATGGACTAGAAATCATCTATTAGAGCATCGCTCCTTGGAATGGTTCCATCGCCATCAACTTACTACCTCCGAGCTTCTTCTACGTCTCAGCCTATTCATCACACGCGGCTCTCTACCTGCGACTCTTTATCTCACGCACAGGAATCCTCGTCCGTAATTTCGGCTCCGCATGATATTTCCTTCTTCCCATCGCTAATTATACCACCTGTTTTCAATGAACGAAAATAGACCCACTGACGTGTTTAAAATTGTTAAACTGATATGCACACATTGTTATATTGATTACCATCCCATTGGGATTAATATAAATACTTAAAATAATAAATTCTGTCAAATAGGAGGCTTTTTAAGAAACTTCACAAATGGCCCTAGGTACAAGACAGCATTGCACCTAGGAGAGTAGATGGTGTACCTAGGGACATTCCCTGAAAGTTAGGTTTCACTCCCCAATGAATAGAAAACAAACATATAAACATGGATTTTATAACAGAAACAATATCAGGTAATACATTGATTTATCACATGCAGAGGGTCTTTTACACTTTATGGAAACGATTTTGATGGTTAAGTTTTATGTATAAATGCCGTATTTTGTACCGTGATTTCCTTCTGTCTGATAGCCATGGTTCTTGACAATAGGTCTAGTTCGAAATTTACATGAAAGTAAATTTTTTGCTTAGTACTGTCATGTCAGTTTTACCTCATTCCTCTTGGACCGTTTTCCAAAGTCCGTTCAGTGTTCCTAGATGCCGTTTTCCTAAGGCTCGTATTAAAAAAGCGAAATCGCAAAAGTCCATTGGAGAAGAGTCAGATAATTTTACAGGTATTTCATTAAATGGGTTACATTTTATTCCTGTTTCCTATTCTTTCTTTGATAAATAAGCGACAGTTTATTTGGACGTGTGACTAGAGGCTTTGTCCATATGAAGCTCAACTTTATCAATGTCCTTTCCATATAAGGCTAGAATTTCTTCTTCAAAAATTGGTTCTAAAATATTCTGCTGATACTAAAGTTAATTAATTTTGGCTTTTCTTGAGACTCTTTTAAGTTTTAATTTACCGTTGTAACAAAATCCTTCTACTATCATGAACTCCTTTGAGAACTTTTCTGTACATTGACGTAGCCATTTCGTACGGTCATTCCCGTCAGTTGAGCAATAGAACATTTATCTTTTTTTATTAAAGTCACTTAAATACAGCCATGCCCCATCGAGTGTTACCACAAATTTTCCCTTTTCAGCAGCTAGTTGTTTTCATATAATTTTCTACAATTTGTTTTTCCTTCAGCGATATGCTTTGGCAAATCAGATGAACTTTAGGTTTAAATATCATTTTTAACTTCAAATCTTTGTGAAGGATTTCACTTACAGTACCAGAAGACATTCCTAGTTTCGATGCAATGGATCTTTGAGTCGTCGTAATTTCTTTTAGGATCAGAGACTTCACTGTCTTGATATTTTCCTGCATTCGAACAGTCTTAGGATGAGGTTTATGTTCATGTTTTCATTTTTACTTTCAGTTAGACGTTTTTTCCCTCTCATATTTAATATATTATAAATAGCTATATTTTAAATGCCATAACCGTGATTTTTACACCGCTTTATAATTTGTTGATGCGAAAATTTCTCCCGGAAAGTGCAGTTACGTAACCTTCGAGCCATCTATTAATTTTAGGAGCCATTTTCAAAATAAATCTTTTATTTTACATTCGAATCAAAGCAAAACAATAGCAGACGATTATTCTGAAATTGCTAAATTTTTATCTCAAAATGCAAACCGCAAAAACAAATTACAAAATCGTTTCCATAAAGTGCAAACGACCTTTTGTAGTAACTATTTAAACTGAAATTTGCCAAATTGTTAGTGACATACAAGTATTTTCATAATGACTCAAAATTCTTCAGATGAAGTTGCCTCTATTTGAAACACAGGTTTTTTCATAATTTTTCTTTTTCTTTTGGCCATTCTAATCGCATGCTGTTCTTCCATTTCTTTCCTTTCTGGAGTGTGAACCAGAATTCTAATTCTCCCTGGTTTTCGGCCGCCTATTTTGGATGTACAAAGTTTTGATTTTGGAAAAGGTCGTATCTGTTCATCCGTTACAAATGAAATGGAATTAGATATACGAAGCTCACAAAATTCAGCAGCACATGAAATGGAGTTTGATGTCGAAGGCTCTGAAAATTCTACAGGACGTGAAACTGAGTTTGATACAGAAACTTCCAGTTATGGTATTGTTGACTCACATTCTTCCTCGGGAAAATCATTATTTTGAAAATTTATGGATGGATCTGGTCTGTCGGTCACATTTGAACTCAAATATTCATCATCAGTGAATATGTTTGGATTCACTGGCCATACACCAGACACACCAAAGCCTTCTAGAATGTTAACAGGAGTAAAGGCCAAAGGATATGATTTGCCAACATTCTCAGCAACTTCATATATGGTGATTGGTTTCCCAGGGTTTGTCAGCATCCAATTACTACACGCTATACTGTAGTATTTCTTAAAGTGTCCAAACACGCCTCTATCCATAGGTTGAAGCTTATGGCTGATATGTGGAGGAAAGGTAAGCATAACTACGCCATGATGTTTAGCAAAAGTGATTGCTTCAATACTGACGTGGCTTTCGTGGTTGTCCAAGAGTGGCAAGACTTTTGGATCCTCTGAACATTTGACGTGGTGATGAAATCTAGGGGCATCTAAAAAATAATTAGGAATTTGTAATTACCCTATTGGTAAATTAGGAATTTGTGGTATGCAAATATGATAAAGGTTGAAAATTTAATTAAAATATGGCATAAACCTTATTTAGAATTATACTTTTGCTTTTATAACTATATTTTTTTAATGGATTCTCTTATTTATTAATATCAGATTTATTATCAGAATTATTAATATCAGAATGTATTCAGAATTATTATTTACAAATAAATAATTCTTAATAATATTAATAGTAGTAAACATATTTTTGTAGGTCAAGCACATTGAGAGTTCTAGAGCAAAATATATAGTACCGCTTCTGTTTAAATAACATCCAATAAAAAAAAATAACTAAATCAAAATTGAACAGATTTTTCCTCCATTTATTATGAAAACTTTTTCAATAAAATAACAACATCCAGAATATGATTACAGTTATACCTAGGGCCAAGGTAACTATGTGGTCCTAGGTACAAGACTAGGTAATTTCATACAAAATTTCCTCTATTGAAAAATCCACATGGAGAGGGGATTTATTTAATACCTCATTTAGTACTTAATGTTGCAAACAAAAATTTGTACTAGAATTTAAAGAAAAGTATTTGACTTACCTTTGTAAAACAATAAAAGAGATGAGCTGCAAAATTTACTTCAGACCATACAAAAACGTTTTTCACTTATAACTTGCCACAGCTTTCTCCTGCAAGATTTCTAATTGTCTGTTATAATTGCAATTGCTGTTGCCACTCACCCAACTGAGCAATACAACCTAGAACTAAATATTATTCAAATAAAGTGGGGTGGCCCTAGGTACATCATGGCCCTAGGTACACAGGTATCCCCTACTTAGGGACTAATATATTTTTCAATTTATTCTATTAAAAATAATAATTTAGCAGTCTTAATGCATTTGACATTAATTCTGTTTTGCTTATATGGAATCTAAAGTTATTTCAATTTATCTAGTTTCGGGGCTGTTACATTCAAATTTCAATATTTAATTACTTCAAAACATCGAATAACAATGTTATACATAAAACTGTATCGATTAAAAATCATATTTGTCATTAACTACTCAAAATCATATTTTTAAACCTTTAATATCCGTTTTCATACCACATTTCTAACGTGATATTTGTTGTGTAAAAGCATTAAGAGTGAAGCAAATTGAGTAATTCAAAACAACGCAAAATAGAGTAATTCTCACTCAATTCGGTTTAATGGAAGCTTTAAGGAGTATCTTTCATAAGTGAATGTGTGGGAATTTCGACAGCAAAGGTAATTTAACCCTTCCGAGCTGCATGCCAATTTTTGGAACACTAGCAGGCGCGTGTGGCACAATGTGCAATGCCTCGTTCAACCTTGATTATTCGTCTTGTAATAAACTTTTCTTTTATATTGAAAATAATAATTGAGTTTTATGACAAGATATAAAATGTTGATAATAGTGAGATATATTTATAATTAAAGGCCAATGAATGCAGATAGAATCGTCTCATTTCAAAACTGTCCGGTTTGTTGCATCTAAGGACAAATTGCGAACTGATTCCTATTATGAGCAAAAACATAAAAAACAATGACATTAACCATCTTTGTGATATGCAGGATACTGTGTAACATCTGCTCATTTGATCGACTACATAAACTACTGCTTTTATCGTCTTGTAATCCTGTATAATTGTAGGTTTACCACGTGTAAATCACGACTAATAATGCATGGAAAGGAATATAAGGGTCAGAAAATCAGACCTGAATTTGAAAGTGTGTACATATACATAGAAACTGCTTTGAACATTCAAACCTTACATGTAAAAACAAACCATTCAAAATTACGAAAATGTTGCACTTTGTACACGGGCGCGCCCGCTGAAGGGTTAAGGAAAGAAACATGTAATCTTATTAACAGAATAAATCATATAAAAACAGAATATATTATTAACGATTCAAAATCCTTTTTAAGCCTTTAATATCCATTTTCATACCACATTTCTGGAGTCTAAAATCATAAGTGTAAAGACAATAGAGTAATTCAAAGCGACGCAAAAAGAGTAATTTTGACTCATTTTGGTTACATGGAAGCACCGAGGAGTTTCTTTCATATGTACATGTGTAGGATTTTTTTAAGAAAAGTAATTTAAAGAAGAAAAAACAGAATCTTATTAACAGAATATATCATATGAAAAAGTGAAAAATAATTAGATAATATGATACACTTATAATTGTACAATATCCTTTCAGTACATTCCCTTAAATATTAGACTAGTTTTAGCACAATAAACTATATTACATCTTCAATTTCTGTTCAGATAAATCTTTTCTAATATAGCACATCAGTTTTGAGACTGATTAAGACTTCAGAACTTTTTTTTCACTCGCGTAATGGGAAGTCAATATACAAGGAGGTTTCTTAAAGATAAAATAATTTTCTGAAAATGTTTGAATGTAATGAAGTTTTTGGCGGAACTTTTATCACTGCACTTTAGATCTTTTCTTACATTTCACCTTAATTTTTCCTGACCGAACCTTAATTAAGAACCGTAAAGATCTCCAGGAAAGGAGTATTTTTAATTAACTAACATGGTTTATCTTACTACTAAGGTCATTGTTTTCTTGTAATGAAAATGCGCAAGAAAATGAGGTATCGATTTTTTTTTTACAATATTAAGAGAGCGGTAAGAATTATTAAGCTAAAACTGAAAAAAAACCTTGCGTTATTAGGATAGCATATCTTTTAAAGTGCAGTTTGAAAAATCAAATTTCTAATATATTTCAACATAAAATACATGAAGGAAAAAACGAACTACATTAACGTTTATGCAAAAAATGTACCATATAAGAAAAACTTCTAGAAGTTTAAATGTAATCAAATTGAGTTGAAATAATGGTATTTTGCACTGCTTCCAATTACTCTATTGCCTATACACTTATGCTTTTGGACTCGAGTTATCGTGATAAAAATACGGTCTGAAAAAGGGTATTTAAGGCTTAAATATATGATTTTGAATCGATATATATATATATATATATATATATATATATATATATATATATATATATATATATATATATTATTTGTTATTTGACATTATAAAGTGCTTAAGTATTGAAAATTTAACGTTAAATCCCCCAATCTAGAGAAATGTGCAACAAAAGTAGAAATACGTTTAGACTCTATCTGTCAAAAACATAATTAATGCTTAACTTGAAGTACGAATGCATGGGGCTACTGAATTAATATCTGTAATAGAAAAGAAGAAGCACTATATCGGTTCCTAAGTATATTCCGGGTGTTCAAGCAGTTGTTTCTAATGCTATCATAGTGAAGTGTGTTTATTTCGTGCGAATACGTCAAAATAAAAAAAATAGGTATAAATATTTTCAGCAAGTATTTTAAAATTTTGAAACCTTTAGGTGATGTATTATAATAAATGAATTTGTTATTAGATATTTTTAAATGTTTTAGTATTGAAAATGAAATATAAAAGCCCCATAACTAGACAAATGGGAAAATGAAATTAAAGGGACTTTAGACTAAATCTATGGAAAACAAAATTAATACTGAACTCGAACATCAAAATTATTTCAATTATAGAATAAATGGAGTGATATATGAGTTCCTAAGTAAATTCTAGACATTCAAAGAGTTGCTGCTCGTGCTATCTTAGTGATCTTTAGCGCTTTTCTTGCATTTCACCTTAATTTTTCAGTCGGAACCATAGTCAATAACCGCAGTTAAAAAAATCTTTTAAAATGCAGTTGAAAAGACATATGTTTAATATAGTTTAACTAAAAATTATGACGGTAAAGACAAACTACATTAATATTTCTCGAAAACGATATTATTTTTAAAGAAATTATAAAACTTATTTTTGATAACTTGGTCACCATTGATGTAATACATGAAACATATTTGCTAGATAAACACTATAAAGTTGTAAAAAAAAATATCCAAATAATTACGTCTAGGAGTACATTCAAAGTTTTACTGAAAATTTCTCTTTAATTGAAAATTCAAAGCACAATTTTCTAAAATTTTAAAATAGAAATTCAGCTAAATTGACTGAAACTTTAATTTGTATGATATAACTAAAATAGACACTTATTTATCTACAGTGTTATAGGCAATAATATATATTAAATTTTACGATTACCATATTTAGAGTTAACAAGTTAGACACAAAATAAAATAATAATTTATCATTCATTACGATTAATGTTCTTTATGCTGATGCAGGACTGCTTTCGGTACCAGCATTATTAAACAATAGAAATTTCGTCGAAGGAGGTTTAGTAAGATTACACAGTTGAAATATCCTATTGATGCCAAGAGGTCTTTTTATGTAATCAGTTCACAAAGTCATACCCGTAAAATAAGAAAGAAAATAGATTGTTTTTTTCCCCTCACATAACAAAGATATCTTTTTTTTATAACCCCAGAAATATATTTTTATTATTGTTTTCTATTGTAGGGAAATTTTCAGAAGCATGTTATCAGAAATGCTCCGGAAATACATTTCTCTCGCTACCAAAAATTTTACGAAGAGAAAAATATTGCTGGGGGACGCCATTTTAAATTTGCATGAAGAGGTATATGCAGAAGACTCCTGTTTTCGCTTGAGAGCGGAAACAACGAAAGTGCAAAACGAAACGTTCTTTGATGAGGCATAGAGTATGTTGATCGTGTTATTCAAATTTCGCAGGACATTCACTTGGTGTAGAGAGTTGTTTCGTACAGCTTATGCCGGACAGAAATTGAAAAGATAATGTTTCGCGGAATCACCGGTGAAAGAGAATCACCGATATTGTTGTTTTTTATCGTACAAGGAGAATCATGTATTGTTCATGTCTTGTCACATTGTTGGCTATTATTTTTCTTTCATTAAAAAACAGAGGCGAACTAAAAAGTGGGAAGGATGAATAACATGCTTTATAATTAAGTTTTTTTAAAGATAAATTTAAATGCAAATATGAATTAGCGAATTAAAAGTAATATATTTAGTTTTTTAGCCTCATAACTTATGTTTTTACGCTCTTATACCATTTGACAGTCGTTCTGTATTCCACACTAACTTTTTAATCCTGAAATTTTCATGTCATTATTTAAAACTTAAAAATATCTATAAAGATGATAAATACCTAAACAACTATTTTTTATGTGTGTCGCCCATTGCTATAAATGCTCCTTTTGCTTTCAAAACACTTTCTTAATCGTTTACAAAAATTGAACCATTCTCTGTAGTTCAATTTTCATTCTCTTAGTATATATAGTCAATAAACGAAAGCAGAAATATTTTTATAACCTTACAGCTGTGTAATAACCCAAACTGGGGTTATTAGACTGTGATCGTATATGTACAATTAACGTCGCGTTGCGACCAAATCTGTTCAATACACTACTAAGAAAAATGTGAACAACTCTCAAAGAATACTCGCTAGTTATACATATATACAGTTTATTTACATATATAAATATTTACACGTACATAAATTAGCATCTGCCCAAATCCATAGTCTTATTCAAACACAGTATTGATCTATATATATTCAATTGCGATTATAGTGCATATTATTTGCATACAATAAGCAATGCCGACCCTTTGTCAAGAGGCGAGTATGTAATAAGCAAAGGGATGTGATAAGAATATATATTTATTATCATTGCTCACCCATGACTGCCGGTACTGTCGCTTACTATGTCGTTTTGCCGCTGGTACACAAATAGTCAGAGTAATGTTTGTAGGTTACGGTGCACCACATTTATATTAAAGGAGTTCTGGATCTCGTAATTAAATGAGTCTATAGTCTCATAGGTCGATGATCACTCAGGAAAACACTTCGGATGTTCTATGTCGATTTGCTGGTTTGTCAGCAGCGGTCTCGTAATTAAAAGGGTTTACGGTCTCATAGGTCGATGATCACTCAGGAAAACAGCTCGGATGTTCTATGTCGATCTGCGGGTCTGTCGTAATCTGCGAGCCTTCGCTGGGCATTCAATCTTTTCGTAGTTTATTTTTAGGATGCTCGTCAGCCCTGTAGTCGCTTAGATTCTTTCTTTCATTTTTTTTAGTAAAGGGGCTTGCTGTAAAACGCTTCATACTCGTAAATATATTTCTTTACTTGTTTTTCCATTGGTTGTTGCCTTCTTGGCTTCTCATTCGCCCGCCCCACCCCTTTATTGGGATGAGGGACGAGCCACCTTGCCCATAGGTTCGTTCACGGCTTATTTTCATCGCATTGGCTGCCACTGAAAAATATCTGTGCGTACTAATTAATCCTGACGCCTGTTCGCGTCTGGGATACTTCACAAACAACATGCACCTGCTTCTTAATCTTTGACCTTCGATTTATTGCTGCTGTCTTCTTATCGTTATGTTTTTATGGCCCTTGTTGTTCAACGCGGAGCCAAGCCTCACTCATTGACGTCGTAAAGCCTCGTAGCCATAAATCGGTTGTCACCTTAGGCTGGGTGGTTCTCCTATCAATTTAGATCACTGCACATTCACATCCTGCATATTACATATTCCCCCCTTTTGTGAACAAAAATATCGTAAAGCGATTTTTATTACATAAAATCATTACTATCATAATTCGATTGCTTGAGTTGACAATACTTACTTTTTCATTATTCACACATAAGATTATTAATACACTTTCATCATACATATATGAGTATTATTTTACAAAGACTTTGTACACTCATACATTCAACACATAATATATTGACATATCTTGACTACTTTTTTTACACCTATTCTTACGTTACACCTAGAATACACTGCCATATTATTATTCATTTAACATTGACGTTATTGATTATTTATTATCACTGGTATATTACATATTAAAATCAACTATGCCTACAATCTTACTTCGCTACTGCCTTTCAGCATATATATATATATATATATATACACTTAAGTGCCACTAAATTAGGGATAGCAAAGCCTATGCAAATTGTGTAGCGCTGCGCATCATGTATGCGCAAGTGAGGGCGCTGTGGTAACTGCATATATAGCGCGTAAAGTGGCTGTTCTGAATAAGTTGTTGTAATTGTCAGTATGGGTAAACTGCCTGATTTAGACGCCTTCGATCTCGGTCAAATCGTAGGTGCACGACGCATGAGCCATTAAATTTCCGAAATCGTCAGACAGCTAGGATTTTCAAGGTTGACAGTGTGAAGAGTATACCAAGAATACATGGATGGTGGAAAAAAACTAGCGATCGGGCAAACTGCAAAGAACAATTAGCCTTGACAGTGCGTGGTGAGAGACGGCTCAGGAATATTGTACGTAGCCAGTGAAGCCAAACATTAGCTCAAATTACCACCCAGTTTAATGACGGTGCCAGTCGTACAGTCAGTAAACGGACTGTGCAACGCTCGCTTCACCGTATGGGTTTCGGGAGCCGTCGACTTACGAGAGTACCATTGCTCTATACTCGCCATCGGGCTGCACGTCTTGACTGGGCAAGAGAACACATAGACTGGGGTGTAGAGGACTGGAAACAAGTAGCATGGAGTGATTAGTCTCGATTCCGACTACTTAACGCCAACGGGAGGCTGAGGATATGGCGTCAGGCTCATGAAGCCATGGATCCTGCATGCCTGTCCGGAACTGTACAAGGGCATGGTGGCTCAATCATGGTCTGGGGTGTTTTTTCGTGGCACAGTTTGGGATCTTTGGTGTGTGTACCAACCTCCCTCAATGCAATTCGGTACGTAGAGTTGCTGGGTGATCACCACCATCCGTTTATGCTGTTCTGTTATCCGCACGGTAATGGAGTTTTCCAGCAAGACAACTGTACCTCTCATAAGTCTCGGTTAGCTACTGGCTGGAAGGATGAGCATTCCTCTGACTTCTGTGTCATGAATTGGCCACCTAGAAGCCCAGACTTAAATCCTATTGAGCATCTTTGGGATGTTTTGGAACAAGGCGTGAAAGGCCATCACACAGCACCAAAGAACCTTACTGAATTATGGAGAGCTTTAGCCAATATTTGGCAAGCCATTCCCGTGGAACGTTTCCAGAAACTTGTTGAATCTATGCCTCGTCGTGTGGCAGCCGTTATCAAGGCGAGAGGAGGCCCAGCTCGTTCCTACGTAGGTATCCCTAATTCAGTGGCATTTCAGTGTATTTTAAAAATTCTAAGGGGGCTCACAACTTTTGAAACTTCAAAAAATCGATTTTTGGTTTTTGCTATATTCTGATTTTTGGGACATTTCTGAACAATATGCAAAAAACCGCATAAAAATATTTGCATTATTTCTCGAGTTATGAGAGTTTATGTAAAGCTCACCCTATTGCCATAGCCATGTTACTCCAACTTTAACTTCAGTTTTCTCAAATATATGAATGTTTGGATTGCGCGCACTGTTACTCCCAAACTATGTGTGCTAGACACACAAAATTTTTATCAGATTTGTATTCTAAGCTTCTTTACACACTAAAACCAGAAAAGTTTAAAAAAAAATTGTGAAAAATTTTTTTACACATGAAGATGTATTAAAAATTTGCTAAATTTTAAATTTTTTTAAATTTTATGTAAATTTTTCAATTTAAACTATATTTTTTGTATATTTTTTGGTTTTACATTAAGCTTGAGTGTATTATTAATTTAATTTGACCAAAAAATAGTTTCTGTATGCATATTTCTTAATTTTATGATGCGCGAAACATCCAGTGATTATTTTCCCTTTTTAGTAATGTGTACATTTAAAAATAAAATCTAAAAATTATTTATGGCTTTAGAAGTTCTATTTTTGTATAAAATATATCAGAAGACTTGTAATTTTGATATAAAACAAAAAAATTATATATATATATTAATATTATTGGAGTTTCAGTAGCTCGATTTTGAGGTTGTGAGTCCCCTTAAAGGGACATAAAAATCATAGAAATGTGGCAGTTGTACTTATCTAATTACAAACAGCAAGAAAGAGGAAAAAATCATCGATGAAACCAAATAGGAACTGAACACTTCGGAAACTTCTTTTCTGAATTTCCGACATTCTTGAATGTACACTGCTGGCCAATGTAAATGCAACACCCTGAAGGAAACATGCAAATAACATGAAATTTACAACATGCATTAGCGGATGTGAGATATGCAAATTATTAGAATTTCAGCGCAGACGCACATCACGCGCGCCTGTGGCGCCACTTCAAAGCGCTATTTAAGGCTTGGCGATTTCGACGATTTCAAGTTCGGAAATTGTGTTTTTCTTGTGGTTTTTTCAAAAAAACGATCAATTATGCCTCGTCGAAAACAGCGATCATCTTTTGATCAAGTATCCGAGTTCGACAGAGGAGGGATAGTGGCCTACCGAGATTGTGGATTATGTTTCAGGGAAATCGGTAGTCGTGTTGGACGAAACCAAACAACTGTAATGCGGATATGTGATCGTTGGAAGCAGGAGGGTACGACGGACCGGCGTGTCGATCGCATCCACCTCAGCTCACCACTTCACGTGATGACAGGCAAATTGTGCGCATGGTAGTGACGGATCGCTCAGTCACATCACAAACCATAGCACAGCACATGCAGTCTGTAACGCATCATCCAGTGTCTGCGCGTACCATTCGACGCCGTTTACAGCAGAGTGGTTTGTCCGCAAGACGCCCATTGCTTTGTCTACCCTTGACGCAGAACCACAGACGTCTCCGCCGCCAATGGTGCGATGACAGAAGGATGTGGACGGCAGAATGGAATGAAATTGTCTCTACTGACGAGTCACGCTTCTGTCTGCAACACCACGATGGTCGCATTTGAGTCTGGAGACAGCGTGAAGAGAGGATGCTGAACAGCTGCGTTATGCACCGCCACACTGGTCCTGCACCGGGTATTATGGTATGGGGCGGTATTGGATATCACTCTCGCACACCTCTAGTACGCATTGCCGGTACTTTAAACAGCCAGCGCTACATCTCCGAGGTGTTGGAGCCAGTTGTCCTTCCTTACCTTCAGGGCTTACCCAGAGTCATATTTCAACAGGATAATGCGCGACCACTCGTGGCACGCATTGTCCAACGTTTCTTCGTCAATCGCCAGATTGAATTGCTTCCCTGGCAGCCTCGCTCTCCAGATCTTTCGCCGATAGAAAACATGTGGTCCATGGTTGCTCTACAATTCACCCAGATTCCATCCCCAGCAGCCACAGCAGATCAACTTTGGCAACGTGTGGAAGCTACTTGGTCTGCTGTACCCCAAGAACTCATCCAAAGTCTCTTTGAATCAATGCCGAGGCGTGTGGCAGCGGTGATCTCCAACAATGGCGGCTACTCTGGCTACTGATTTTGGCAGGAACCACACTTCACAGAAGTCTATAAATTTAATCATTTGATACTTGGTCAACATGTTATCTACAAAATAAATTTTGTTGTGATATCTCTTGTCTTTCTTGGTGTTGCAATTTGGGTGGCCAGCAGTGTATTTTGGGACAGTCCATTTTTATACTTCATCAGTAATCTGCCATCATGTACGTATGCTATCGTTCTTGGAAGCGGTCCTTCATAGTTTTAATATCCTGGTGAAATCTTTCACCATGTTCCTCACTGGTGTCTCCTAAATTTTCAAGAAAACGGTCTAAATGACTGTATAAATAGTGCGCCTTAATGCTCATGTTACTCCCAAGGGATCTGTAACTGTTCAGCATCTCGTTTACCAGTTCAACATAGTTTCAGCCTTGCATTTGCCGAGAAAATATCCGACAACTGATTTAAAAACCGTTACCGTCCAGTTATCTATTTATAGACCACCTTCTTTTCAGAACGCGCACTGAAAGCGATATATTTTAATCAATTCTTATTGTCATTGGCTGGTTTCTTTACACATGTGGCCATACCTCCAAACGAGTTTTAAAGCATTTTTTCCCAGATCAGTCCAGCATATAATGTCTGAAGTTACCCATTTTGAAGCTCGATAGTGCAGATTTTGATTTTGTATCCAATGGAAAAAAATTTAATGTAAGTTATACTTTTCTTATGTGTTCGACATTTTCATTACCTCTTTACTTGTTCTGCGTTATTTAGAATAGAAAAATAACTGTTTTTCTTATTAATATTCAAGTTTAAACATGCTTTTACCATATTACCCGTTTGTGTCTTTCAATTATTTAGCTGCTGTGTGTGCCCATTTTTTTGTGATTCAATGCTTGCCTCATGATGTGGACCCGACGTCATATTTCGTCTCTTTATTTTTTTTGTTGTCTTTGTCATCGCTGCTGATCTGCATAAACAGGTGCTATAATTTTTGTTTACTCTATACGATATTACATTTTCCCTTTTTTATACCTAATTGTATTTTTTATTATAATTGAACACCTCTACACACTGAATGAGTCTTTATTTTTTTTATTAATTGTTGATATATCTATGTTACATGATTTGTTTCTCACACGCTTTTCCCTGCTTTATTTATTGTTTTTATACACCTTGTTCTACTTAGTACTCCCTCTTTATTTATTGTTGATTTGTACAATATTTTATGATACTCGTATTTCCCTATCTATATATTATTATCGCCTTCATTTCTTATACGTGCTGATTCCCTCTCGTATCCACTCTATCTAAATATTTACTTGTTCACCTGATTTGATATCTAGCATCTCAGTTTACTCGTCACGATATTTGTTTTAATTTTTTTTATATCTTTGTCCTCATATTTTCATTACCTTGCTCTGATTCAATACATGCTAAAAAAACTTATGATTGCTATTGCCCAATTGACTGGTCAAATCAATTGAACAATAAGGCAACCTCAGCTTTCGGCCACGATTTGAAGACTTTACGCCTGCAGTCGTAAAACCTCTCAAATCGTAACATTTTGTTCGCCCCTAACTCTCTTGGCCTTTGTTTTGTTTGACCTTCAGCTGTAATCCCCTGCTACGTTTTTGTGTTTGAATTCCGGGGAAAAGGGGAAAGCAGTCGAAACCTGATTTTCTAGGAAATTCGCGCTATTTTCTCCCGCTTCTTAAATTATATCGTATATCGTTATTGTTCTGACTATCCCCCTCTGTTTTTGAATTGGTTTCGCTACTATGTTTTAAGTGTTGTTTTCGTTCTTCGCTTTTGATAATTGCATTCTTGTGAATATTAACTAAGCGTTTGAGTGGTTCATTGATGTCGCGTAGTAAAAAGTTGTTGTGGCGGAGAGCTTTTATAATCCGATATGGCCCCGAGAATTTGGGCGTCAATGCCGCGGTTTTTTTATTCTTTTGTGTTTCTTTAATTCTCTTTAATTTATCGTCTTCGTTTTGTCACTTTAAAATGTTTGATATCGTTAACTCTGTGCTTTCTTGGAATCAGTCTCTAGTAAAGTTGTTTTGTATATTTATATTCAGCACCTGGCGTGAAAGATAGTCCGCGGGGTTGAGCTGACCTCCAATGTGTTGAAATTCGAAATCAAATGTACTGAGCTCTAAAAGCCACCTTGCTGTTATATCTGACTGCTTGTCTAACTTGAGATGATTCTGTAAAGCTTTCGCGTCCGAAAATAATGTAAAATGGGTGCCGTATAAGTATTCCTTGAAGTGTTTTATTCTCTCGTATATTGCTAGCAGTTCCGTTTTGACCTCGGGATATCTACCTTCGGCGTCTTTTAACTTTCGTGAATAAAATTATATCGGTATTAAAAATCCCTGTTCATTTTTTTGCGATAAAATTGCACAAATTGCTTTTCCTGAAGCCCCAGTGTTTAAGTCGTATTGTAGGTTTTCATTGGGTTTGTGTATTTATGGGCGACTTAAAATTTGCGATGGAATTCGTGTAAATGCCCTTTCCGCCTCGTCGGTCCATGTTAATTTGTTTTTTTTTTTTACTTGTGAGTTTAACTACGGGTTCTGTAATGTTCGCGTAGTCGTGAATTAGATGTCTAAAATAGTTTGCTAACCCAAGAAATGATTTTGTTTGTTTCCCTGTCTTTGGTCTGGGAAATTTCTGTATTTTCTCTGTGCTTTTATCGGCGGGTTGTATTCCGAGTTTATTTATTTTAAATCCTAAGAATTTGATGTCGGTTTTGAATAATTGTAATTTTACGGGTTCTAAAGTTAAATAGTATTCTTTTAGACGTTGAAATAATAATTGTAATTTACGTTTCAACTCGTGCTCACTGTTTGCTGCAATAATAATATCATCTAGATAAAAGTGTCTATATTCCGCGTCGAGTCCCTTCATAACCGTATTCATTAAAAATATGCTCCCTATAATATATGCATATTTCCCGATAATAGATGCATATTTTTGCCACATGGCAAAAATATGCTCCCAAATTCTTTAACCCGAATGCTAATCTAGATATTTGATAATTTCCGAATTCGGTGCAAAAAGAGCAGTAGTTTCCTAACACTTCTGGAATATATATATATATATATATATATATATATATATATATATATATATATATATATATATATATATATATATATATATATATATATGTGTGTGTGTGTGTGTAAAATCGCGTCCAAAAAATGTTTCTTCGCAGCCCAGTGGTGATCAGAGAACCCTCACACATATCTAGAACTGGAAAGAGATGGTTGAATGGATGATGGCCCGAAGGTTAGTGTTTGGTGGGCTTTATAGTACACGGAAGTTATCGGGCTATTTTTATTTATCGAGAGAGCAGTAAACTCTGTTAGTTACCTCAGCATTAGTTGTATAACGTTCCCTAGTTGCAATGCCGTCAGCCACTTGTGATATTCCAGCAGATGGCGCACCACCACATTGGGGTATAATTGCACGTGGTTTCCTGGACATGACATTTCCTTATAGATGGTGTAGATGAGATAGACCAATTCCATGGCCTCCGAGTCGACTATATATTATACAACTGGACTTTTTCTTCAGAGGGTATGTCAAGGTCATTGTCTACAAAACGCGTGTGCTCTGATTGCATAATACCCCAGTCAAAATAGACCCGATTTTGACAAATGGCTAAAAAAAATATGAAAGTTTTGAAATTTGGTGGAGATGTTTGTTTAGGCATGCTAATGAACATACTAAAAGTCCCCACCGATCAGACTTGAGCTTTCGCCGCCATCTTGGAAAATGTGTACACTTTTTTGGTTTTTTGGAAATATCTTTAAAAATATTGATTTTATAAAAAATAATTAAATACAAAAATTAAAGAGCATTAAATTATGAACAATAATCATTCATAACATTTTTTTATATGTCTAATAGGAAAAAAGATAACTGACTTTGAAAAGAGCGCACTATCACACCTGAGACGCGCAAGCGCGGTTCCCCATCCCGGTGGGGGGAGATACCAGCGCATGTGCATACCATAATTAGCCAAATTAGTTTTACACTAAATGGGAAGGTTTTTTGTATTTTTTCAAATAACTAGGGAAATATTAACTTTACGTAAAAAAAGTTTATTTCAAAAATTAAAAAACATTAAATTATGTACAAAAACGATTTTATACATTTTTGTTGTAAACCTAACAGGAACGAAGATATTGACTATAAAATGCGCGTTGATAATGGAGGTAGCTTCTACAAAATACAATGCACAAAAAACATATATTATATTTTTTTAAGTCTAACACGAACAAAGATAATTGACTTTGGAAAGAGCGTACTATTACACCATTGACGCGCATGCGTGGGTGCCCATCGCGATGGCTGGAAGACACGTGCATGTGCATACCGTAAGGCGCCAAATCGGTCTTACCCTAGTATTTTCCTAGCCAGTTAATAGTTAGTCACTTCCGTGTGCGTCTGTGAACAATGGCTGATACGGAACTATGTTTTTATAAGTAAAAAATTAATGTCAAATGATGATTTCGTGAATGTAGGAGAAAAGGGGATTGACACTTTAAAGAGAGCTAGTGTCCAAAGAAAAGACAATAAGCATGAACAGTTGGAACATTTAAAATCTGTTTCGGTTCATTCGTTGTGTCGGAGAAATATAAAAGTTGATTTAAAAAGAAATGCAGAAATCGCGTCAGCATCCCAAAGTGAAGAGCGCGCGGTAAGTTTACGATCTTTTTTACCTCAGTTCGATTTTCGAACAAAATGTTTCTTTTGTACGGCAGTGATAGACGAAGAATTCAAAGCAAGACAAAAGAAAAAACCAACTGACAGACGAAGAACTATATACGAAGTTAGGAGTCTCGAAATGAAATACAAAGTTCTTGAAACTGCAGAGAATAGACATGACCAGTGGGGAGAGGAAATTCAGTGTCGTATAATAAACGTTGCTGATTTAGTTGCAGCTGATGCGATTTATCACCAAGATTACTTCATGACTTTTTTTCTACACACTGTACCAATCAGAAAGAGAGGGCGGCCTGAGTCGGATTACGCCTCAGCAGCTGTAGACGAAATATCCTTCTTCCTTGATAATAATGACGACTGTCGATTCTCACTTCCTGAACTCAAATCTCAAATTGCAGGGCTAGTTCCAGACGACATCACTTTGAGAAATAAGTTGAAACAAAAATACGGGGATGGCATTATTTTTGCTTCAAACTCCAAAAAAAGTTACTGTCATATATTTACGTAATACTGGAATGAAAGTCTTATCAGACTCTTGTACGACAAAAGGATACGAAATGATCGTGAGGAGCGTCTACGAATAGTACAAACTGCTGCAGCCATAATAAAAGAAGATATCCAGACACCAGTTTATGACACTCATTGCTATCCTCCAAGTGATTACTTTTTCAGAGATGTGAACAAGGGCATTCCAAAATGCCTAAAATCTTTTTTGGAGCACTTGATTATTAAAAAAAAGGCGGAAAAATAGTCACTTCAATAGCTCACGTCATTATATCAGCGCTAAGGCCACGATCATTTATGTCTCCTCTGCTCAATAGTCTTGATTTATTTTTGTACAAAAAGTTCTGTTCCAAGAATTTAATAACAATGCTCTCGAATTTGGGATTTTGTTCTTCTTACTATGAAGCCCAAACACTTGAGATGTCAGCCATAAATCATCCTCAACCCCAAATGCGCGAGGGATCATTCTGCCAATTCGTATTTGACAGTGCAGATTTCAATGTGTCGACAATCGATGACCTGAATACGTTTCATAGCACGGGGGGCATTGCTTGTTTTACTCCAGCGTCAGCAGTGGAACCCGGGACGAAGATAAAAAAACTTAACCGAACTTACATCCGCATCGACCGTAGGCAAAATGGGAATCATTACTCTAGAAACGTTTGAAAATTTTCGAGGGCCTGGATTACAAACAATTACTATCGAAGATTTGAATGTCTTAAATCCTTTAGCGGAAGATTTACCACTGCCTAAACCATCTGATATCTCCTGGATGTGTGCTAAGTGGTTAGGTCTTCCACAGATACCTGAATGGAAAGGATTTTTCCATTGTATAACCAGAAACCAGCCTTGTGAAAAGACCAAAGTAATACCCCTTCCTTTTGTTAATTTACCACCAAGCAAGTATGACACCATTTTCACTGTGCTGAAATATGCTGCCCAGCAGTGTGTTAAAATGCACCAAAAGTCTTGCATACTCGCGTTTGACCAACCACTGTATATTAAAGCTCGAGAGATAGTCGCAGCAACATCCAATCCATTATTATCAAGTTGTATTGTGAGGCTTGGTGGATTCCATCTTTTAATGTCATTCTCAGGCTGCATTGGGTACATAATGGCTGGAAGTGGGTTGAAAGACATACTAACTTTGATTTATGCACCTACGTCAGTAGAAAAAATGTTGCCTGGCCATGCATACGCTAGGGCAGTCCGAGCTCATTTATTGACCCAAACAGCTTTAGCAAATATAATTTTTGACGGCATGGACATATCGGATTTGAAATGTAAAAATCTCCGTGAGTTGTTTCGAGATTTTGCTACTGAACCACCATCGCAAGAAACCTTAAACGCACACACTCAAATACGAGCCATCGAAATTAAAATGAGGAAGACTTTGGAGCACCTGAAAAAGAAAGGCCCAACTGCCTGTGGGGCTGGAAGCGTCAAGAGAAAATTCTTGAAAAAATGGATGCAGTAGCTCCCGATTCAGTTTTAAACATGGTGTTTTGCAACTGTAAGACTGACAATGGAATAAGATGCGGATGTCGGAAAGCAAGCATCAACTGCACAACGGCCTGGAATAATTGCAATGGGGTATGTCAGAATGGCTTCAGCCCTGTTGATGATGACGATCGAATGAAAGAAGTTGATGAATGGGCCGATGCTAGCGGATCCATAGACGATCTATACATGCCTGACGAAGGGGAGAATCCCGTACCGAAAAAAGCACGTAAATCCTGAAGTAGGTAAGCTTGAACAATTATTCGCAATGGAAATCTGATAGTGAATACCCCCAAGTTTATTACATTCATGTATAAAATTAATAATGACAAATATGTACATAGCCAAAAACATTAAAGTCTATTTTCTTGTGTTAAAGAATGCCGAAATGTGGGAGAGGTTAGATATTCAAAGAAGAGCGCCTGAAACGATACTTTAAAGCTACCTCCATTATCAACGCGCATTTTATAGTCAATATCTTCGTTCCTGTTAGGTTTAAGACAAAAATGTATAAAATCGTTTTTGTACATAATTTAATGATTTTTAATTTTTGAAATAAACTTTTTTTACGTAAAGTTAATATTTTCCTAGTTATTTGAAAAAATACAAAAAACCTTCCCATTTAGTGTAAAACTAATTTGGCTAATTATGGTATGCACATACACGGGTATTTCCCCCCACCGCGATGGCGAACCGCGGTTGCGCGTCCCAGGTGTGATAGTGCGCTCTTTTCAAAGTCAATTATCTTTGTTCCTGTTAGACATATAAAAAAATGTTATGAATGATTTTTGTTCATAATTTAATGCTCTTTAATTTTTGCATTTAATTATTTTTTATAAAATCAATATTTTTAAAGTTATTTCCAAAAAACCAAAAAAGTGTACACATTTTCCAAGATGGCGGTGAAAGCTCAAGTCTGATCGGTGGGGACTTTTAGTATGTTCATTAGCATGCCTAAACAAACATCTCCACAAATTTTCAAAACTTTCATATTTTTTTTAGCCATAAAACCTATTTTGACTGGGCTATAAACTGAAGAGCAGAATTACTGCTGGGATCCAGAGTGTTACACCGCAAATGTTGGAAAACACTTGGCGGGAACTTCAGTTTCGTCTCGGCGTATTGCGGGCCACGAAAGGTTGCCATGTGGAAATAATTTAGCTTTGTGCTCTTAATTCATTAATTTGCGTAGTCATAAATCAAAAGCTATGATGTAAGGAAACCCAGACAATTATTTATGGACTCCCTATATATTAACAACGTCATAATTCGCATGATCATATGCAATCCATTAATTCTAGAAAATCCCTTCAATAGTACACTTAAGACGTTGATTGGATGCATAACTTAGGAATTAATTAACTTAACAGAATTATAAAATGATTATCCCCATTTGAATTGCGCAGAAGTTATCTTAATAAATGTTACTTGAAAACTATCTTAGAGGCGATTTCGCAGATTTCGAGGCGGAAATTTGTAGAGCTTTTGGCCCGTAAGGAAAGAACTTGATTAATCCTCCGAATCCTATACACCATTTCATTAATAATAATTTTATCCATGCTGTTTATTGCGAATAAAGCTACACATACAGTTTAATTAAAGCCTCTTATGAAATGGATTAAAAGTTAATAAAAATAGTTGTTTCATGAAGATCCATTTGAATAAATGGTAAACATACACATAATTGGTTTAAGGTTAATGCGCGCAAGTATATGTTAATATTCTGTCAGAAATTGAGCGATTTATATAATTCACGTTTCGCAGTAGTTAAGATTTCAAATAATAAACAGAACCTGCAGAGAAGGATTGCTAAAGAATTTTACACTTTTATATGCAAAAAAAAAATAATAATATGGTGTTTGCAATGTTTTTTTCTTTATACAGAAGTGGCGATGGTAAATCAAATTATTTTTAGACATTTTTAAAAATAAAGTTTCAGCCTAAAGGTTTCGATTTTTTAACAATCAGTGGTCTTCTAATTCTTCCTATCTTATATTTATTTACCCATTTAGGACCGCTCCATGTTTCCTTTATTGGAAATGCACCAAACAGTTTTTAACACTTCTTAGAACATTAATTACACAAATAAGTTGTTTCCATAAAATTAAATTTATTTTTACGAGAGTTACAAAATAATGTGTTTTCGCAACATCAGTCCAACGCGGTACAAAAATTTTAAAAATATAAAAATTTAAAATTATAAAATAAAAAAAAATAATTACAATATTTGAATCATTTAGAATGAAGAGGTACATTACACTTATTACATACAGTAATTCTTTGACTTTTGCAATGTTTACATTTTTTTGTTTATTTTCACTATTTTTAGTAATAATATGGTCCATATGGTCTTTCTTAGTTTCGTTGAGAATTATATTTTGAATTGAAGATGGTCTTCCAATATGTAAAGTTTCAGGTAAAACAGAATTCATCTGCATTTCTTCAAGCCTTTTTATCAAATATATGGCTCTTTCAAAGATATAGATCTCTGAAACTCTAATAAACTTATTTTTGAATTCATTACATCCATGTAGAGTCTCCATTTTTCCCATACAATATGCTCCTTTTTCTTAGTATATTGCTTACTTTTACATTTATTAGAAAAAAATGTCGATTTCACCTGAAATGTCTTTAGGTGATTCGACATTTTCACATAAAATATTATTATCAATAGCTTCTTCATCCGTCAAATCTTCGGGATCTGAAATGATAATTACGAATTATGGTTCCTCATTAGCTTCTGTTGAGGACGATTCTGAAATATCATCATCATCTAGCCCATGAAAATACTCCAATGTCTCTTCCAATATCAAAAATCGCTTTTTTCTAGAGACAAACTTATCGGAAATGAAAAAAATACCAATCTACTGCATAAAAACTAGCCCGCATATCAAAATCCTCAATAATACAAATTGGACTGATGTTGCGTTTTCGCAACATTTTAGAAAATATAAATTTATAAACACAAAAAGAAAAATCATGCCTTACCTGTTGAAGCCATTTTGATCTTTAGTCTCTAGTAAACTCGGAACAAGCATGAGATCGGAAATTTAACATGTGCTGCTATCTAAGGTTATTATTTAAAAATAGTCATTTTTTCCCTTTTAAACACCAGAAAAAAACAATTTTTTGCAAGTGCTAAAAGCAGGCAAATGTCGAAACAAAAAAATTAGTATGATCAATTAAAGTATAGAGAATAAATAAAAATGTTACTTCAGACGTATAAAACTTTGAACATGCCTTTAAGAAATACAGAAAATAATGTTGCGTTTTCGCAACGCCAGTCTTAAATGGGTTAATACACTCATGGACAAAAGAATTAGCGCACTAAGAAGGAGTCGTCAAAATTAAACGAAATTTTACATCCGTAATGAATACTTTGATATAAATAAATGATAAGAAAATCAAAGAAAAAGGATAATTTATTTCAGAGAAAAAGGCAAAAGAACGGAGGAGTTAATACTCCGTTGGACCCCCCTCTAGCGTGAATGCACGATGCGATACGATCGGGCATTGAGTCATACAAGTTCTGTATGATGTCTTGAGACATTTCGTTCCATATTTGCTGTAACCTTGCCTCTAGTTCGTTCAAACTCGAGGGATGCCCAACTCATCGTCCCAAATGATCCCAGATATTCTCGATTGGACACAAATCTGGGGATCGGGTAGGCCAAGGAAGGGTAGTAACAGTGCGGAGACAGTCTTGTGACACCCTTGCCGTATGAGGTCGAGCATTGTCTTGTTGAAAAATGGCTCCTAGGAGCCGTTGTATGAGTGGCAACACATGTGGTTGCAGGATTTCATGAACATACCGCTGGGCTGTCATGGTGCCACGGAACAATACTAGGGGTGACCGTGTATTGTAGGCAATGGCACCCCATACCATCACATCAACTGTGGGAACGATGTGTCGCTGTACAGCAAAGGCAGGATTGAAGCGTTCACCACGGGCTCTCCACACACGAACACGATTGTCATCACTGCCGAGATTGAATCTGGATTCGTCGCTAAAGACGACCTGGTTCCATTCCGCTGCAGTCCAGTTTCCTCGTGCGCGGCAAAACTCCAAATGGAGGCGTCGATGGGTGGGCGTCAAGGGCAGCACACGTAATGGGCGCCGCGATACCAACTGTCCTTCAGCCAGGCGACTTCGTATGGTTCGAGAAGACACAGAGGCCCCTAGTGAAGGTGCTACCTGTGCCTGGATGGCGGCCGATGAAGCAGTTGGCTGTACGCGTGCATTTCTTACGATGTGGCGGTCTTCTCGACGACTGGTCTGTCGAGGGCGTCCTGAGGCTGGTGTTCGTGTACATGACATCTCTCGGGTCCACTGGTCCCAACACCTCCTCACAACACAATCACAGCGGCCTAATTGACGAGCTACTCGTCTAGCTGAGCACCCAGCTTCCATCATCCCGACGATTCTCCCCCTCTCAAACTGCGACAACTGCTTATATTGTCTTCGAACACGGCGTAATGGCATGTCTATCTCAGCTCTTCCTTTGTAAATGATTCAGCACACTCAAACAAGCTTTAGTTACATGTTTTATACTCCACAGAGTACGATGTTCAACGCCCTCTACCGGCTATACGTAATGCGCAATCACGCTGCATTTCTAATCATTTGCACGTCTCCCCGACATGTACCTTCATTGCAAGTTTCGTTACGATTCCTCAATTATTTCTTGGTGCGCTTATATTTTTGTCCATGAGTGTATATTTATTTGTCAGCATTTAAGATTTTATAGAAGCCACCTACATAGTACAGTGATAAGTCTTCTGAGCTACCACGCAGAGGGCTTGGATTCAAATCCAGAATAAGAATTGGTCGCTTCCGTGTCGTTCCTCTCATACGAAGCAATATTTGCTCATGTAAATGGCATCACGTAAATGTGGGGATTCCATAATAAAGTAGCTAGAGAATCTTTATGGGACAATGTGAGGAAGTACTTACCGTGAGATACAAGTGCTTTCCATATTAAAAAAAATAATAAGTAAATAAAAATAAAAGAAGAAGAAGGAAAAGCTTCGAGAAGCAAATATTTATAATTTTAACTAAACAGTTTTATCATAATGATATGCCTTTAATTTCTTAATGCAATACGTCGAGACCAGATGGTAAATTCTTTGCATACTTCTATCGTCATGTTGATGTGTATGCTTGTTTATAGCTAAAGCTCAATACCGCGCGATTGAGTGCACGTGTGAAGGTGTTAGAGAGGAAGGGAAAGGTGCTTTGGAACGCACTGCAAGTTTTCGCGCGCGCTATCCCATACGCTCCAAGCTCTCGCGAAAGCGTGTACGTGTCTTGCGTACGTGTAAAGGGCGCTGAAAGAGCGTACGTGTCTTGCGTACGTGTCTTTCGCGTACGCTGTTTCGCGTAAAAATATGTTTTGCCATTCCATTTGAACCTTGTATTTTTTGCTTAAAATAAAAACAGGTGTTAAATTTTCTCTTTTTCTTGACTTTAGTCGTTTACTGATGTTATTCACGGAAAATAGGAGAAATCTCATTCTTTATTTTACCAGAGGTTTAAAGAATCTTACTTTTGTGTTTCGCTTAAAGCATCTGAATTCTTCTTTGACTAAGTAGGAAAAATATGGAAAGTACCCTTATTATGCCTTTAAAATCTTTATAGGGTAAATATATGATAAACATTTTTCTATTTAGAAATTTTAGATCAAAATTCGTTGAAAGAGATTGGTGAGGTTTTTTGAAGGTAAACTATGGTTCACCTCTAAATATGCCTGAAATATATAAACAATATATATATATATACACATATATATATATATATATATATATATATATATATATATATATATATATATATATATATATATATATATATATATATATATATATATATATATATATATATATATACACTGCTGGCCATCCAAATTGCAACACCAAGAAAGACAAGAGATATCACAACAAAATTTAATTTGTAGATAACATGTTGCCCAAGTATCAAATGATTAAATTTATAGACTTCTGTGAAGTGTGGTTCCAGCCAAAATCAGTAGCCGAGTAGCCGCGATTGTTGGAGATCACCGCTGCCACACGCCTCGGCATTGATTCAAAGAGACTTTGGATGAGTTCTTGGGGTACAGCAGACTAAGCAGCTTCCACACGTTGCCAAAGTTGATCTGCTGTGGCAGCTGGGGTTGGAATCTGAGTCAATCGTAGAACAACCATGGACCACATGTTTTCTATCGGTGAAAGATCCGGAGAGCGAGGCGGCCAGGGAAGCAATTCAATCTGGCGACTGACGAAGAACCGTTTGAAAATGCGTGCCACGTGTGGTCGCGCATTATCCTGATGAAATATGGCTGTGGGCAAGCCCTGAAGGTAAGGATGGACAACTGGCTCCAACACCTCGGAGATGTAGCGCTGGCTGTTTAAAGTACCGGCAATGCGTACTAGAAGTGTGCGAGAGTGATATCCAATACCGCCCCATACCATAATACCCGGTGCAGGACCAGTGTGGCGGTGCATAACACAGCTGTTCAGCATCCTCTCTTCACGGTGTCTCCAGACTCGAATGCGACCATCGTGATGCTGCAGACAGAAGCGTGACTCGTCAGTAAAGACAATTTCATTCCATTCTGCCGTCCACATCCTTCTGTCATCGCACCATTGGTGGCGGAGAGGTCTGTGGTTCTGCGTCAAGGGTAGACAAAGCAATGGACGTCTTGCGGACAGACCACTCTGCTGTAAACGGCGTCGAATGGTACGCGCAGACACTGGATGATGCGTTACAGACTGCATGTGCTGTGCTATGGTTCGTGACGTGACTGAGCTATCCGTCACTGCCATGCGCACAATTTGCCTGTCATCACGTGAAGAGGTGCGCTAAGGTGGATGCGATCGAACACGCCGGTCCGTCGTACCCTCCTGCATCCAACGATCACATATCCGCATTTCATTTGTTTGTTTTCGTCCAACACGACTACCGATTTCCCTGAAAGATAATCCACACTCTCGGTAGGCCACTATGCTTCCTCTGTCGAACTCGGATACTTGATCAAAAGATGATCGCTGTTTTCGATGAGGCATGATTGATCATTTTTTTTTTAAAAACCACAAGAAAAACACAATTGCCGAACTTGAAATCGTCGAAATCTCCAAGCCTTAAATAGCGCTTTGAAGTGGCGCCACAGGCGCGCATGATGTGCGTCTGCGCTGAAATTCTAATCATTTGCATATCTCACCTCAGCTAATGCATGTTGTAAATTTCATATTATTTGCATGTTTCCTTCAGGGTGTTGCATTTACAGTGGCCAGCAGTGTATATATATATATATATATATATATATATATATATATATATATATATATATATATATATATATATATACAAAGTAAAAACATTAAGAAAGAATCAAAATATCTTATATTCATGTACTACATTTAAAACTTTTGAGACAGTGGGATATCTTCGAAGATAATTTGACAAGGAAAATGCAGCATTTCACTAAGCTCTAAAATTTGCAATAAATCTACTTAACACATAATATACAATGTAATTAATTTTTAATTAATTTATGAGACAGGTATAGGTGTTCTGAATTATGAAGGGCATTTTAATAGACATAATAAATTACATATAAGTAATTAGTTAACCTCATCTTGTGTTATAGAACTATGATTAGTAGTTTCCTGTTTTAATATTTTGTTTAAAACGAGTAACGAGAGGATCTTTGTTTGTTTTATCTTGATTGAAATCATTTCCATATTACTTCGATTTTACAGGTTGTGGAGTATGACCTACTCTTATTAAGACACAGAGGTGTGTTTTAGAAATTTTGCTAAGATAAGAAAAACAACATGTGGTTAAATGCAATTTACAACTATTCTAGAATAATAAGAGTATTGAAACGTAAGAAATTAATTACTTTTATACTAAGATCCATGACCAAAATTACCTTCACAACATGATAGATGTATTTTCAAAAAAAAGAAGTTTCCGAGGTGTAATCCCCTATAACAACAATAGCCTTAATATTAACGTATTCTAACTATTTTGTTAACTAATAATTTGTTATTTATACATACAGTTTCTGCTTTTCTAGTTTCCTGATTGTTTTTTCTTTCCTAATAAAGAAAGGAGGACAGTATACTTAGTTTATCAGATATCGTATGTAATGAAAGATTTAGGCTTTAATTTACTAAAATTTGCAGTGAACACTTTATCTCTTTGGTGTCCTACAAATTGTTTTTATGAATTTATTCCTCAGCTCTTTTTGTTTGCCGTCATTGTTTTAAGATGACGTGATTAATAGTTGATTTGAATAAAGCCGAAGATCGCGCGTTCAAATAACAACTGTTATTGTCTAATTAAACTATAAATGAGGAGAAGGGAATTAGTTCTACTTCTACTACTTCTTCAACTGTGACATGTACTTTGGCTGCGAGACCCAGAACCCGATTTTTAGGTTTTGAGGTACTGTTTGTTATGATGTCAAGCGAATGCAGATTGAGAAATGCAGGAGTGATAATGTATACTTAGGAAATAATCCTCTAATCTTTGATTATTTCTCAATTGTAGCAAATGTTAATAATGGTAAAGCACCCTAGGAATGTATAGCTTTATTTATTTAAGCGAATGGCATCAACCGTATGAGCTGCAGAAATGATTGTAATTTGTTTTCAACACGTGTTATCTTAAACAAGTTTACAGTATAAACCTGTGCCGGTCATATCTAAGCAAAACTTAAATATAACAGTGATGTTAGGTTTTAAATACCTACATAGCATGTCTTGTCAACAGATATAGAGTATTAATAGAAATAAATTTAGGGAAAAAACTGTAAGAGATTGGAGCCTTCAAAGAAGAAGTAACGTACGTACATGAATATGCTCACATTTTTTTGAGTAGATTGAGTGATATGTGTTTAAGCACAGCTCAAAACGTTTTCTTTTTCCAAGAAATGTTAAATGACAAGTTTTGAATTTTTCCTTGATGCGTTATTCATACTTCTCATTCTCTATACAAGACAAAAATACAATATCATAAATCATTTTACTTCCTATCAAAATGAATGTTTAACTTGGGAAAATCATTTTGTTTACTTTTTATTTATATTTTTCTCTTGAGGTCGGTTTGTCAAAGTTTTACTGCAAACGTTATTTAACTTTCAAAGTTAAATTGAGATATTTTATTGCATTTTTAAAGCAAGCAAAGTGATTAGATTGAATGCATAAAATATTCGTCGAAACATTTTGCTTAATTTTACGAGAGTGGCCCAAATAAATGGAGACTTCTGTTTTTTTCTTTAATGTTTTATTGATTGGCATATGTGACCGTATAGAACGTAAAATTGATACATGGTTTACATATCCATGACCCATAGTTGTCTTGTGGTCTCAAGCAAGTGTACCAGTGCTTTACTTGATTTTGGATACCCTTGGCAAATCCAATCGGATACCCATCTGATTTACGTACTTATTTGACAATTCTTGGTCCCTATGTGGGTGTTTGGGGAACCCTGTTCTCACAAAGATGCTAGGGAAACAATTGCTGTATCACTAAAATCTTGAATAATGGCACTCAGAGTTGCTTTACCACCCAGACGTTTTCAAAATCTAAGGGTGTTGATTCGGCAGTTTTCCCTCATAAGCTTGTCCAAGCTAGCAATCGATTGCATGATGATAGCCAAGTGCGCTTGCGAAGTGAGTGCTCAGCAGACCCTCCGTTCTCACATGTCTTTTATGAAATTCATTAAACAATTTGAATAATGTGTACTGTGACTGACTTGTCCATACACATCCCTCATGTGACGGCAAATTTCGGCTTCCCTCCTGCCGACGCAAATTAAATAGCCGTTCGCTCGTCCTGTTTGGATGAATAAATGGCACGGCCATACGTAGTTATCATTCTTAAGATCGACAAAGCAGCGTTTGACACTTTCCGATGATAACATCTTTGCTTGCTCACATACAACGCTATCTATAAGCGCCAAAGCAAGACTGTTTATTTATACACTACCACTAAAACAGAGGCCTCAGTTTCATTCGCGCCACTCTTATAGATATTTTCTGTATACATTGTATTTTGTTTAACAAATAGTAATTCTACCTATAAAAAAGGAAAATAAAATATAATTGCTCTTGGAACCACTGAAGTCTTGTGTGTATTATATTTTTTTCTGTCTCTTTATGAAATAAATTTTTTTCGATAATTGGAGGTTTGAAATTTGAAATTTTTTTTCTGATGAAAAGAAGAGAAATTTTAAATATAAAAAAATATAATTTTGATCAAAAATAAATTGTAGAAATTTTCAAAATCTAATGGATACTTTCTGATTTGTGACTCTTAATAGACAATACTTTCTGACGAATGACAGTTAATTATTAGTTATTCCTCCTTTTTTCTTAGTCTTTCTTTTTTTCTCTTCCAATTCCCTTCTGTTTACTTGCACTAATTCGATGTTTGATTTCGCAGTCAGCAAAATACGTCTGGGGTATAAATAAGGAACTCAGACAGAGAAAGTAAAAGATTCTCGTAAGTGGTTATAAAAGGTGACGTGGTTTGCCGACTTTGATTCATTATGTGATGCTATTATCCCTAATGTCTCCTTGCTGATGTACATTGGCGTGCAAATTTTAAGGATATACTATATTCCATTGGTTATAACCTGAAATATGAAATGAAATATCTATTGACAATTTGCTTCAGGATATATGTTAAGCAGAAGGATGACGCATATGTAAATCTCCAGATAGTCACATTGGACGGCACGTGACAGGGCTGAACTTAATAAAATCAGCTCTTCCTAGAAAATTTTGAGAAGAGAAAATTCATGGGCTCGTCGTTGTAAAAAAATTAGTTGTAAATGTGTTACAGGTGATGCAAATATCTAGGAGGATAAAATTGGATGACTCAAGGTAGAATAATTGATAAGATTGATGAAGGACGCAAGGTGAATAGTGTAGCCGAAAAGTTTGGTATCCCCCATATCATTGTTTCATGTGTGTGGACGAGTCAAAGCAACGGGAACAGCGTTGTTTGAAAGTTCGGTGATGGTCAACAAAGGAAAGTGACACTAAATGATAACCAATATATCGTCCAAAAGAGATAGGCGGCAAGCAATGTTGCAAACAACTGCATATGGTCACTGGACGCAAAGTGTAATGGTTCACGGTGGCCAGGCGTATGTATAAAGGTGGCATATTTTACCGATATCCAGAATGTTATATCCCGCTAACGCCCGCATATCGGATACACGATCTAAAATAGTGTAGGGACCACATGGTTTAGAGTGCCCAGCACTCTTCAACTGTAGTATTCACTGATGGGATTCGTTTCAGTCTAACTACCAATTCTGGACGCCATCTAATCTGGAGTGAGGTTGGAACACGGTATCATCCAGAAAACATCCTCGAAGGTTATCGGTATGGAAGTGGAAGTGTTTTGGTGTGGGGAAACATTGTGTTAAATGGTCGTATTGAGCTCCACATTTTTGAACACGGGCCAATAATAGGTAACGCTTCAGCAGTGAGGTGTCTAATTCTCATTCTTCTTTCACGAGATTCCATTGCTTCTCAGTTGCATTTAATAGATTATAATGCCAGATCTCATCTAGCTAGTGCTGTGGATGAACTGTTGGGATGTAATTTTATCACACGTATGGAATGGCCTATAAAGTCCCGAGACCTGATTTCAATAGAACATGTGTGGGATGCTCTGGGAAAACGTTTTATGTTACGTATACCACCACTTCAAAATTCCCAGGAACTGAGAAGAGCATAAAAAGAGACGGGGAGAGTGTTACCCTAAAGGCTCAAAAATGAACTCATTTTAAGCATGGTGCCACTGAAAGACAACCATTTTGGCTAATGAACATGATATTCCCTACTGAATACCACCTCTTTGCTCTGCCCATCTTTGAGAAATATGTCTTTCTGCAATGATATGTAATGCTTCCTAGCTGTTATATAAATTTATAATAATAGCTTAATAAATTTTCTAAGTAAAAGTTTGAATTTTTTTGCATGTGTGTTATTTCATTGACCGGTGTGGTACGTATTGAGGTCTCAGTGATGCTAATTTCATTCATCCAGGTTACTTCATTGCGAAAGAATGCTGAAAAAATAATACGGTCCTTACGTTTTGTATGTCAGTGTATTTTACTACGGCACAGTAACCAGCATGTTTAGATGACATCTGTTGTATTCTAGAGAGCAGATATATTATTTACTAAAGGGAAGTCGATAAAATGCATCCGTGTCTATTCACATACAGTGAAAAAAAGAGGCTTGTAGGCAATTAATAACCTTAAAACAATGCATACGTGCATGTGTTGGAGCAAGCAAGGAAGACAGAGCATTGGCATTTAACGTACATTTATTTAATAAATCACAAAATTCAATTAAATTGTAATTGCTACAAGCATAATAACCCCTTTCATATTAACATTTTACATACGAGAACTCAGAAGCAGAGGCAAACTATGTGGTCAAAGTAATGATTTTTAGAGTCTATGGGGAGGCACTTACTACAGCTGAAGTATGCAGCGATGAAAGATGGCATCGTCGACATGGACCCAAAATCACGTCATATACAGGAACATCTTGGTGGGTTACTGGCACTTCTCCTAGACTCTGTATCATCTGAACTTCAAGTAAAAAGTCTGAGATAAATCTGGACCTCCAAGCCCGTTCCTCTCGTACTTGGAGGGGCTGTTCCTCGTTTACAGGGGGCCATTCTGGCCGGCCCCTCTTTTTCATTGGGTAGAGGGCTGTTTTTCTCTTCAGTACTTCCTGCCCCAATTGGTTCCTTATTATACTGCCCCTGTCCATATTCTACGAAGTACCTACCCACCATAATTTTCATTTGCAATACCACTTTGACCCTTATCATCTGAAGGTTTTTACTGTGGGCCATAAAATAACGACCATCCATCTTGCAATATTTATAGACTTTAGATCGCTATCAATGGCCACACCGACAACTATTTTTCTATTTCCTCCTGGTTTATAAGCCCCTTTCTACCCCTGCCTCTGCAGCTTTTACAATAGATTCGTTCTTGGCCACACACCGTTGGGAATTATACCATTCCGCTTCTAAATCATACTACACCACTATGGAGAAAAAAAAAATTATAGTCGACTCATGGCCCTGTTCATAGTAGCTGAAAATAAAAATTTTAGAGCATGCATGACAGTGTAAGTGTGCCTCCACGCATCAAAACATTAAATTAAATATAATCTAAAACAACCAACCAAACTAATGTTGAATTTTGAATTCGAATTCGAATTCGAATTCTATAAACATATTATATGCAATTTCTTTACAATACACAAGTTTTGCTGTACATAAAAATATTAAATAATTACCACATTTGTGGTTCTGTCAATATACTGTGTATAATACATTGGAAATTTCAACAGGAATGAGTGAAATACAAATTTGTCTTACTCATTATATTAAAAAAAATCCATGATCTTTATTAGCGATCTCATTACAAACTTAAGCGGAATGGTATAATTTCCCACCGTGTGTGGCCAAGAACGAATCTATTGTAAAGGCTGCAGAGGCAGGGGTAAATAGGGGCTTGTAAACCAGTAGGAAATAGAAGAATAGCTGTCGGTGTGGCCATTGATAGGGATCTGAAGTGTATAAATATTGCAAGATGGATGGTCGTTATTTTATGGCCCACAGTAAAAACTTCATATGATAAGGTTCAAAGTGGTATTGCAAATGAAAATTATGGGGGGAGGTACTTCGTAGAGTATGGTCAGGGGCAGTATAATAAGGAACCAATTGGGCAGGAACCTCTGAGGAGAAAAACAGTCCACTGCCCAATGAAAAAGAGGGTCGGGCCAGAATGGTCCCCCTGTAAACGGACAACAGCCCCTCCAAGTAGAGAGGAACAGGATAGGAGGTCCAGATTTATTTCAGACTTTTTTCTTAGAGCTCAGATGATAGAGACTCTAGGAGAAGTGCCAGTAACCCTCCAAGATGTTCCTGTATATGTCGTGATTTTGGGTCCATGTCGTCGATGCCATCTTTCATCACTGCATACTTGAGCTGTAGTAAGTGCCTCCCCATAGACTCTAAAAATCATTACTTTGACCATATAGTTTGCCTCTGCTTCTGAGTTCTCGTATGTAAAATGTTAATATGAAAGGGAATATCGTGCTTGTAGCAATTACAATTTAATTGAATTTTGTGATTTATTAAATAAATGTATGTTAAAGTCGAATGCTCTGTCTTCCTTGATTGCTCCAACATACGCATGCATCCATTGTTTTAAGGTTAATAATTGCCTGCATGTGGTGCCGTGACCAGTATCTGTTCGCTGATCCTGGTCCGTTCAGTGTTCCTGGTCTTCAAAGTCCGTGCAGTTTTCTTGGATGCCATTTTCCTGAGGCTCGTATTAAAAAACCGAAGTCGCAAATTCCATTGGAGAAGAGTCAGCTAATTTTACTGGTATTTCATTAAATGGGATACATTTTATTCCTGTTTCTGATTCTTTCTTTGCTAAATAAGTGGCAGTTGATTTAGACGTGTGACTAGATCATATTTGACTTTGTCCATATGAAGCTCAACTTTATCAATGTCTTTTCCATATAAGGCTGGAATTTCATTTTAAAAAATTGGTTCTAAAATATTCTGCTGAAAGTAGAGTGAATTAATTTTGGCTTTACTTGAGACTTTTGTTATTTTTAATTTGCCGTTGTAACAAAATCCTGCTACTATCATGAACTCCATTGAGAAATTTTCTGTACACTGACGTAGCCATTTCGTTCGGTCAATCACGTCAGTTGAGCAATAGAAAATTGATCTTTTTTATTACTGTCTCTTAAATACACCCATGCCCCATCGAGTGTTATTACAAATTTTCATTTTTCAGCAGATACGTGTTTTTCATATATTTTTATACATTTTTTTTCTTTCAGCAATATGCTTTGGCAAAAGTAGATGAACTTTAGGTTTAAGCATATTTTTCAACTGCAAATCTTTATGAATGATTTTACTTACAGTGCCAGACGACATTCCTAGTTTCGATGTAATGGATCTCTGAGTCGGCATATTTTCTTTTAGGATAAGATACTTCACTAACTTGATATTTACCTGCGGTCGAACAGTCTTAGGATGAGGTTTAGTGGTCATGTTTTCATTTTTACTTTCAGTTAGACGTCTTTCCCTTTCAAATTTAATATATTATAAATACCTATTTTTGAAATGCCATAAAAGAAATTTTTACACCGCTTTATAATTTCTTGATACGAATATTTCTCCACGGAAAGTGCAGTTACGTAACCTTCGAGCCCTCTATCAATTTTAGGAGCCATTTTTAAAATAAATCTTTTATTTTACATTCCAATCAAAGCAAAACAATACCAGGTGGTTATTCTGAAGTTGCCAAATTTTTATCTCAAAATGTAAACACCAAAAACAAATTGCAAAATCGTTTTAATATAGTGCAAACGACCTACTGTATTTATTCCTTTTTCTGCGGATTGCTTGTTATTTTTCAATTGGTCTTTGTGTTCTCGTACATTACTATTGGAGTTCAGCTCCTCGTTAATTTTACTAACTCCTTTTTTGATATTGTTTTCTTTGAACTCTTGAGAGTTATAATCTTTTTCCTCTTTTAAACTATTTTTGTTCGCTGAGTTTCAATGCGATTACTGATCGAAATCTATGAAACTAAATCTCTGTAACTTCCGATATACCCTGCCTAGGAAAGGGGAAATCTGGGTAAATGGTTGATGGTTACATCGTAGATATAAATCTAAATATAAGAAACCTATAAATATAAGTAAGTTTTAAAACCTTTTAACTGTCATGCCCGAGATAGTCTCGGGTGCAGCACTTGCGTTCCAAAATGTCGTGCCCTAGATAGCATCTGGGTGGATTTTTTTTTTCTTGCATATTTCTGTCAAACCCGAATAAATCTTGGGACAAGTTGACTTGGACTTTATTCAATAGATGGCAGCACTAGTATTCTATACCTTATCTTGGGAAGTGAATTTTTGCTTTATTTAGTAGATGGCAGTTTATGTACGTTATTTTGTATTAAACATTTGATTTTGTAATACAAAAATGGACATTTTCCGTACCAAAACCATCAAAATAACTACAGTTAAAAGGTTTAACTGCGCTTAATATTATCATGTAGCTTGGATATAAGAGTCCTTGGGTTCCCGTCGATATAATTGTCCAGTTGGAATTGAATATCTGGAGAAACCATCACTATTACAGAAGCTTAATCATAGTTTATATGTAGGGACTAATATTTACATCATGTTATCTCAATAGATTATTATGATTACAGTGCAAGGATTATCATAAAGGATATTGTGACTGCAAGGATATTATGATAGCACTGGAATAGGTAAATTCAGTAAATGCATGCAAATCCTTAAATTGCAGATTATTGGATTGTAAAATCAATCTGTGTGAGGCGTATACCCTTTGTAATTAGCATTGTTAAAGAAAGGAAAATTAAACGGATGGGAATAATTTAAAATACAGGTGTTTCTCAAATTGCGATTCAGTTGTGAAAATCCATTTCTAGGAAGCTTGGCTTTTGGACACAATGTTATAACACAGTCATCCATGATGTATAAAGATATTTTTAAATTGCATTGAAATCTAATGGGTAACACTTTTTCGTATAGGAAAAAAGTAAACTTAAAAAAATGTGAAAGACTTTTTATTTTAGATACAAATATGTTTTCAATCCATAATTGAATATATTGTTTTTTAAATTTAACTAAGTTTTAAAAACACTGATATAATTGATCTGTCTCGAATTTATAAATTAACTGATTCAACTATTATTTGGAGTCACATGAATCGATGTTCAAATACATTACTAGATAAATTTAAATTTTTTATTAGTGTAATTGTAATTTTGAGTGGGTTATATATATATATATATATATATATATATATATATATATATATATATATATATATATATATATATATATATATCTGTATGTATGTATGTGTGTATGTAAGTATGCAATATAGTTATACGGTAATTTAAAATCGGTATGAATACTTAAACTGAGCATGCTACAAATCTAAAAGGTAGGAAAAAATCGCATATATTTAAAAGGAAATGAATATTTCTATAACATAATGAATTTAACTAACTCCTTTATACTAATGATGATACGTGTTGAGTAAATTTGAAACGATCTTTGTAACAGGAATAAAATATATTTCCTCTTGAATATGGTAATAAATGAGTATCTTAATTATATATTTAGAATCTTTATTGCATTGAATAATCCCCATTCAAAAGAATAACCAGGTAAAAGCTTTTCCATTCTTTGTTCAAATGTATCACTAGGTAAACATTAAAATTTTCGAATAAACAAAAAAGTAATTATACATTACATATCCGGATACTTATAGTAATCTCTACAACACAATTAGAGCTAAAAAAGGGATAGATAAACGTAAACTACTCTTTTTATAGGATATCAAAATTAAGTATCCCCTATTTATTACATAAGACACATATTGAAGGAATTTCAAAGGGGTGTTTCTTCCTTGAAAAAATAGAATTTCTCTTGCATATGTTAATAAAGTAAATAGTTTAATTAGATTTTCAGAGGCCTTTATTCATTTGAATAATCACCTTTCATTGCTGAGCTTTCGCCATTAAGTAAATAAAAGTGTACTCATTGAAATTAAGCACCGTTCCTTCCATAACAAAAAAGTGGTGATTTTTTTAATCTTATTGAAAAAGACATGCATGGTAGACTTTCCAGCTAATGTCTAGAAAATCTGAATAAATCAAAGGATTTGTAAAACGATGCACTTAGTTATTCTGCACTGTCTTTCAAAAGAAAATTTAATTACCTCCAGAAATTTTTTTCTCGAAATTCCCTTCGAATTGTACAATAAACGTGGCCCGACGGTAAATCATTCAGAATTTCAATAAGAATAAACTGGAGGGTTTAGATACTTTTTTCTTTCTAGAAAATCTAATTTTTCGGGATTTAGTGAGAAAATCTGATTTTTAAAAAAAACTATTTTTTCTTTCCTTTCAAAGAGAGGCGATATTTAGTTTTGTAATAAGTTCATTTACGTACGTGTTTGAAAAGAAAATTCTCTTTTGTTTTTAAATTGGATAATTTGTTTATTATTTCGATTATTTTACAACAAAATTTTAATAATGAAAATAATGACGTTTCGTAAGAATAAAACTAAAATATTTTTCTCAAAAAATGGAAATGTATCATTTACAGCTTTAAAAACCAGAAACGCTAACATCAGCAGCGAAGTTAAGTGCATACTTTCAATAATTCCTTTGTCATTTAGTCGTTCATTCTTAAACAATTTTTCAAACAGATTTTTACCAGTTATAACTAATTTAACTAAAATTCATGAAGGAAGAATCAATGTTTCCAGTATGCTTCCTAGTTTTTAAATTTCTCTTGAAGGCTTAAATTAGATTTTGTAATAAAAGTATTTTAAATGTTTTGAATGTAAAGGAATATAAAGAAATGACTTACTATACTAAAAAAATATTTTTACAGTTTGGAAGGTTGAGATTTGATCATGATGTACGTAATGAAAATTAAACTGTATATATATATATATATATATATATATATATATATATATTCTTTCTTTTCTCCAGTCATGAAAAACAGGGTTGTATGGAGCCATTCTATGCCTTTGATTTGTTGAATTTCTGAGTGTTACTTATTATTTTTATTTCAAATGATTTTAAAATTAAACGTAAGTCTGTTGACTTTTAGATGTGTTTATATGTCTGTATATATGAATTTGTATTTCTTTGTATATATGTATGACCCTGTTATAACTAATAAATGTTATAACAATCTTTTTGGAAACTGTTGTATCCATTTTACTTCTCGTGCTGTATGTGCTTTTACTCTTATAATGCTGACCTTTTGATAATGTAAATTTAAACTTAAAATAGCAATGAATACCCTAAACTACATAGACTCTAAATTTTTGCTCTAAATTCTGATTTTACTTTCAGATAACTTTTAAAATAAACATTTACAATAATTGCAGTATTTATTTTAATTATATATTTCATTATATTTACATTAAACAAAAGATATAGTCCGAAAATCTTACTGCTGCAATATTTAAAACTGCAACACGTGAACTTTTAAACCATTCATTGCCAAGATGAAAAAAAAATATGCATTCCATATATAGATTACATCATGGTATCAACAGTATTAAGCACTAAGTTGATTAATGGAAGTTTTGTGAGATTACATTGCTGAAATTTCATTTTGATGTCAAAACGTTTTTTTTATTAAATCAGCTCACAAAATCATGCCCGTAAAGTAAAAAAAGAAGATTTTTATTCCTCGCGTAACAAAGATAGGTATTTTATTACCCCGGGAAAATTTTTTTTTATTATTGTCTTTTGCAGCGAAATTTGCAAAATCATGTTATCAAAAATGCTCCGGAAGTACATCTCTGTCGCTACCAAACAGATTTTACGTCGCGAAAAATATCGTTGGGGAAGCCATTTTAAATTTGCATGAAGAGATATACTCAGAGACCTTCTGTTTCCGCTCTGAAGCGGAAACAACGAATGTGCGAAACGAAACGCTTTTTGATGAGGCATAGAGGATGTTGATCATGTTATTTAAATTTAGCAGGACTTTTACTTCGTGTAGAGAACGGATTTGTGCAGCTCAAGAAAGACATATTTTGGAAAGTTCATCTGTGGAATAGTCAGTAAAAGTGAATCATCAAAAGTGATTTTTATTTATGCTTCAAGGTGAATAATGTATTATTCATGGATTATTCATGTATAACATTTTTGGCGATTATTATTTTTCTTTACATAACAGAGAGGGGGGAACCTGAAAACTGGAAAAGATCAAACACGGCATTTCCTAAGAGGAAGCCAAATGTAATTAAAAATGAGCAAAATTAATACAATGAAATAATGTATAATACTTATAATATACTATTACCTCATAAATTACAGTCTTATGTTTAACTGTCTTATGAAAATTATTATATCATTATTATATAATTGTTAACACAACTTCTCTATTAAATTATCCCGCTGCACAGTCGTGTTGTATGCCAGTCGTGTTGTAACTTTTTAAAATTGATACTTTAATATTATTACTTTAAACTTAATAAGCAGAGATACATAAACAGCTATTTTTCTACATGTGTTGTTATACACATATAGAAAATTGTATAGTATATATATATATATATACATATATATATATATATATATATATATATATATATATATATATATATATATATATATATATATATATATATATATATATATATATATATATATATATATATATATATATCCATTGCTTTAAATATTCCTTTTGCTTTGAAAACATTTTCTTAATCGTTTAGAAAAATTGCAACATTCACTGTAATATAATTTTTTTATTATATTAGTATATATGTTGAATAAACGAAAGGACATGTATTCTGAAAATCTTACAGCCGTAACACGTGAAGAAACTGAAGAAACTGAAACACGTGAATGTCAAATCATAAACACCATTTAACAATATAAATTTGACACTTGTTGTTGTTGTTGTTGTTGTAGCTGATGCCCCTTGACCGACATGTAACATCAGAATTTGACACTTAATTGTATTAAAGGATTTTACAATGCTATCTGAAAAGACGAAGGACAAATCTTTTTTTTTATAAGAACACGATCTTGTCGTTTCATATATATGTATCAAAATATTAGTCAGTTGCTCACATCTTCTTTTTATACTATTTAATGTAGTGTCTTAGAATAAAAAGAAAAAATTTAATAACTTCGAAAAAAGAAATATAAATACTTATTTTTCCCTAATTTAAAATGAGTTATTAACTGTAAGACCTTTATAACAGAAGGGAAGAAATATTTAGAAAATCCGAAATAATATGTAAGTTATATTGTTAATATATAAATATTACTGTAAATTTTCATTACTGTAAATTTTACTGTCAATTTTTCATTATATTGATATACTGGATGGTCATAAAAAACTAAACTGATATATGGACCTCTAGCCGCTGTTCCGTTCAACCGATCGAGATGAGATTTCAGATATAGTTATTTAGAGGTATGAGCACGAGATTCTGTGAACGGCAACAAAGTGGCGCTAACGATTACGGTTATAGGTCCAGAAATTCGAAATTTTCGAATGGCAACGCCCAATTTTTACCATCGTAAAATGCTCAGCGCATGCGAAAAACCTAAACAGCCATGAACCGGTACGTGTATCACAAAAACTAACGCGTTATGCACGCACAAAAAACAGCTCTGCGAACGGCCTGAGATGGCACCTATGAGGACAATGTGTAATCCAAATAAAAGTTTTCTTTTGTCCGATCTGTGTTGTCATCAGTGATTGGTGTCCTGCCTCTGTCATATGCAAATTTCCTCGGTACGCTCCGACCGTGTTTTTGTAGGCCGTTCAGAGAGCTGTTTTTTTTTTTTTTTTGCGTGCATAACGCATCCGTTTTTGTGATACACGCACCGTTCCAACATTCTTTAGGGTTTTCGCATGACCTGAGCCTTCTGCGACGGTAAAAATTGGGTGTTGCTGTTCGAAAATTTCGAGTTTCTGTACTATAACAGTAACCGTAAGCGCCAGTTCATTGCCGTTCACAGAAACCTGAGCTCATAATAACTATATATCAAAGTGCATAACAACTATCCTCTGAATAACTATATCTGAAATCTCATCTTGATCGGTTGAACGGAACAGATGCTAGAGTTCTATAAATCGGCAAAGTTTTTTTTTTTATGACCAAACCTGTACATAGTGAATAAAACAAAGCTGATGTATTCTGCAAATCTTACAGCCGTAATGTTTAAAACTACAACTCGAGAATGTCTAACCATAAACATCATTTAACCATATAAGTTTGATGCTTATATGTAGTAAAAAGTTCTCCGATGCTATCTGCAAAGCCTATGGAAAGATCATTCTTTTATTAGGAAACTACCTTCTCGTTTCATACACCTGTATACAAATTGTAATCAGTAGTTTGTTCACTTCTTATTTTTATACTATTAAATGTTGCGTCTTTGAATAAAAAGATTCATTTGAATAAATTGAAGAAAGGAAAAATAAAACAATAGAAAACTTTCCTTAATTCAAAATGTGTTATTAACTTAAAGACCTTCATAACAGAAATCATAGTAAAATTGTTTTTTCAAAAATCGACAATAGCAGTAAAGAATGACCGCAAATTAATGAAAAATTCATATTATTTAATCTGGAGATAGGACAGAAGGTAGTAAAAGTTTGTTCTATTTTTTTATTTTATATCAAATTCGGAAGCACAAGACAAACAATGCTTGAGTATATTTAGAACCGCATAATTTACATGATCAGATGCAATCCATTAATCCGAGAAAAACCCTTCAATATTATACTTACGACGTTAATTGGATCCAAAACTTAAGAATTAATTAACTTAACAGAATTATAAAACAATTATCCTCATTTGAATTGCGCAAAGGTTGTGTGAATAAATTTTACTTGAAAACAATCTTATAGGAGATTTCGCAGATTTCGGGGTAAACATTTCTAGAGCTTTTGGCCGGTAAGGAAAGAATCTAGATTAATCCTTTCAATCCTGTATACCATTTCATTAATAATAATTATATCCATGCTATTTATCGTGAATAAAGCTACACAGACAGTTTAATTAAAGCCCTTCTTCGAAATAGATTAAAATATAATGGAAATAGTTGTTTCATGAAGATCCATTTGAATAAATGGTAGACACACATACAAATAGTTTAAAGGGAAATGCTCGTAATTATATGCTAATTTGCCATCAGAAAATGAATGCCTTTTATAGTTTACCTTTCTTAATTGTTTAGATGTCAATTAATAAACAGAAACAACAGCAAATAAACAATAAAGAATTAAGAGAAAACAAAAGAAATGTATTCAATTTCCAGCAGAAATTACCTTATACACAACTGGAGATGGTAAAATTTCTAATTCTAATATTTGTTTTTGTTATAAAAGTTCAGTCAAACATGTTCGATTTATTTACATTACAAGAAACAATTTATGATAATAACTAATTATGATAATAATTATAATATATATATATATATATATATAAGACTAATTAGTTATTAATTAGTCTTATATATATATATATATATATATATATATATATATGGTGCCCGGTATAAATTGAATAAGTCAAATACAGTGGTTTAAATATACCAAGTTATTGGCTTTTATACCAATCGCAGAACAATAATTTCAACTTGATCCTTTTTTACAAAGAAATGACCTTTTGTATACAAAATTAATAGACTTTAACCTTCTATGCAATTCAAAACATGTTTTTTTATTTTTCTATCAGTGCTAAAAATATCTAAAAATCACTTTTTTGACTTAAGCCCTTTATACCGGTCATATATATATATATATATATATATATATATATATATATATATATATATATATATATATATATATATATATATATATATATAATATTAATAATATATTCATAATTCGTTTATTTTTTTATATACATTCTAATAACTCTGCTTTATCTTAATGGAGACTAATTTTTCTATATTGTAGTAAAATTTAAAAGATTTTATTTAAATATGTTTTATTAATATTTATTTATGATAAATTAAGAACATTAGAATAGATTATGTTATTAGACATTGAAATTAATTTTTTTTTGCGTCTTCGTCTATATTTAATTCGAATTTTTTTAAAATTTATTTTAATACAAAAAGAGACTGCATGTTTCTGTGCAATAATTCATATTTCAAAAAAGCAATTTTCGTATTTTCAATCCATTCAGGACGTTATTAAACGTTAGAACATATTGTTTATTTAAATTTCTACAAGACTATAAATGTAAAATGGTTTTTGAAATTCAAACGATGCCAGATCTATTTTATGAGTATAATCATGCCACAGGTGTTTCGGCTATGCAAAAAAAAGAGCGTTCCTTGAAAATATTTCGAAATGTAAATTGGTGCCATTGGAAAGAGAATCTGTCATAAATGTATACGACAAACAGATCTGAAGATCCGAGATCCTCTTACCTCGATAAAATGAAAATTGCCCAGTGAAAAAATAAAAATTAAGGAGAACACTTGACATGGTTAAAACCTACAATAAAAGCAGAATTGCTATTAATATATTTTACACAATGTTTTACAGTTATTTCTTGTGGTACCTACGTTTACACCTCGTATTATTGTAAGAATACTATGCATTAAGGCAGTGAAACAGACGTTTCTGCAACATCCCGATTTCCGCCCTTATGTTCTTTTTTTTGGTTTTTGACGTCATGAACTTTGATTTGCATATGAAGTTTTCTTCTTATGTTTCCTGCTAGGCTTTAAATTATGGATGATTTATTTTATGTTACTTATCGGTGTAAGCATTTGCGTAAGTTCGTTAAAACCATGTGCTCCTCTAATTGTTTTGAGCAGTGTATATTATATGGTTTAAATATAAATATGGTTAATATATATATATATATATATATATATATATATATATATATATATATATATATATATATATTAAACATATAATATAATGAAAAACTGTTTTACTGTGAAAAAAATTCTCTGATTAAATTTTTCTTAAATTAACGACGATGAATTAATCACGGTGAATGAATGACTCACTTGTGATTGCATTTTCAAGTTCTGAGTATATAACATGAATACTTGTTATTAATTTAATTGAAACAATAAGATAACGCGGAAGGTGGCGGAAAAGAGATAATTCTCTAATTAATGTGATAATTCCAACGAAAATACGTTACAATGAGAGGATTTTTTATGCTAAGAACATATTTAAACGGTGGTGAGATGTTTTGAAACTGTCATAACCGTTTCTCAGAGTTGTCTAAAAATCAAAATAAAGTTGATTTATTTCGATATTACGCTGTTTCTAATAAATTATTTGGGTTTAGATAGCAAATAATCTTTTTGAACTTGTTATGCCTATCTCATAAAACAAAATGGATACCATAGGCTGATATATTTATTAAGCGTTCGCTCCGGAAGCGTTCATGGCAGATACATAGATACACAGAACACGGCAACTATGAGGTGAATTATTCATTGACATTTGCACAACACAACAAATGTAAAAAAGCTTTTGAAATTGAAACGATATCAGCGCTATTTTACGAGGATAATAATGCCACAGGTGTTCCCGCTATGTGAAAATATGACATTTCTTGAAAATATTTCGAAACGCAAATTGGTGGCAAGGAAAGCAGAAACTTCCATAAATGTATACAACAAACAGTTTTGAAGGATTCAAGATCCTTTCACCCCGATGAAATAAAAATTACCACATAAAAAAATAAGGCAAAAAAACTAAAATGTCTCCAACCAACTATAGAATCAGAATTAATGTTAATATATTTTACACAATGTTTTTATTTAATTTTTCGTGGTAAAACTGCTCACAACTAGTACTATTCCATGAAGGGAGTGGTGGCCCAGTTGTCAAAGGCATCGATCCAGTAATCTAAATGTCTCTGTTTCGATGCCGTTCACTGACAAATCCACCACAATATACGCTAATGGCGGCTGGTGCACGAAAAACCTGTCGTGGCAGCAAAGTCCACAAAGTTCTCAAAATTTACCTCCGGAGGTGCGGGGTAAAGCGTAATGGTCTCGTCACTTGACTCTGATCAAAATTACGGAAACGGTCCGTTAGTCAAGTCGGACTCCGACCTTGTGTGCTATTCAAAACCGGAGCCACACCATTCTGCCCAATTGTATTTATGGACTGATCTGATTTACTGTCCTTGAAGACGCATACGCCAGAATATCAAGAACAACAAACTATTCTAGAATAACACAAATGATCTCTGACACATAAAAGTACACATCCATTTCATTGAAAAAATGCGCTGATAAAAAAGATTCCTGTCAGGGCTAATGCAGATCTCGGAAATTCATCATAGAATGGCTGTTTGATAAAACAGTGTCTTGGCTCTATTAACAGGTCACCCCTAAGCACTAAGCGTTGTTTTTTTCGCAGACAGAAATTTTAAAAAGTACTAGTGTTTAATTAAATAATTATTAACCTCATTTAATTAAATAATTAAGTAATTTTGCTCGCTCTTTTAGACATTTAAACAAATACAATCGTATTTTTTCTCATTTCCTCGCCTTTCAGTGAGTATAATTTTAGGTTGAATAAAAGTTTATGAAAATTGTTTTCAGTGTCTATAATTTTATGTTAAATAAAAATTTATGAAAATTGCTGAGAGGAAAAAACTTTCAACTTTTCGCTGCTTTCAAATATTTTCTACCTTTTCTGAATTGTGTTTTATTTGCAAATAATTCTTTGAACAATATTAACTTTTGGACAATATTATCTGAAACAATATTAACTTTTTAGTTTTACTTATGAATGACGATAAATGGTAAAAAGAAAAGATCGCTAACATAGTGAGTTCTTATAATTCATAGAATTATTACTTGAAGATTTAATGCAATTTAATATTTACATGATAGGAAATACAATTTTTTAAATTAGGTGTAATTTCTGGTCTTTTTCAAGCACTACTCTTTTTAATAATTTTTCACACTTTAACTTTCTGTACAGATAATGAAACTGAAAAAATAACAACAAAATATAAAATTATGAGAGTTTATAAATTATGAGAATAAAAATTGAGAAAAAAAGAAAAGAATCAATTAAGAAAATTAAGATAAAGATAATTTTTATTCTGTCTTCCCTGAGCTTAAAATGTTTTTTAGCATTTTTAGCAGCTCGTGATAGTACAGAGGCTGTTCACACATTTTTTAGACGATGTATATTGTATTTACAAAACTAAATTACATAAAAAAACTTGTGTTTTAAATGTTCTATTTGACATACCTTATTCTGAACTATCTTTCGACACCGAAATTTCCAGGATAATAATGCGTTTTGAAGTGTCAGAAGAGGTATTCTATCCCATTACTCCTGAACAGCTTTCCAGAGTCCTGTAAGAATTTTGGGACGACGTTTGGATAATGCAGATTTTAAAAGTCCGAAAGCACAAAAATCCATAGGTGATACATTGGGAGATTTAGTAGGGATATCAGTGGAGGGTATGGCCTTGATACCAGTTTTTTGTTTCATTTCTTTTAGGAAATTTACAGTGGATTTTGATGTGTGACTGCTAGCTTTGGCCTGATGGAGTCTCACAGATTGATGGCACTGTGGGTCAAGCGATGGTATTTCATTCCAAAAAATTGGCGATAAAATATGTTCCTGGTAGTATTTGGAGTTAATCTTGACATTTTTTCCCACTCTATTTCTTTTTAACTTGCCATTATAAGTAAAACCAGAAACAATCATGAATCCCTTAGAAAAACTTTCTTTCGATTCTTTGAACCATGTACTTAAATTTTTTTCTCCCCTTTTATGATAAATGGCTCTTTTTTTGTTGCAATCATTTAAATACACCCATGAATCAACTATTGTGACAATTGTTTTCCATTTTTCTTTGGATAAGTGTTTCTCATGTAGAATTCTGCAGCGTGTCCTGCGTTCAGCGATATGATTTGGAAGAAGACGATGCACATTGCTTTTTTTCGCTTTCTTAAGATTTAAATCAGCGTTTATCATTTTGTTTACAGTGGACACCGAGCATTTTAATGATTTTGCAACTGTCCTTTGACTAGGGGGATTTTCTTTTAACATTAAACAACGTACCTTTGCAATAGTCGAAGATGTCCGTTTTTACCTTGGATACTTGTTTGGAATTTTTGTCCCACTTGAAGCTCCAATTTGACGTTTTTTTCCTTTCTTGTTGACGATATTACCTATCGACGCTTTATATATCACAAAACCATGACTCTCACATCTATTTTGGATAACGGAGTATGTATATTTCTCTTCGGAAAGAGCATAAATGTAGCCTTCGAACCACTGCTTTGTTAAAAACGCCATTATGAAAAAAACAAAACTTTCAAGCCGCGGATTATAATTTTGACTTTTAAAAACATAGAAGAATGGCAATTATTTCTTTTGCAGCAAACAATTTTTTTCCGCTTACCAAAATCTTCTAAAAAATGTGCGAACAGTCTCTGTATGATATATGAAATTTGTCGAAGTAAACACATCTGACATTCAACAGACCTATGTTAAGCTTTAAAATCACTTGGGATGCGAAAATAAGTAAGACTGATAAATGCAAAAACGCTAAGACATTGCATGACTTTGTACAAATCACTTTCGCAAAATTCGAGATAAGAAATGAAATGTACGTTATCTTTAGACTTCCTGGTTCTTAAAATATTCTAATTTCACTGTTAAACAATGTCATTAGTTTTATTATATATTTTTTGCTGAAAAGTAATTGAAATAATATGCAAATAATCCAATTTCAATAGCAGTTGAAGTTTTTCTTTTCAAACACGTACGTAATGGAATGTATCGCAAAAATAGATATTCTCTCATTGAAAGAAAAAAAATAATTAGATGAGATTTTCTCACAAAATTCAGAAAAAATATATTTTTAAAAAAATGCAAAAACCCATCTAAACCCTTCAGATAACCCTTAATAACTCAGTTTATTCTAATTGAAGTTCTGAATGATTTACCTTTCGGGGAAAAGTATACTGTACAATTCGGAGTAAATAAAAAAAAATTAATTCCAGGGGTAATTAAATTTATTTTGAAAGACAGCGCAGAATAAATAAGTATCGTTTTGCAAATCAGTTGATTAACTCAGATTTTCTAGACATTAGCTAGAAAGGCTACCATGCTTGTTTTTTTTCAAAAAGATAAAAATACAAAATGTCGTTCTCACTTTATGGAAACGATTTTGTAATTTATTTTTGTCGTTTGCCTTTTGAGATAAAAATTTGGCATATTCAGAACAATGATCTGCTAATGTTTTGTTTTGAAAGAATGTAAAATAAAAGAATTATTTTGAAAATGGCTTCTAAAATTGATAGATGTCTCGAAGGTTACGTAACTGCACTTTCCGAGGAGAATCATTCATATAGATTTAAAGTTAAAAAAAGATTTTTAAACCTAAATTTTTATCTGATTTGCCAAAGCATATTGCTGAAAGAAAAACGAGTTGTAGAAAAGCATATGCAAAACACCTAGCTGCTGAAAAATGGAAATTTCTGGTAACACTCGATGAGGCATGGCTGTATTTAAGTGACTGTGATAAAAAAGATCAATTTTCTATTGTTCAGCTGATGGGAATGACCGAACGAAATGGCTACGTCAGTCTACCGAAAAGTTTTCAAGGGAGTTCATGATAGTTGCACAATTTTGTTACAACGGCAAATTAAAAATAACAAAAGTCTCAAGTACAGCCAAAATTAATTAACTCTAGTATCAGCAAAATATTTTAGAACCAATTTTTGAAGAAGAAATTCCAGCCTTATATGGAAAAGACATTGATTAAGATGAACTTCATATGGACAAAGCCTATAGTCACACGTCTAAATAAACTGCCGCTTATTTAGCAAAGAAAGAATCAGAACGAGGAATAAAATTTATCACATTTAATGAAATACCTCTAAAATTACATGACTCTTCACCAATGGACTTTTGAGACTTCGGTTTTTTTTTAATACGAGCCTCCGAAAAACGGCATCCAAGAACACAGAACGGACTTTGGAAAACGGTCTAAGAGGAATGAGGTAAAACTGACATAACAGTATTAAGCAAAAATTTACTTTCATGGAAAATTCGAACTAGACCTATTGTCAAGAATCATGGCTATCAGACAGAAGCAAATCACCTCATCAAATACGGCATTTATACATAAAACTTAACTATCAAACTTATTTCCATAAAGTGCGAACGACCTTCTGTAAAGTAATCGAATCCTATTGTCGGTTTCAGGAGCCAATCAAAGACGAAGGAATCGACCAATGAGAAAGCTTGAATCAGAGGGTATAGAATAAATGTGAAAATGAGTGATCAATACGTAAATTGTAAGGGAAAATTTAACCAGAAGGAATTAACTGGTAAAATTAAATAGTAAACAATTACACAAGCGGATAATGAATTTCTAATGGGAAATTTCTCTAAATTTTTACTGCTGACTAACAAAGTGCAGTCAACCAGGCGTTCAGGAAAAGAATACACGTCAATTACGAATTGAGGTACGAAAGTTATAGCTTACTTACTGGCTATGCCAATATTTATCGGATTTACAGGACATGCTGATAAACCCTTGACAGGAATGAAACATTTTGCCATGGCTTATTGCCTAATTGGAGGCGTATAGCTTTGCCTAAATCTGGCTTCCGTCGTGAGGGAGTGTTCCTTGCATTCTTTTCGCACGCTATAAGTTTCTGTTTATGTGACTGTTTTACTTAGTGTAAAATTATTACCTTTTGTTTCAACTACCCCCCCCACCCCCGATTGCTTTGATTCTGAATGATGTTCTTAAAATGTAATTCGCCTCAGAGATGTATTACTGGAAAAGAGAAAACTTCCCTTCTAAAATCTCCCTAACGTAATCTGTTTTTTATGTAAAAGTGCGTGAGATTTTGACACCTCATAGGTGTATTTTAGAAACCGTAATAAACAATAATCAATTTTATTTGCTTAACTGACGGGAATGACCATACGAAATGGCTTCGTTAGTGTACAGAAAAGTTCCCAAAGGTATTCATGATAGTTGCAGAACTTTGTTACAACGGCAAATTAAAAAGCCAAGTTAAGCCAAGTCTCAAGTAAAGCCAAATAAATTCACTCTGCTATCAGCAGAATATTTTAGAACCAATTTTTGAAGAAGAAATTTCGGCCTTATATGGAAGGATGTTGATAAAATTGAGCTTCATATGGACAAAGCTTCTAGTCACATGTCTAAATCAACTGCCTCTTATTTAGAAAAGAAAGAGTCCGAAACAGGATTAAAGTGTATCCCATGTAATGAAATACCTGTAAAATTACCTGACGCTTCTCCAATGGACCTTTGCGTTTTCGGTTTATTAAAACGAGCATTAGGAAAACGGCATCCAAGAACACTGAACGGACTTTGGAAAACGGTCCAAGAGGAATGGGATAAAACTGACATGTTAGTACTAAGAAAAATGTTACTTTCAAGAAAAATTCAAGGTTGAGCTATTGTTAAGAATTATGGCTATCAGATAGAAGCAAATCGCCGCAAAAAATACGGCTTTTATGCATAAAACGTAACTTTGAAAATCGTTTCCATAAAGTATAAATGACCTTCTGTATCACCACTTTTTTGTTATGAAATAAAATGTTCTTAATTTCAGTGGGTATATTGTTATTTATTTTATGTAGAAAGCTGAGCAATGAAAGGTGATTATTCAACAGTATAAGGGGATAATTTCCTTACCATATTCAGGAGAAATGCTATTTTTATCGAGCATTTCAAAGATTCCTTTGAAATTCGTTAAATATGTGTCTTCCGTAATAAATAGTATTTACTTATTTTCTATATCCCAGAAAAAGATTAATTTCTGTTAAACTATCCCTTTTATACGCTTTTTACGTTGTTGTCGAGATTAAAATAAGTATCCGTGTTTGTAATGTAAAATTAAAGATTTTTTTAAATTTAAATTTTCCTAGTGATGCATTTGAGCAAAGACTCGAAATTTTAAAAGGGCAGCAGTGAAAGGTTATTATACCATTCAATAAATGACTCTGGAAATCTAATTAAACTACTCGTCTTATTCTCTTTTTCAAAAAAAAATTTATTTCTTTCCACCTGCCGAGTTTCAATTATTTTTTTCAAAATGTGTCTTCAATAATTAGATGGTATGTTTTAAATCCATTACTCTATAAAAACGTTAATTTCACTTTATACCATGTGTAATTATTTCCTACCTTCTATACTGTTATGGAACCGTAAGCGAGTTGAGTTCAATACAACACAATATAACAACAAATGGCAGACATATGATAAGGACGCAGTGATTATTTATTACCCATATCTTTATTGCACATATATATATATATATATATATATATATATATATATATATATATATATATTTATATGTCCTTTTATAAAAAGAATTTCGTTTTAAATCTTATATTGCCAAAAAATCACTTTTTAACCATTGAAGATCTAAACCCAAATTTAAAAAAAAACCTTTATATATGTATTATGAATCTCTACCTAAGATAAATGCTCTCTAATTTGAAAAAAAATCTTATTTTATATCTTACTAAAAAATGTACCAAAAACTTTTTCTTATGATCTTAGAATGTTGCATTTGGGAATTTTTAATCCATTACAATAAATATTAAAATTATTATGTAAGTGCTCAATAAATAATTATATAAAACAATGAAATTCCTTTACATTTAGGAAATTATATCTAGATACAAAATAAAAGTTATAATATACCTTTTTATATGTTACCCTTTCGGTGGACCAAGGGAAGACAGTTTCCCAAGGGTTGTAATTCCCAACAATATTTTCTGTCACAGTTAAAATACTGATAGGAATATTATTTCCGCTTCAATATTGGGGTGACATCCGTATTTATTTAAGTATTTCTAGGAAATACTGAAATATCAATACACAAATAGTTTTGTTTCATATTCTTTTCGTAGGTCATAGGAGCCGACATTCCACCTAATATCTTCTCAAATATAATCCCGAAATGCGTAATTTCCAACATTATTTTCGATTGCATAAAAAACTCGGATAGGACAAATAACTTCCGCTTTAATATTGGGGTTACATCAATATTTATTTAAATATTTCTAGGAAATACTGAAATATCCATACACCAATAATTTTGTTTCGTAGCTTTTTCGTAGGTCATAGGAGCCGACTTTCCACATAATATCTTCTCAAATATAATCCAGGAATGTGTAATTTCCATCATTATTTTCGATCGCATAAAAAAAAACGGATGGGATAAATAGCTTCCGCTTTAACATTGGGGTGACATCAATATTTATTTAAATATTTCTAGGAAATACTGAAATATCCATACGCAAATAATTTTGTTTGACAGCCTTTTCGTAAGTTGTAGTAGCCGACTTTCCACCTAATATCTTATCAAATATAATCCCGGGATGTGTTATTTCCATCATTATTTTCCATCGCATAAAAAACACGATGGGATAAATAGCTTCCACTTCAATATTATGTTGGCATGCAATTTATTTTTATATTTCTGATAAAAACTGAAATTAACATACACAGTTTTTTCTCGCAAGTGGTTGCTGCTGTACATGCTTTGACTAAAAAATTCTTACTTTTAAAACTATAAATGAAATTTTATTCATTATTAATACAGATTAGATGATCAGTAATAATTTATGACTATAATACATTAGTTGGCAAATGGGAAGTGAGAAGAGAAGTTCTCATCTCCATATCCTTATGTATGTGTATTTTTAAATTAAAGTTATTTACTGAATACTTTTAAACTCAGAATCAATAAAAATCACAAAGCAATCTCTTAAATAAAAAAGTGGCCCATGAAAGGGCTAAGGAATTAATTAATGGATATATTACTTTTAAAAGAAAGTTCTGGATATCTTGCTGATAATCAAAATGGATACTCTCCCCTGTGTATTAAAATCACTTCAAGATTCTAGATTGCTTGAACTATGAAAAAATGTTTATAAGAATGTAAAGCTCCACTATAGAAATTTTTCTTCACTTTATCATGATTACTCAAAGGGAACTCGCTGAATAATAGCTGAAGATTTATAGCTGATAAGTGGGCAGATAACACTCCATTCTAAAAGTCCACTGAGGCTTCTTCGAGAACTAAAATTTCTACATTTATCGTAGCACATTCTAATCACTGACACTAATATTTTTTCTTGTTATTATAATCAGCTTAATCTGCTATCACGATCACTTTTTTCACCTTCCACTTAAGTGTAGAATTACATCACACAGAGATTAAAGATAATGGGACCATATTAGACGGAAAAAAAGGAGCACAAATTAACTGAGAATATATATATATATATATATATATATATATATATATATATAGTCGGACCTCTATTTAACGAACCTCTATTTTGCGAACTTTTCCTTGGAACCAAGAACATTTTGCAAATTTCATCGTAAAATATCCTCCAAATAGCGAATGCATTCTCTATGTAACGAACTTTTTCTTGTGATCCAATATTTTTTTCCTCCATATTTCGCAAAATATTTCTGATCAGTTAAAACTTATTCTTTCTTTTAACACATTTTATGGTGATCAATGATCTTCAACTGGTTTTACCAGTCTCCGAACTCACCGAGATCTGTAAAATCGCTCTCATTCTTTGCATTTCATCTAGGAAATGCAACCTTTATCCGCCCATCCCCCACTGTCCACTTCACTAGAAAAACTTTCAATATCCCTCTTTCATCCTCAATGGAACTGCCTCGTGCCCTTGAACTAGTCTCCTGCTTTCTAGCTTTTTGATCAAAGTCATGCTGGTAATTTTGGTTCTTGTAGCTGGAAAATGTCAATGCGAAAGTGATTGAGCATTAACCTTTTAAACGCCGCACTATGATCGGAGATCAATCAGTGCTATTAATTCATAAAAATTACGTTTAGAGACAATTATAAGAACTATGGAAGAAAAAAATTCCGGAAAAAAAATTTTTATCCCTGATTTTCAGCATGTTCCCATTTGGGAACATTGGCGTGTAACGCTATACTTTTCAACATGTTTTCGGTCGTAAAGCACTCGGTTTAAAACTTAGTTTCTTTACACAAAATTTAAATTGTTATAACTATAAACTTTTAATTTATTATAGAATTACACATTTTAAGCTTAAAAAATCTATAAACTATATTATAAATTTGTTTTTAAATGTACCTATAAAAGAAAATATAAATAAGAAAAATGAAAACACAGGTTTTTCTATACAAATTTTAAACAGTTCTATATAAAATTTTAAGGTTTATTATAAAAATGACACAAGTTAAATTTATATCATACATAAATTTAGCTATACAATTATTTATCAATACAATTACAAAAAAAATGTAGAAATGAAAAAATATGAAAGCAGATGCAATTATAGACTAAAATTACAGGAAATATTTCACACTAGTGTATAAAAACTAATAAGTATAAAAACTAAAATATAAGAAATAGAAAAACAACAATCTTACCGACCGTTTCACAAGATACTTTCTTTTTTTACATTTAAAAAAAATTTTGTTTACTGTCCGTGGTACTGGGGAAAACAGTTTACGTGCAATCTTTTTTCGCATTCATAGCACCCTTTTCTTGTGCTTTTTTGGCACACAACACAACGTCCCTGAGAAAAGTCTACAATATAATGTGCATCAGATTTTCTTAAAGATTTTGACTGATGCACACGAGGTCCAGGAATGGTATGAATTTTTGGTTTCATCCGTAGTAAATTTAAAGTTACTTCTCTCCGAAAATTGAGATGTGACAATACTTGTGCTGTGTTCTTGTGTGCATATGTGTGTAGAATCCATCCAGCAACAACAGCCATGTTCAAGGCATTGTTAAACAAATTCCAGTACTATTTTTTGCTGCGAAACTGGGGTCTGTAAGTCCCAAGAAGTCTATCTAATAAATCGACGCCTCCCATTCCTTCATTATACATCTTTATAAGATGTGGCTGAGGGATATCAGTTTTTTTCTTTTGAACTCGACAAAAGCGTTTTGCTTTGCTTAGAGGTTCATGGGATGAATAATTGGATGCTATAGTTACTACAGCACTGTCTTTCCAACGGCACATGTATACTTTGCCGTCACTTCGAAAATCAAACCCTCCCCTTTGCCATTTTGAAACTACCTTAGAAGATACTAGAGGGCATCTTCCTGTTCGATTTTCTCGAATCGTTCCAGTAGCTTTGAAGCCCTTATCGGATAAGTCACTCATGAGCTTATGTGAAGTAAAAAAATTATCAAAAAACACTTGGTGTTTTTCAGGGTTTCTAACATGGGATAAAAGTTCCCATACGACTCGTGATCCAAGTGGTGAATTTTCATTTTCAGAACTTCTTCCACTATATATATTCATTGCATAGGGATAACCACTTGCAGAACAAAGCATCCAAATTTTATAACCAAAACGTATTGGTTTACCCTTGATAAACATTTTGGCCGAATGATGACCATAATAAGGCACCATCGACTCATCAATACTCAGCTTATCGTGGAACACGCCAAACTGACGAAAATTTTTCTGAAGTTCTTCATAAATGGGAGAAATTTTTCCCATTTTATCGCCAGGAACCAACTTTGTATTATCCACAATATGAAAGTATTTTTTAAATTTTCTAAATCTGTTCCTTGGCATAACAGATGGCACAATTGGAACCATAAGATCGTCTTGTGTGCTCCAATATAAATCCTCGCCTGGTAAGCTATGGTACCCACTAAACAGCAGTAGTCCGAAAAACTGACCTATATCATTTTCATCCAAATCCAGTGTTTCACCTTTCTGTAAGGCATATAGTTCTGTCATTTTCGCCAAATGAATGAAATAGTCTATGGGTAAAAATTTATGAAAAATTTCAATTGGGGAAAGGGTAACAATCTCTGGGAAAACTTGACATATATCTTCAATGCCTGCATTTTCCACACTTTTCTTTTCAAAAGTTGTAGATTTATTCCAGCGATAGTCGGTGCTTTTCTGTGTACCCGATAATCGTTTTCTCTTAGATTTTGGCTGTTCTTTCGAAGTTGAAGGAACATCCGCATATCCTATGGAATCGTTATCCGAAATGTTCGCGAAAACTTCAACTTCTCCACAAACATCTGCAGGCATAACGCATTCAAAAGTTTCCTCATTTATATCTTCTTCATCTGTGATGCATCCACTTTCTTCAGGGGGGAATTGGCATATATCAATAACATCTCCATCAGAGTCATCTGATAAAGTTTCCAGGTAATCTAAAGCCTCTTCAACAGTTAAAAATCGCTTTGGATTCGGCATGTCCGACCCAGAGAAGTATAGATTCCAAAATGCTGTGGCGGTGTATTTAGAAAGAGAAAAGAAAAAAACAATCACGAGGTTTCCCCATGAACGCTGTTCTTAAATGTCCTATTCCATGATAGGAGAAAAGAAAATATAAAAAGCAAAGTTTGCCGTGAAATAAACAAGAGTTTCACAGCTGCAGCCATAAACACTCTTTACCCCTTCCGCCCAAACCCCCCCCCCTCCCCCCCCGAGACGTGGGTGTGGGGAGACACAGGGGAACATGAAACAACAACTAGACACGTTTTCCATAGTGTATTGAACCACGTAATACTTTATTTGAAGTTTTAAACATTTTTTTCAACAGTTTCATTGAGATTTAAAAAACATGTACTTTTCTACTACTTTACACGCCAATGTTCCCTTTTGGGAACATTCAACTTTGGTTTCTTATATAAAGCGCATTTTTTCTCCGAATTTCGATATCTATTTTTTTATCATTAAAGTGAACCCTTATAAGAATAGTTTACGTTATTTTAAAAAATTTAGTTTATTTTTCTATTTTTGGAGAATTTTTAAGTAATGCCATGTCGAAAGTGCTAAAAAAGCTGTTTTTTGCGAATTTCTGTACACTACTGATTTTATTTTTGGAACATAATTCTTATGTCAAAAAATCAAGTATGTCTTTATTTGTAATGAGAAATTTTTACAAGACTGATATAATGAAACTTTTTTTTAAATTGAATTTTAAACTGTATGTTCCCATTTGGGAACATTGGCGTGTAAAAGGTTAAAGGAAAAAAATTAATTCTCCATGAGGTGGAAAAAGACGTGAAGGAAAAAGATATTGCTTTAAAATTTGGTATTCCTCCAAACAGCTTTTCAACCACAAGAAAAAATCGTGCTAAGGTACAAAATCATGATTCATCGAATTCTTGTTCAAAACATTTAAAATCATGTCCCTATGAAGATGTGGATGGGGCAGTTTTGAAGTGGATACACACAATACGAGATTGTTCCGATTTCTGGGCTTTTCATAATTCAGAAAGCTCTTCAATTTGCAAAGGTATTGTGATACGACGAATTTCGAGGTAGCAATGGATGGCTTGAAAAATGTAAGAGAAGACACGGTATTATAGCAAAATTGATATCTGGTGAAAGTAAAGACGTTGATGATAATGATAATGAAAATTGGATAACGGAGACACAGTAAAATTTCAAAAGACAATAAGCCAGAAAACATCTTTAATGCGGATGAGACTGTTTTATATTTTCAATGTTTGCCTCAAAAGACATTGACATTTAAAAAGTAAAAAGTCTGTGGAGAACGATGATGTGCTGATTGATGATTTTCTATCACTTGATTCTGAAGCTGAAACCTCGGAAACACTAACTGAATTAGATATTTTGGACAGTGGGAAAAATGAAAACAATACAGCAATGAATTGCTATGAAGACGAAGATGATAGAAATGATCATGATGCAGAAATCAACAAACCATCCTATGAGGAAATGCTAAAATCATTTGAAAAATTCCACTCGGATTACAGTTTAAAGAAAATACGCCTGAAGGGGTGTTTGGTGCATTGCGAAGATGCGAGGCGTATTATGACAGAAAAATATTTTTCCCCCCAAAAAAACTCAGACAAAATTAACAGACTTTATCAGAAATTAAATTTTTAAGGACACATGTGGTAATGCATACTTAAAATTACTTGTTATAATAAATGCGATAATGTCATTAATATTCATTAATTATAATATAAAATTATTTTTTAAATTGAAAATACAGTGTATTCCCGGACAATGTTTTGATTTATTCTTGTTTTCGTTGCAGATTTTTTTATAGGTAAGATATATAAAACAAATAGGTATTAATTTACAAAATAAAGGTGGGATGAATTACTTTTTTTAATAATACACTCATGGACAAAAAAATTAGCGCACCAAGAAATAATTGCGGGATCGTAACGAAACTTGCAATGAAGGTACATGTCGGGGAGATATGCAAATGATTAGAAATGCAGCCTGATTGCGCATTACGTATAGCCGGTAGAGGGCGTTGAACATCGTACTCTGTGGAGTATAAAACAGGTAATCAAAGCTCATTTGAGTGTGCTGAATCATTTACAAAAGAAGAGCTGAGATAGCCATGCCATTACGCCGTGTTCGAAGACAATATAAGCAGTTGTCTCAGTTTGAGAAGGGGATAATCGTCGGGATGATGGAAGCTAGGCGAGTAGCTCGTCAATTAGGCCGCTCTGATTGTGTTGTGAGGAGCTGTTGGGACCAGTGAACCCGAGAGATATCATGTATAAGAAGACCAGGTTCAGGACGCCCTCGACAAACCAGTCGTCGAGAAGACCGCCACATCGTAAGAAATGCACGCATACAGCCAACTGCTTCATCGGCCGCCATCCAGGCACAGGTAGCACCTTCACTAGGGGCCTCTGTGTCTTCTCGAACCATACGAAGGCGCCTGGCTGAAGGACAGTTGGTATCGCGGCGCCCATTACGTGTGCTGCCCTTGACGCCCACCCATCGACGCCTCCGTTTGGAGTTTTGCCGCTCACGAGGAAACTGGACTGCAGCGGAATGGAACCAGGTCGTCTTTAGCGACGAATCCAGATTCAATCTCGGCAGTGATGACAATCGTGTTCGTGTGTGTAGACCCCGTGTTGAACGCTTCAATCCTGCCTTTGCTGTACAGCGACACATCGCTCCCACAACTGATGTGATGGTATGGGGTGCCATTGCCTACAATACACGGTCACCCCTAGTATTGTTCCGTGGCACCATGACAGCCCAGCGGTATGTTCATGAAATCCTGCAACCACATGTGTTGCCACTCATGCAACGGCTCCCAGGAGCCATTTTTCAACAAGACAATGCTCGGCCTCATACGGCAAGGGTGTCACAAGACTGTCTCCGCACTGTTACTACCCTTCCTTGGCCTGCCCGATCCCCAGATTTGTCTCCAATCGAGCATATCTGGGATCATTTGGGACGACGAGTTGGGCATCCCACGAGTTTGAACGAACTAGAGGCAAGGTTACAGCAAATATGGAACGAAATGTCTCAAGGCATCATACAGAACTTGTATGACTCAATGCCCGATCGTATCGCATCGTGCATTCGCGCTAGAGGGGGTCCAACGGAGTATTAACTCCTCCGTTCTTTTGCCTTTTTCTCTGAAATAAATTATCCTTTTTCTTTGATTTTCTTTACATTTACTTATATCAAAGTAGTCATTACGTATGTAAAATTTCGTTTTATTTTGACGACTCCTTCTTGGTGCGCTAATTTTTTTGTCCATGAGTGTATTTAGTGTTTATGAATTTAAAATCTGTTTTGTGTAGTTTAAAATATTTTAAAAGGTAAATCTCTATTTAACGAATTTTCCATAGAACGAACTTTTTTTCGGGATTTAGCGACTTCGTTAAATAGAGGTCCGACTGTATATATATATATATATATATATATATATATATATATATATACCATGTGACTAAAAGTATCCGGATGCCCAGTGGTACGGACTTGGAGAGTCCTGAGGCATATATTAATATGATGTTGGTCCTCTTTTTGCATCGATGACAGCCTGTACACTTCCGGGGAGACTTCCCACCAGTTTTTGACAGATGCCCATAGAAATTGACTTCCAGACATCCATCACAGCTGAAGTGAGTGCTGGCAGTGGGGATTGTCGATTTGGATGGCTACGTAATATGCGTTCTAATTCGTCCCAATGGGGTTCAATGGGATTTAGAGCAGGGCTCTCAGAAGGCCAGTTCAGTTTTTGAACAACCATTTAGTCAAACGATGCCTGCGCAAGTCTTGAAATGTGAATGGAGGAGTTATCCTGCTGGAAGAGAAATGGGTCTTCTCCGAAATATTGCCATAAAGTTGGCACAACAACATTGTCCAGAATGTCCACATACAGAGTTCATGTTTCCAACCACAAGAACTAAGGAACCGGGCCAAACCATGAAAAACACCCCCGCACTCTGATGCTGCCACCACCAAATTTTGCTGACTGTCACAATGCCGTCACGTAGGAAGCGGTCGCCGGGCATCCTCCAAACTCAGACGAGTCCACCGGACTACCAGATTGTATAACAAGATTCATCCCTCCAAAGAACATTTTTCCACATGTTCACAGTCCACTGACGGTGAGATTTTCACCATTGCATTGACGCGACGAATCCCAGGTTTTTTAACTCTCGACGAACAGTCCTACTGCTAGCACTAAGGCCTGATGAACTTTGGAAATCCTTATTGATTTCAGTCAACGAGGACTTGCGATTTTGTTTCACTACTCTTTTCGGAGTTCTACGGCTGCGTTCAACTAATTTTTTTCGGCCTGCCGCTTCGTTTTTCTGCAGTTTCACTGCCTCGACGTTTCCACTTCACAATTACGTCACTCACAGTGGATTTTGGCTTCTGCAGAATGTCCTAAATTTCACGTACTGATTTCCCACACAGGTGACATCTCACTATGATGCCATGATGAAAGTCAGTAAGCGCCGTTGACTTAATCATTGTCTCAGAAACGCATAAATATGTCCTGACAAACCATTATCAATACTTTTATAGCTTTCGGTTACGCATCAAATTACGTCACCTGCCGGATCCACTTCTTTAGGGGGTTGTCCGGATACTTTTGGCCAGATAGTATATACACATATATATTGTACCAAATTCGTGGTACGGAAAGTTTTTTTACAAGTGAATTCAAGAAATGAAATAAATATGCCAGTTACCACAAATGAGAAACAGAGATTTTTATAGACAGCAAAACTAATACAATCTTCTTTTAACAAGACACAGCAGTAGACTGCTAATCTTCGCTGGACTTCAACACTTTCCAGCTCCTAGGTATTTTTCTTGACAATATGGGATTTAAAGTTTTCTTATATAAATTCTATATAACACTTATTATACAATAACATACAACCTTAAAATGGCAAAGTCCAACGAAAACTCCACCAAGATCCACCGTCTATTCCTGGGACGATAAAATACCTAAACTAATCAATCACCTATCTCGTCAAGGATATCGCTTCAACTCAATTGCAGTTCTAAAAACCTATTTTATCTCGCAAAACAAAACCCGCGTTGCCACACTACACAACCAAACGATTTTCCAACAATCAACCTAAAATCCGGATTTATCACTTACTCCTTGGTTTTAATTCCACAACTCCCGAAACATCGCACTTTGGCGATAAAACGCCAAATTGGCTCCCAAACATGTAACATTGCCCCCTCCTCAAAAGACTGGACGTCCCGGACAGTCCTACACTAACAACAACGGTCCTAAAAATACTACTACAAAATACAATTTCATAAAAACACAACACATATACCATTACAAATTAAATAAATAAACACATAAAAACGACAGTTGCAACATTAGTATATAAAATAAAAATAATAAATAAATAAATAAATTGGGTAGCCTGGATCTACTTAGGAGCAACAGCCTACGAGCCGTGGCTCGGGTATCCTCAAACTCTTCAGGACCCACTCACGTCCCATGGTAAGGAGCGAGCCGGTCGTAATGCACGACCTTCGCTTTGCTGTTCGCAGATTTGCGAATCCGTACGACGACATCGTTGATTCTGTTGACCACGACGAAGGGACCGCTCCAGTGGGACTGTAGTTTGGGGGACAAGTCTTTCCTACGAACGGGGCTCCACAGCCAAACTTTACTTCCTTCCTGGAACTGATGATCTGTCGCTGTCGCGTCGTACCGCCTCTTCATTCTGTCGCTGGCCACGTTGATCCGCTCCCGGGCGAAGTGGTGGATTCCTTCCAGTCTGTCCTGGACATCGCGGACATACTCCTCCGGAGAAGAGGATGTATCAGGGGGGCAGCCGAAAAGGAGGTCACACGGCAGCCGCAGATTCCGTCCATAAAGCATCTCAGCAGGAGTGTGCCCTGTTGTCTCATGGACGGCGCTACGATACGCTAAAAGGAAAAGAGGTAGGTGCCGGTCCCAGTCCTTCTGGTGCCTAGATACAAGTAAAGAAATGTGGTTAAGGATGGTTCTATTAAAGCGTTCGACCATACCATCCGACTGGGGGTGTAGAGGAGTTGTTCTGGTTTTCTCGATCTCCAATAGTCGGCACATTTCGGTAAAAATTGCAGATGTGAAATTAGTCCCTTGATCAGAGTGTATCTGCATGGGAGCTCCGAATCTGGAGACCCAATTCAGAACTAAAGTTTCAGCTACGGTTACTGCCTCCTGATCAGCTATGGGGTAAACTTCTGGCCACTTAGTAAAATAGTCCATGGCAACGAGCATGTACCTGTTGCCATCAGTGGAACGTGGAAGAGGTCCCAGGATGTCGATGGCGACGCGCTCGAAGGGGGCACCTACGTTGTAACGTTGCATCTTCCCTCGGCTACGTCTCTTTGGTCCTTTGCGAGCTGCGCAGGCGTCGCAGGCTCGGCACCACTTTTCGATATCGTCTCTGGCTTTTCCCCAGAAGAATCGCTCCCGCACCTTGTTCAGGGTCTTCATCACCCCAAAATGCCCTCCGGCGGGACTACTGTGGAGTTCTTCTAAAATTGCAGGAATTTTTGAGCGAGGAACCACGAGCTGCCATCTTGTTGTTTTTCCATCGTCTGACTCCCACTTTCGGTACAGGACACCGTTTCGTAAGTGCAGGGAGTTCCAGAGGGCCCAGTAGTATTTGGTATTCGGGCTAAAGGTCGATATCTGTTGCCAGCCAGGTTTGGTGCTGGACAACCCCATGTGTTCTACTATGGGTTTGATGTCTGGGTCTTCATTTTGTTCCTTTCGAAGCTGCTCATCACTCCACGGGTCCGGAGACAGGGTGACAGCAGTGACTTGCTGAACAGTAGAAGTTTCAAAGCCATACTTCTTCTCGGCCTTGGTGCAATATCGGCAACTGTCAGAGCACGGTCTTCTGGATAGCGCGTCAGCATTACCGTGCGAAGAACCCTTACGGTGTTTCAGGTCGATAGTGTATTCTTGCAATCTCTGTATCCATCTGGCCACCTGGCCTTCAGGATTTTTAAAGTTCAGAAGCCATGTGAGAGAGGCGTGGTCGGTTCGCAGCACAAACTTCCGGCCGTACAAGTAATGATGGAAATGTTCTACGGCTTTCACCATGGCTAGCAATTCTTTTCTTGTGACGCAGTAGTTCCGTTCACTCTTGGAAAGGCACTTGCTCCAGTAGGCGATAACTCTTTCTTGTCCGTCTATTTCCTGCGACAGGACTGCCCCGACGCATCCAAAACTTGCGTCCGTGTCAAGGATAAATTCTTTATCAGGCTCTGGGTAGGCCAGGATGGGTGTAGACGTTAGGGTTTTCTTAAGCTTCTTGAATGCGTCTTCACACTCATCAGTCCAGACGAACTTCTGGTTTGCTTCTGTCAATCTGTGAAGGGGTCGAGCTAAATTCGAGAACCCTTTAACAAACCGCCTGTAGTAAGAGCAGAGACCTAAAAAGCTCCGCAATTGATGTACATCTTCTGGTCGGCACCAGTCTTTGACTGCCGACACTTTGTTAGGGTCAGTCTGGACCCCTCTGTCGGAGATGATATGACCGAGGTACGTCACCTGGTGGCGAAACAAGTTGCATTTCTTAGAATTGAGCTTCAAACTAGCTCCCCGTAGCCTTTGTAGCACCTTTCTGAGATTTCTTAGGTGGTCTTCGAAATCTCGCCCTACAACGATTATATCGTCCAAATAGACCAGACAGGCTTCGTAGGAAAGTCCTCGCAAAACTGTTTCCATTAGACGCTCGAAAGTCGCGGGCGCATTGCATAGTCCAAATGGCATAACTTTGAACTGCCATAGCCCTTGTCCTGGCCCAGTAGTGAACGCTGTCTTCTCTTCGGGTCTGATTTCAACCTGCCAGTACCCGCTTTTCAAGTCAAGAGTGGAAAACCACTTGTGCCCGGTGAGGGTGTCCAAGGTGTCATCAATTCTAGGGAGCGGGTAGCTGTCCTTCTTAGTTATGTCATTTAACCGACGGTAATCTACGCAAAACCTGGTAGATCCATCCTTCTTCCGGACTAGGACGATAGGAGAAGCCCACGGACTGGTGGAGGGCTCGATAACATCATCCTTCAGCATCGCTTGTAGTAGTTCGCCAACCTCCTCTTGTTTCGCCAAAGGGAGTCTTCTGGGATGTTGCTTGATTGGTGGGTGGTTCCCCGTGTCAATTCGGTGTTGCGTCAAGTTCGAACGACCCACTTCCGATGCACGGGCGAACACGTCTTGGAACTCATCGATGAATTTTTCTGCCCCCATCCTCTGTAGATCGGTCAATTCTACATTCTTTAATAAATCTTCTGTCAAATTAGAGCGTTCGACGACTGACAGGTCACACTTTCTGCTTATTCCGGTGATCGGGGTACAAGTTGCCAGCATTTCCTTCTTCCGGATTACCTTAGCTTTGTCACTAACATTGGCAATCCTGACAGGAACCGCACCTTTCGACAGGTCCACAAGAGTTGCAGCAACTAAAAGACCTCTTTTACTATTGTCATTGTCGGGGTATTCGGTGATGGCGAGAGTATAGTTATTGTCATTCTGAACTAAACCGGTCGTTACTATTTCTGACATGGAAGGAATGCTGATATCTTGGGTAGCTATTATCTGGTTGCAAGATTCACTATTGTTACGAAATATAATTATATCTTCGGTCATGGAATGGATTTGATTAAGTTTAAAATCTATTATGAAGTTGTTTTCAGTCAAAAAGTCAAGTCCTAGGATGATCGGGTCAAAGATATCGGCAACATATGCCGTATGCCGATAACTACTATTCCCGAAACTTATATTAAGAGCAACTTTTCCTCTTACCTTTACCTTGTCCCCAGTCACGGTCTGCAAAGTGATATTTGGCGGCGTGAAAAGTAACTTCTCGCCAAATTCTTGGGCTATGTCCGTCCTGACGATGGTAACGTTAGCACCTGTGTCAACTAACATGCAACACTGTTGTCCATTCACGAACCCTTCTACAAACGGTCCGTTCTCTTCGCGATGTGTCGACGACACATGCAGTGTAATAAAAGAGGGCTTCTCCTCGTCCGGCTGCCTTCGCCCCTTAAGGTGGCCGGGAACTAGTTTCCCTGAGCCTTGGCGTCTTTTGATTCGTCGGCTTGGCGCGTTAGGCAATTCCTTCTGAGATGTCCCTCACGCCCGCAGGTCCAGAACTTCAGAGGATTTCTTCTTGGCGGCATGTTTGAATTCACCCCTGCCAAGGCACCGATTCGTTTTTCTATTTCTTCAAGTCGAGCGGCTATTGGGTCGTTTTCGGCGGCGGTCACCCCTCTCACTAGTTGGCGGTCACGGCGAGTCGCCCTCTGAGCGGACTCGTACTTCATTGCGTACACCAAAGCTGACTTCAAGTCTTTAATGTCCGCCATTCTTAGTGCTCGTTGACTCTCCGAATCGCGGATGGCGTCCACAAAGTATTCTAATGCTAGGTTATCCCTAACTTCCGTCGGACATTCTGGGAAAGCTAATTGAGCTAATCCCTCAATAGCTGACGCAAGTTCCTGTAATGTCTCTGTTGATTTCTGTTGGCGGGACTTCAGCTGTAAGCGGCTATACTCTTTACGGCATTTCTCGCCAAAGCGCATTTCGAGAGCACTCGACAAGGCCTCAAAATCTAGTTGTTTCTCTACTGCGATGGTCTGCAGTACATCGGCAGCCTCGCCACGGAGTGAAGTAGCCAATTGGCATGCTTGCATTGCAATGTCCCATCCATTGGCGGTCGATGCCATATTAAACTGTGTTTTAAACACCTGCCAAGACGTTTTTCCGTCATAAGTAGAAACTTTTACGGCAGGGCGGGACGATTTCGACACCGGGTACGCCTCCTCAATACTAGCGTCAGAGTAGTAAGGTACAGTAACTGGCGTTGATTCTTCTGCGAATTTCTTCTCTAGGCCGTTTATTTGTTTCTTAATGGCTTCCCTAATTTTCTGGTCAACAGTCTCGACCGTAGCTTTAAGTTTCGACTCGATAGTGTTGACGCGTTCTTCCATTTCATTAAATTTCTCGCCTACGGTAATTTTTAGCTGTTCTTGGCTTTCGCTAATTTCGCCAAGTCCCGTTTCCAACTTCTTCTGGCTTTCGCCAATTTTCGATTCTAACTGATTGGCGAGTAAATTCTGGCTTTCGCCAATTTCCTGTTTTAACTGGTTCTGGCTTTCGCCAAATTTTGCTTCTAAATGATTGGCGATCTGGGACTGGCTTTCGCCAAGTTTAGCCATTGAATCTAACAGTATTTTAAACTGATCTTCCATTTTTCGGGTAACTGGCATTCACTTAAAGAAATCCCACTGTCTGACACCAAAAATGTACCAAATTCGTGGTACGGAAAGTTTTTTTTACAAGTGAATTCAAGAAATGAAATAAATATGCCAGTTACCACAAATGAGAAACAGAGATTTTTATAGACAGCAAAACTAATACAATCTTCTTTTAACAAGACACAGCAGTAGACTGCTAATCTTCGCTGGACTTCAACACTTTCCAGCTCCTAGGTATTTTTCTTGACAATATGGGATTTAAAGTTTTCTTATATAAATTCTATATAACACTTATTATACAATAACATACAACCTTAAAATGGCAAAGTCCAACGAAAACTCCACCAAGATCCACCGTCTATTCCTGGGACGATAAAATACCTAAACTAATCAATCACCTATCTCGTCAAGGATATCGCTTCAACTCAATTGCAGTTCTAAAAACCTATTTTATCTCGCAAAACAAAACCCGCGTTGCCACACTACACAACCAAACGATTTTCCAACAATCAACCTAAAATCCGGATTTATCACTTACTCCTTGGTTTTAATTCCACAACTACCGAAACATCGCACTTTGGCGATAAAACGCCAAATTGGCTCCCAAACATGTAACAATATATATATATATATATATATATATATATATATATATATATATATATATATATATATATAATCATTCTGTTGTATATTAAGTCAGTCCAGAAAAAAAATCCATGCAAAGAAAGCAAATGGAGATAGCATAGATTATTCCTCTATCCATATGTTCTACTGCAATATTCGTTTTGAATATCTCAGATTTATTACTATTTTATGGGATCGATAATTTTTTTCAAAATAACAAAATCTAATTCATAAATTTATTGATTTAGTTAGAATGACGCTGTTAGTACAAAACTTTGACTATATACATTTTCACATATTTGTTGCATTTGTCGATGAAGTCGCAACTTCTTTGTTGGAAACAATCGAAAGATTTTGTGACTCAAGTTTTTACGGACATAACAAAAGAGGTGGAAGACGGAATTGAAGAAGATCCTCTGCATGTTCCTTCTTTTTAGGAAGCATATGGGGCCTTTGAAAATTGAAAAGTTCTTTTTATTTCTGTACAATAACCGATGAAGAAAAGAAAGCTATTTCTTAAAGAGAAAACATATTTTTCACTTGTGGGAATAAAGTGACCAAAAAAAAATAAATGACGAAAAAAGAAAATTTTAATTGAAAGATAAATTATATGTAGCTACGTGTATTTTTATTATTTTTATTATTAATATTGGATTTCGGGACAAGTTTGTAGAATTATTTTTAATTGCACAATAGGTTTTTGATGAATGTATGTACGTTAGAAAATATATTTCTAGGATATCATAATTTTAGGTATGTTAAATTTTTTTGTATGCACCTTTCAAGAATTTTGCTTCTATTTTTTTCTCGTATTTATCATTTATTACAATAGGTCCTTTTACAAATCATAGACAGATATTTTTCTGCATAATTATTTATATTGTATCTTTATATTTTAAAATAACATTATTAACATTTTTCTTGTTATGTAATAGCTTAAAACAAACTTACGTTTCTCTCTTCAAAAATATCGATCTCATATATATTTTTGAGTATTCTTATTTGAACACCTAATGCCCTTCATATACTACCGAATTCATTTTGCAGTAAATATTCTATTTCAGTGAAGATTTATGCTTTATATAGAACATTTCATTATAGCAATATATATTAGCATATAATCAGTGTATGCTTCGGCCATGGGAAGGACTAAATCATACACTCCGTTTCACGCGAATTAGACAATGTTAAAATTTCTTTATCAAAGTCACGGTAGCGCCTTTTGCATACCATAGAAATTGGGGCATTTGTTTTCTGCGTTTTATTGTTTTTTTTTCAGCAAATTTTTATAAACACGCGTATCCGAAATACACTGAAAACTCCGGCATTTTTTATCTTGCTCCCTTTAAGAGTGTTTGTGTTAGGAAAAATCACTCGGAAAGCAATTTCGATTCTAAATGCAGATTGTGGAAACACGTTTCGAGTTTTTGCTTTCAGAGCAAAACCCCGAAACAAACAATGTGTGAAACGAAATGTTTTTCATCTTGCATATAAGGATGAAATATTCAAATTTTGAATTTTGGGAATTGTTCCTCCTAAAAAAGTGACTTTATATATATATATATATATATATATATATATATATATATATATATATATATATATATATATATATATATATATATATATATATTAGGGTGTTTCATTTTTCCAAAGATGTGATTTTCATATGACTTTACTTACGCCCTGAGTCTCTGTGATGTAAAGGATATATATGCCAAATTTCAAGAAGATTGGATAATATTTAGAGGTTGCACACTTTCATCAGTTTTGTAAAAGTTGGCAAAAAATACGATTTTTCAATGTTAATTACTTTTATTGTGAAAACTAGAAATCACAAACTTAAAATAATATTTAAACTAGACAGTAAGATTAATAGATAGTATGATAGACAAATCATATATTATATTAATCAACTTCATCCTAAATTTATCAACTATTACTAACCGTATCTCCAGGTACCGTTTAACGATCCTCCTCATTTGCTTTTGCATTGGGATAGTAAACTGTTGCCCTCAGTTGACTATGGGAGTGTCAAAACATTGGAAGAGAGTTACAGTTCTAGTGACTGGCAAAGATTTTTAACATTTGCTTGGTGTACCTGTTGCCCTGAAATGCACTGGTGAGCAGATGGCTGAATAGTTACTCGGGAAGTGGACCAACTTGGGCTTCGTGACAATATCATCGGCATATCTCTTGATACTACAGCATCTAATACAGGACTGATCGAAGGGGCGTGTACCAGAATTGAAAAGGGATTCGGAAGAACATTGTTGTGGCTGGCTTGCCGTCATCACACCCATTAACTAATAATGAAAGGAGTGTTTGAGAAGTGCTGTGGAATACCATCAAGTGGTCCTGACATCCAGATTTTTTGGAAGTTCCAAAGTCTGTGGACTTCACTTAATAAGAAGTCATACATGACAATGCTCGATGAAGAAAGTCCCGCTCAAGGTTGTCTAGAAGAACAACGAGAGAAAATGGTTAACTACATCCAAAATGTCCTAAAAGACGGAAGTAATCCAAGAGAAGACTACAAAGAATTATTACAACTCTAACTCCTGTACCTCGGAGGTTGGTCTAAAAGCGTCTTCAGTTTCAGGATCCCAGGGGCTCTGCATCAAGCAAGATGGATGACTAATGCAATATATGCACTTAAAATTGTACTTTTCTGTAAACAGTTGAATATTCCTCAACGAGAATTGAAAGGTATGAAACGGGCTGCACAATTTGTCAGCCTTATATATGTTCGCTTTTGGCACGAGGCAATTGTAAGTCGATGGGCTCGAAAGAATGATTTGGATATACTATAGCTTCTTAACACTTACCCAGATGCAGACGTCAAAAAAGTGCTGTCACAGTTGCTAAGACACACCTTTGGTATCAGTCAGAAACAAACGTAGGATTGGTTTTTTGGACGAAAGTATTACGCAGGCTGATAAGAAAAATATGACTAAACTTTAGAAACCAAACCTGTAAAGAAAAAAGAAATAAACGATTAGATGGTAAAACCCTATTTTTTGAGGGAAAAGACCTCAGCAATTTCGTTACTAATAAAACAAAGACGTTATTTTAAGTGTTTGGAATTCACGACGTGACAGAATACTGCAGTGATTCTCTAAGAAACCATGTGAACGCTCTTAAGGTGGTCAGTGATACCGCAGAAAGAGGAATTACTCTGATCAAAAAAAGGTTTAAGGAATCGGTTAGGGATGAACAAAAAAAAAAAAATTTTCAGTGTAGTCAAGCATCACAGAAAAGTCGTCACCAAGCGAACAAAAGAAGGGATTGCGTCGTTTCAAATTGATTAATATAACGCATGTTTTGCCTATCATACTACCTATTAATCATAGTGTCTAGTTTTAATATTATATTAAGTTCGTGATTTCTAGTTTCCCAATAAAAGTAATTGACATTGAAAAATCGTATTTTTTGCCTACTTTTACAAAATTGATCAAAGTGTGCAACCTCTAAATAGTATCCAATCTTATTGAAATTTGGCGTATATATCTTATAAGTTACTAAGACTCGGGGCTTAAGCAAAGTCTGCAAAAATTTTACATTTTATTTTTTGCCTTACAAAATGAAATATCCTAATTAATATATATATATATATATATATATATATATATATATATATATATATATATATATTTATTTATTTATTTATTTATAAACGTGAAATCCAGTTTTCTTTTAAACAATCGTTATATTTTTGATTAATTTGAATTCGCATTTTCTAAATTGAATAATTTTGTTGAGATTTTTTACTTGTAATAGATATAAAATCTGTTATAACTCGTACCACCATATTTTTCATGATCATTTAATTGGAAAAATCAGCTGAAAACTAAAACCGTAATTTTTCTCTCTCTCTGGCAAAGCAAAGAACATAAAATTTCATTCGTTTTGCGTGTATGACATCAGTAACCAAATAAAGCCACGAAAAAAAGAGGGAACTCTTTCTAAAATCGTAATTGGCAAATATGAATGCACTGTAGGTAAAAAAGTTTATTTATTTACATTTACAAAGCCACTCCAGGGATTTTGGGTTTGTAAACTTTCTTTTTTTATAAGATAGCATGTAAAATACCTTTTTAGATGCCAAAATAATTGATGTGCGGATGAGACTTTTATTTTACAACGATATAATGTTTACACGGCTCTTATTTTTTCATGTATGAAAACTCGATTTTAGGTTTTTACGTTAGACAGATATCATTCTTCATTTAGTGCTACGCGTGCTATTTCTGTTAGGCTTGGATGAAACTGGAAAGCAATTTCCACTTAATGCTTTCTGAACATTGCATTGCAAGATTAATTATACTGGAAAATTTGGTAATAGGAAGTTAAGATTGATAGTAAATGCGTTTATAAACATTTGAAGATTAAAGAGTTACATCTGAAATTATTTTATGCAATGAAAATAAATTTAATCATTTTGCTGAAAAGTTATGACAAAACAACTGTTAGAATTAATAATTTTACTATCTACCTTTCTGTATGGGAAAATGTCTATTGGATGTTCCACAATTTTTTTTCATATTTAAAAGGGTTTAATTTTTTTAAATTATTTTCTTTGGGAACTGTTTGTTACTTGAAATCTAAACAAATAAGAAACGTAGATTAGAAAGGACATACGATTTCTGATAGAAAAGCAGCATATAAGTACTCTCTTTTACCTTAAACTATTTATGTGTTCTAACATTTATTAAAATGGATCTTCCTGAAACAACTATTTCCATTACATTTTAATCCATTTCGTATGAGACTTTTAAACACTCCGTGTAGCTTTATTCGCAATAAATAGCATGAATATAATTATTATTAATGATCTGGTGCATTGGATTCAGAAGATTTCTCTAGATTCTTTCCTTAAAGGCAAAAAGCTCTAGAAATTTGTGCCCTAAATCTGAGAAATCTCCTATATGAGAGAATTCAAAAAAAAATTTATTGAGGCAACTCCTGCGCAACTGAAATGATGATAACTGTTTTATAATTCTCATAAATTAATTAAGTTCTGCATCTAATTAACGTCTGACAGTGCGTTGTAAAATCTTTAAGGACAGCAAAAAATCTAATTTTTTTTAAATAAATTCCAAATCAGATGAAAAAAGTATACTATAATTTGAATAAAAAATTTTAAAGCTAATAAAAAAGTCAACAAAATTTATTTTACAAATAAATTTTGTTGACTTTTATATATATATATATATATATATATATATATATATATATATATAAAGTAAGTAAGCATTTTATTACGAAAATATAATAATTATACAAAAAACACTATTTCTGCCTGTGTGAAATCTATAAGGACAGGAAAATGAAAATAATTCAATAATGAAGAAACAAATACTTAATATGTTATACGCCCAACATTGCTTTTACTGACCTCAAATATTCTATCTTTTATGGACATTATTAATTTATGGCTCATTTATTGACTTGTTTTGTGCCATTCATCTTCAATCATATAGCTGAGTTCTGAAGCTGGTAAAACTGCCTTCCATTTTTTAATCTCGTCTTTCTAGATCTCCCCACTCGTTCCGGTCACGGTTTAGATCAACATATATATATATATATATATATATATATATATATATATATATATATATATATATATATATATATATATATATATATATATATATATATATATATATATATATATATACAGAGAGAGAGAGGGAGTTGGTTGTTGACAGACATTGTTAATATAATACTTGTAAATATCTTCTCTTTAATGAATTGGTCAAAGTGAATGAAATGAAGAATGCGCCTTTGTTTCAACCATATTTTGTATCCTTTTCTCGCTTTGAACTTTGATTCTCAGTTAATTTGTGCTCCTTCCTTTCAGTCTAATAGGGTCCAATTTTCTTTATCTCTGTGTAATGTAAACCTACACTTAAGTAGAAGGGGAAAAAAAGGATCATGATAGCAGATTCAGCTGATTATGACCGAAAAAATATTTAGATCTTGTCAGCGATTATAATGTGCTGTGAAAAATGTAGGAAGTTTAGTTCTCGAAAGTGCCTCAGTGGACTTTTAGAGTACAGTGTTATCTACCCACTCATCAGCGATAATTTTTTTGCTATTATTTAGCGAGTTCCCTTTGAGTAACCATGATAAAGTGAATAAAAGTTTCTATAATGGGGTTTTACATTCTTATAAAAAATTTATCGTAGTTCAAAGCATCTAGAATCTTGAAGTGAATTTTATACACGGGGGAGAGTATTCATTTTGATTATCAGTAAGATATTCAGAAATTTATTTTGGATTTAATATATCCCGTCATTATATTTGCGAAGACATTAAGTGGAAAACAGGTTTCTTATATGTCCAACGAAAGGGTTAATATATAAAAAAGGAATGTTATAATTTTCATCAAGTTTCTAGATATATGTTTTTCAAACCGGTCAAGATAATTCACTGTCTCGTGTACTTAATTATACCGGAATTATATAATAATTTCAATATTTATTTTATTGGAATAAAAATTCCCAAATATGACGCATAAAATTGTGGAAGAAGAAATTTTTGATACAGAAAATAAGGTCATTTTTTAATAAAAAAAGGTCGTTTCAAATCTTAAGCTCTTAAAAAAACCTTACTTGTGAGGATAAAAATTATAAGAAAGCCTTATTTTTTTCTTTCTACTTTTTTAATGACTGATACGGGTGTGCTCCACGAAGAAGTTGTTGAGATCTGACAAAAAAATGAGTTCCCTTAAAGTGTAAAGGAATGTTTTAAGAAATACATTCTATTTTGATTCATTTTTTTTCTTTAGCAGAGTGACGCAATGCTGTGAATTTTTCTCATATATTTATATATAACATATAATTCTAGTTTCTTTCAAGCCTAACTGAAAGGATCTCGAGTAACATGCAATGAAGAATGATATCTGTCTGATGCTGAAACGTTACATCTAGATTTCATATATGGAAACATAAGAAGCCGTGTAAAAATTTTATCTATCTTAATGAAAATTTATCATCCGTACATAAACTATTTTGGCAGAGTATTTTATGTGTTAGCTTATACGTGGTATGTGTGTGTGTGTGTAATATAATGGCATGGGTGCAATTACTATGGGTGTTTAACGTATGTCTGTCATACTTTGTTGCATGTGTGTTATTGACCTCAATATAGGTTCAATAACATTATAGAAGACAGGAAACAAACCTCACCCGGTATAAAATCAAATTTACGTTTTCTGAGAGCAATGGATTTAGCTATCTCCATCGCACTAATGCAGACACGTGATGAATCTTTCTAGATAGAAATAATTAGAATTTCTATTGAAAAAGAGAATAAAACGAGTATTTTAATTATATTTCCAGACTCATTTATAGAATTGAATAATACCCTTTCACTACTGCTCTTCCAAAATTTCGGGTATATGTTCAAATGCATCACTTTGTAAATTTAAATGTTAAAAACATTGCCTTAATTTTACATTAGAAATATGGATACATATATTAATCTCCACAACAAAATAAAATGAAGGAAAAAGAGACAGTTAAAAAAAACTGATCTTTTTATAGAATATCGAAACTAAGTAACACCTATTTATTACAGAAGACACATATTTAACAAATTTCAAAGCTATCTATGTATTTCGAAAAAAATAGAAATTCTCTTAAATATGGTAATAAAATAAATAGTTTAACTAGATTTTAAGAGGCCTTTAGATAGTTGAATAATCACCTTTCATTGCTGAGCTTTCACCATTAAATGAATAAAAGATTGCCCAATGAAATTAAGATCCTTGACTTCGATAACAAAAAAGTTGTGATTTTTCTGTCTTATTGCAAAAGACAAGCATGGTAGCCTTTCTTGCTAATGTCTAGAAAATCTGAATAAAGCAACGGATTTGTTGAACAATGTACTTTGTTATTCTGCGCTGTCTTTGAAAAGAAAATTTAATTACCTCCAGAAGAAAACTTAAAAGAAAAATTACTCCGAATTGTAAAATAAACATTTCCCCGAAAGGTAAATCCTTCAAAATTTCAATTAGAATAAACTGAAGGGTTGAAATTGTTTTTTTACAAATCTAATTTTTCTGGATTTAGTGAGAAAATCTCATTTAAATATTTTTTTTTTCTTTCAATGAGAAAATAATTGTTTTTGTGATAAATTCCATTACATACGTGTTTGAAAAGAATAATTTCATCCGTTATTGAAATTTGACTATTTGCTTGTTATTTCAATTACTTTACAGCGAAATTTGTATAATAAAACTGATAGCATTCTGTAATAATTGAATAAAAATATTATACGAACCAGTAATTCAAACAAAAGTAGCCTAGTGAACGGCATGTTTTAAATAATTCAGTGTCATTTAGTTATTGAATTTGAATTATTTTTACACCTTCTGTAGTAACTTATTTAACTTAAATTATTTAACTTAAAGAGAAAAAATGCTATATTATCAGTATGGTGTCTGCTTAGTAATATATATATATATATATATATATATATATATATATATATATATATATATATATATATATATTTATACAGTGGACGCTCGTTAATTCGAACTCAAAGGTTTCCAGAAAAAGGTTCGAATTATCCGATGTTAAGAGAAAATATATAACTTTAACAGTGTATCGCTGAAGAAGAAAAATCTCCTTGTATGTATAACCCCAGAAAATATATTATACTATGTTATCTGAAATTAAACATATTAAAAAGCAATACAGGCTTACCTTAATCATAAAACGAATCATAAGATATGCAGTGGAAAGTAAACTTTAATTAAAAATATGAATTAAACTTTTGGGAAAAATTGAAAAATGGATGTTTGGTTTTGTTTATGATGTCTACATTGTTCAGCCAGCTTCTCGATTTGAAGTAAACATGTCAAATCATTTTCAGAGGAAGGTTACATCTTAATAAATGCTTTCAGAGTTTTAATAAGAGTTCATTATGGCTGGATCTTTAGGACGCTTACCAGTCTCTGTATTCTCTTCTGATGTGGATAATGTCTCTTCTATTTCATCTTCTCTGATGGTTTTTATTATGTCATCTTCGCTCAGTTTTCACAGACCTCCACGTGTTTTTCTACCCTTACATATTCAGAAAAAGTAAGTTATCACAGTTAAATTCTTTTAATTCAGGAAAATGTTTAACATTATCTTTAACATCAGGCTTTCTTTAACATTATCTCATGCTTATATTTCATTTATAGCTGTCAGCAGAGTAATGTCGTAATTTTCACCACAATCTAAAGAAAAACGATTTACTTTAAGAGTCTCTTACTATAATTTGTTTTAAGATTCTGGATTATTCCTTGATACATTGCTTGAAGCTTCGTAGTTGTGTTTGGCAACAAATATTGAACCTGTATGGAACTCCGTTCTGAAAGGTTATTGAGGCAAGTTGCGTTATCCACAAATAAGATAATTTACGGTTTTGCCTCAAAAACTGCTTATCTATTCCTTTTAACCAGTTACTGAAGATGTCTTGTGTCATCCATGCTTTTGTATTGGATACATAATCAACTGGCAGTGTTTTAATTCCTTTAAGACTTCGTGGATTCTTGGACTTTCCAGTCACTAACAATTTAAGTTTTTCGCTTCCATCCATATTAGCACAAACTAAAGCTGTAATCCTCTCTTTACTGCTTTTACCTCCTACGCAAGCATCCCCATTAAAATGTAATGTCTTGTTTGGGAGGAGTTTATAAAAAAATGCAGTTTCGTCCGTATTAAACATATTTTCGGGCAGGTAAGTAGAGGAAAGCCCTGGCAGTTTCCTACCGAAATTAGTGCATACGTCTTCGTTTACATCAGAGATTTGGCCACATATAGTTTGATGAGAAATATTGTGCCTTGACTTAAATCGAGAAAGCCATCCATCACTGAATTTAAAACCTTCAACACCCATTCGACTTGCCAATTAATCAGCCTTCGTCTGCACTAGGGGTCCATTCATCGGAAAATTTCGAGATCTAACATCCTGCAACCATAGCAGTAGAGCTTTTTCTAGATCTTCTTGGGGCGCATTTCTCATGTGTTTCCTTCCTCTAGCAAATTATGAATTTTTCCATGAATCAAAAATTGACAGCTTGTTTTTCAAATAAGTAGACAAGGTATTTTTTTTAATTTCATAGTCAGCTGCTAACTTTGTTTTACACTCACCATTCTCTACTTTCTTTAAAATTTTTACCTTTGTCTTCAAAGTTAGGGTTTTGTACTTTCCACGTGTAGACATCCTGAATTTGTACACTTTCACGCCACACACTGAGAAAGAAAAACTAGATCACACTAACTTGTCTGCACTGCAGGCATAACAGACGCAGCTCCCTAGAATCTGTAGTAAAGACTGGTTTTTCTAAAATTCTAAAAAAATCGATACAAAAGAATGAAAATCGCTTTGTCCGTTAACTGTGAAATCCGATTGCTCAGTTATTCTTTTTGAGAAAAGGTGTCTTGAAAATGTCTCAACAACGTCATTTACCGGAATCCATGGCATGGCGTATTATAGGCAGACTTGAATCCAGGCAAACACAACGTAGTGTATCGGACGCTGTTTGAGTCGCCAGAAGTGTCATTGCATGCTGTGGAATCGATTCCAAGAAACATGGAATGTTAGACGTCGACCAGGGTAAGGTCGGCCACGTGCCACTACAGCAACTGATGACCGGTATATACTGTTAACATCTCGTCGAAACAGAGCAGACAATGGTACTCAGCTGCAAATACAGTTGCTCTTGGCAACAGGACGAATGGTTTCCAGCCAAACAGTACGTAATAGGCTTAATCAGGGAGGTCTCTATGCACGTAGGCCAATGGTCTGCATTCCAATGACTCACGCCACCGTGCGGCCCGAAGAAGATGGGCTCCTGAACATCGAGATTGGGAGCAACATGATTGGAGCCAAGTGCTGTTTACGGACGAGTCCCGATTCAGTCTGAAGTGTGACACCCGACGTGTTTTAATATGGAGGGAAAGGGACATTCGAAATAACCCCACATTCGATCGTGAAAGGTCACAATACAGACGAGCTGGTTTTATGGTATGGGGTGGAATCAGCACAGGTGGACGTACGGACCTGCATATCATTCGGAATGGTACTTTGACGGCCCGAAGGTATGCAGATGAGATACTGAGACCTAATGGCATACCTTAAGCTGAAGCCATTGGAGATTCCTCTGTCTTCCAGCATGATAATGCCAGACCGCATACAGCTCGTCTTGTGAGGAACATGCTTGAAGCTGAAACAATACATCGTATGGAATGACCAGCGTGCTCTCCTGAAGTGAATCCAATCGAGCATGTATGGGACTTGCTCGGACGAAGCATTGCTGCGACACCAATGCCTCCTTTTACTCTCCGAGACTTGGAGATTGCACTTCTTGAGGAGTGGAACAGTATTCCCCAAAGTCTTATCGATAACATCATCGCATCCATAGAAAACAGGTGTGCAGCAGTCTTAGCTGTTCGAGGAGACCACACGCTATATTAAAAATCTTGCATCATTTCTAAACAATACTTTTTTTATCGTTTACATGTAACCAAATTGTTGCCCTAAATCATCTTTTCGTGTTTTTTCCATATTTTCAAAGAATTAAAGCTTAATTTACAAATTTTGGTTACGTCTTTTTTTGTATTGCGCATTGATACGCGTGTACTATCCATTTTATGCCAATACGTGGCTGTCTCGCCCGGTTTTCTTAACTTCTTTGCTTGCTCCCCTAATATTTTTGAGCAGTGTATATATTTTAACCAGATATTGCAATAATGTCAAATTTAGTATTTTTGGAAAGGTGCAAATTTGACACATGCATAGTGATATGTTCAAAACTGTGTGCACAGTATCGTGCTTTTCAAAGCAAATAACTAACATAACCGCAAAATTTTCTTAAATTTTTAAAAGTGTTTAACTGAATATTTCTAAATTGCCAACACTCGTGGATTTCAGTGTATTAAGATGATAATTTTTTTCATTTCTGTTTATTATTGTATTTTTAATATTACTTTTAATAGTACTTTTATAACTATTTGTATTTTACCGCCCAGTTTTTACGGGTACTATATAGCATAGTTATAATCTTTATAAAAGCATGGAGAAAAATGAGAATTGTACATTTAAAAGGAATTGAGAAGTATAATTATTTTTACAGATATATTCAGCGTCTTTTTGCATTAATTCAAAATTCTTCCGGATATAAATATTGTAGGAAACGCGGAAAAATTAATTTCAATATCTAGTAACAGGGCTTAAGATTCTTAATTTATCATAAATAACTGTTAATAAAAATGATTTAAATGAATAAATTTTAAAAAAATATATAACACTAGAAAAAATAGATTTTACTGTAGTAAAAATGTGTTATTTGAAGTTATATTCAGATAACAATGCATATATATATATATATATATATATATATATGTGTGTGTGTGTGTGTGTGTGTGTATGTATATATATATATATATATATATATATATATATATATATATATATATATATATATATATATATATATATATATATATATATATATATATATATATATATATATATAAAGGTAAATTCCACTTTCATTTCAAACAAAAATCATATATTTGATGAATTTCACTCAACAATATCTAAATGGAATAATTTTATCCACATTTTTAACACAAGAGTTTAAATGAATCATGAGGTTACTTCGGATATTTTCATCCTCAGTCAAATAGAAATTCAGAAGTTTTAAGCTGAAAAATAAGTATATTTTTTCACTCTTTTAAAATAAACAATACGGAATTTCTTCTATTCTACCTAAACAAAATCTGTTACCAAGGAATGAAAAGAAAAAAAGAAGATAAAATTTAAAATCCGGTTTTCTTTCCAAAAAAAAAGCAAAATACACATGGAAGGTCTGAATATTTTTTTTCCTCTTTCTCAAAAGGAATTGGCAAGTATAAATGCACTGGAGGTAAAACAGTGTATTTATTTTCATTTAGAAAGTCACTCGAGATTTTTTGGTGTTCGTAACCTTCCTTATTTTATAAGCTAAGATGTAAATACCCCTTTAGATGGTAAATTAGTTTATGTACGGATGAGAAACTTTACTTTAACAAAGATAAAGTGTTTACAAGGCTGTTTATGTTTTCATGTATGAAAACTGGATTTTACTTTTCTATGTGAGACAGATGTCATTCTTCTTTTAACATTACCCGAGACTCTTTGAGTTAAGCTTGTAAGAAACTAGAGAGGAAATATACACTTCAGAGTTGCTAAACATTGCTAAACAAGATTAATTATTTCGAAAAAATAGGGTAACAATAAATAAAAGTTATAGCATTTAAGAATTTTTTGTATATATATATATATATATATATATATATATATATATATATATATATATATATATATATATATATATATATATATAAATATATATATATGTATGTGTGTGTTTATTTTCATTAAATCGATTGAATTATGTTTAGGGAAATTTGACTAATATTATTTAGAAAATTGATGAACTATTATCATAACTAACTTATTTCTTGTAATGCAAATAAATCTTACCCTTTCGGTTGAAAAGTTATGACAAATCAATTAGTAGAATTAGTATTTTCTTCTGTATTTCCAATTAAACTGATTTAATTCTTTAATATTTCTTTGCGGTTGGTTCTTTTTATTAATTGACAACTAAACAACTCAGAAAGGTAAACTGCAAAAGGCATACATTTTCTGATAGCAAATTAGCATATTTTTACCGGAATTTCCCTTTAAACTATTTGTGTGTGTGTCTAACATTCATTCAAATGGATCTTCATGATACAACCATTTCCATTACTTTTTAATCCATTTCGAAGAAGGGCTTTAATTAAACTGTGTAGCTTTATTCACGATAAATAGCATGGATATAATTATTATTAATGAAATGGTGTACAGGATTGATAGGATTAATCTAGATTCTTTCCTTACCGGCCAAAAGCTCTAGAAATGTTTGCCTCGAAATCTGCGAAATCTCCTCTAAAATTGTTTTCAAGTAAAATTTATTCACACAACCTTTGCGCAATTCAAATGAGGATAATTGTTTTATAAATCTGTTAAGTTAATTAATTCTTAAGTTTTGCATCCAATTAACGTCGTAAGTACACTATTGATGGGGTTTTCTAGAATTTATGGATTGCATCTGACCATGTGCATTATGCGGCTGTAAATATACTCAAGCATTGTTTGTCATGTTCTTCCGAATTTGATATAAAATAGAAAAATAGAACGAACTGGTACTACCCTCTGTGTTATCTCCAGATTAAATAAGAGAATATTAATTACATATTAATTTGCGGTCATTCTTTTGTTATTGCCGAATTTTGAAGCAATTCTACTGTGATGTCTGTATTGAAGGTCTTACAGTTAATAATACATTTTCAACTAGGGAAAAATAACTATCAGTTTACTTTTCCTTCCCCGATTTTTTGAATGGCTCTTTTTATTTAAAAACGCAACATTTAGTAGTATAAAAAAATTCGGGAGAAAATTACTGATTAAATTTGGATACATGTATATGAAACGACAAGTTCGAGTTCTTACAAAAAACGATTTGTCCTTTGTCTTTGCAGATACTATTTAAAATTATTTAATGTAAATAACCGTTAAACTTATGTAGTTAAATTATGTTTATAATTAGACATTCGCAAGTTACAGTATTAATCATTACGGCAGAAGCTTTCAGATAATATTTGTACTTTCACTTTTTGACGATATATACGAATATAATGAAAAATTAAATTACAGAGAATGTGTGGCTGAAAATAAATCTGCTGGGTGTTACTGAGATGCAGGCCACCTAGTGTCACACGCTATCTTAATTCAATTACATAAGGTGTTTACCTTACGAACTGAGATAGGTGCTTGGTTGTGAATGCAGTGACAGGAGGTTAAAACTTAACAACCTTAAATCACCACAAAACCTTTAAACCACTAAACTTAACAAATAAAATCAAAGTCCACTCGAGATACTCGCACCACACAGGGAAAATAACTGGCCGACGCATTCAAAATGTGACAAAATGAGATAGGGAGAAAATCAGGTTCATTTTTCTAAACGGTTAAGAGAGTGTTTTGTAAGTACTAGGAGTAATTAAAGCAATGGAAGACACATAATAAAATAGCTGTTTAGGTATCTGTGTGAGGTATTGAATAAATATTAACCCTCTGGTTTAAATAAATCGCCTTTTGAAAAAGAAGATGCGCGAATGGAAATGAGCGGCGCATTTCTGATAGGAAATATGTATATCTACAGATATGTATATCTACAGGTTAATTTAAGAATAAAAATTTATTTCAATACAAAAATAAATCGTCTCATTGAAATTTAAAAAATCAGATTCTCTCAGTAAATCCCGAAATATTAGATTTTCTAGAAAGTAAAAATAAATCAATTAATAAATAAATAAACCCTTCAGTTTATTTTAATTGAAATTCTGAATGATTTACCTTTCGGGTAATGTTTATAATTTAATCGAAGTGAATTTCGAGAAAAAAATTTTCCGGAGGTAATTAAATTTTCTTTTGAAAGAGAGCACATAATAACTAAGTACGTCGTTTAACAAATCCGTTGATTTATTCAGATTTTCTAGACGTTAGCTAGAAATGCTACCATGATTGTATTTTTCAATAAGATGAAAAAAAACACCCCTTTTTTGTAATGAAACGTAAGGTTCTTATTTTCAAAGGGTATATAGTTATTTATTTAATAACGAAAGCTCGGCAATGAAAGGTGATTATTCAACTACATAAAGGCTTCTGAATATCTAATTAAGCTATTTATTTTATTAATTTATTCAGAAAACATTCTATTTTATAGAGTAACAAAGATACCTTTGAAATTCGTTAAACATGTCTTCCGTAATAAATTGGAGTTCCTTAATTTCCATATTCTATAAAAAGACTAGTTTAAGGTAAGCAGTCTATTTTTTGTCTTTATATCACTTGTTGAGATTAAAATAAGTATCCGTATATGTAACATATAATTACAATTGTTTTTTTCAAAATATTTAAAATTTACATAGTGATACATTTAAACAAAGACAGCAAATGATTTAACCAGGTTATTCAATACAAAGATGATAATTCAATTCGATAAATTATTTTGAAAAGCTAATTGGGCTACTCATTTTATTTCCATATTGAAGAGAAATTTTATGTTGTTCCTGATGCAAAGATCTTATCTAATTTACTCAACACGTGTCTTCATTGGTATAAAGAATTTAGTGAAATGCATTATGTTATAGACACAGTAGTTTCAGTTTAACTATTTCCGATTTTTCCCTGCCTTTTATGTTGGGATCGTGTACAGTACAAATATTTATACTGATTATAAATTACGATATCACTAAATTGAAAATAATACATACACACAACCACACAGACACACACACACACACACACACACACACACACACACACACACACACATATATATATATATATATATATATATATATATATATATATATATATATATATATATATATATATATATATGTATGTATATATATATATATATATAAATACAGAGGCTGTTCGAACATTTTTAGACGATTTTGGTAAGCGGTAATAGAAAATCGTTTGCTGCAAAAGAAATAATTGCAATTGTACTATGTTTTTAAAAGTCAAAATTATCGTCTGCGGATTAAAAGTTTTGTTTTTATTCAAAATGGCGTTTTTAACAAAGCAGTGGTTCGAAGGCTACATTTATACTCTTTCCGAAGAGAAATATTCATACTCCGTTATCCAAAAACGATGTGACAGTCATGGTTTTGTGATATCTAAAGCGTCGATAGGTAATATCGTCAACGCGAAAGGAAAAAAAAAACGTCAAATTGGAGCCTCAAGTGGGACAAAAATTCCAAACAAGTATCCAAGGAAAAAACGGACATCTTCGACTATTGCAAAGGTACGTTGTTTAATGTTAAAAGAAAATCCCCTAGTCAAAGGACAGTTGCAATATCATTAAAATGCTCGGTGTCCACTGTAAACAAAATGATAAACGTTGATTTAAATCTTAAGAAAGCGAAAAAACGCAATGTGCATCGTCTTCTTCCAAATCATATCGCTGAACGCAGGACACGCTGCAGAATTCTATATGAAAAACACTTATCCAAAGAAAAATGGAAAACAATTGTCACAATAGATGAATCATGGGTGTATTTAAATGATTGCAACAAAAAAAGAGCCATTTATTACCATAAAAGGGGAGAAAAAAATTTAAGTACATGGTTCAAAGAATCGAAAGAAAGTTTTTCTAAGGGATTCATGATTGTTGCTGGTTTTTCTTAATAATGGCAAGTTAAAAATAAAGAGAGTGGAAAAAATGTCAAGATTAACTCCAAATACTATCAGGAATATATTTTATCGCCAATTTTTCTGAATGAAATATCATCGCTTTACCGACAGTGCCATCAATCTGTGAGACTCCATCAGGACAAAGCTAGCAGTCACACATCGAAATCCACTGTAAATTTCCTAAAAGAAATGGAACAAAAAACTGGTATCAACGCCATACCCTTCACTGATATCCCTACTAAATCTCCCGATGTATCACATATGGATTTTTGTGCTTTCAGACTCATAAAATCTGCATTATCCAAACTTCGTCCCAAAGCCCATACAGGTTTCTGGAAAGCTGTTCAGGAGGAATGGGATAGAATACCTCTTCTGACACTTCAAAAGGCATTATTATCCTGGAAATTACGGTGTCGAAAGATAGTTCAGAACAAGGGATGCCAAATAGAACATTTAAAACAGAAGAATTTTATGTAATTTAGTTTTGTGAGTACAATATACATCGTCTAAAAATGGGTGAACAGCCTCTGTATGTATATATATATATATATATATATATATATATATATATATATATATATATATATATATATATGTGTGTGTGTGTGTGTGTGACTGTGTGAGTGTGTGTATGTATTTTTCCTTATCGAATATATAAATAAATAAATAAATAAATATATATATATATATATATATATATATATATATATATATATATATATATATATATATATATATATATATATATATATATATATATATATATATATATATATATATATATATATCCATTACATCTCGTTTTTAAAATGCAACCTGAAAAGGAAACCTAGCTCATATTTACATGGTTGGAGCTAGACTCAGACTGAAAAGAATTAAAATTTTGAGCAGTCGGGTCGAATCGTTTTATTTAGAGCGATAAAAAGTCCGTCCATCCATCAATGTAAGATGCTCGGAAGCGAAGAAAATATCACCTTTCAACCTTATACGGAGATGCGAGGTACATGTGGCTGTTATTTTTGAAGTGTCAGCGGAATTTGGGGCTGGCGATGCGAACCCACGCTTTTCTCCAGAAGTATACACGTAGAAATGCAGCGTTTGCGATTTTATGGGACGTTCTGTTGCAATGGCTTTCAAAGCGCTAAAGTAATGTTACTGGGGATTGAATTTAGAAAAGGGAATTTAAATGATAGAATGGAGGGCCTAATATTTAATTTAGTACATATATATATATATATATATATATATATATACGTACATGCATATACCAAATGATGACCCGAATGTTCATCGACTCATTGAACATACATCGAGACCGGATTCAATGCGATTCGAATTCAACGAACGAATGCAGTTTACTCCAGCAAAACATCACTTTACAAAACGGAGTCCAACTCTCGTCTGGCGATCATACCCAAATAGCTGTAAACAGTTTGCCGGAAATTGGCTATGTAGGTTAGTATTTGAAAGGGATAAAGGACGGTTAGGTTACCATACAGAGGAAAAAATCTTATTACGGGAACGGTGGACATTAAAATTTACTTTTTTACTTTCCATCATAGAGATATGTGTATATCTCTATGATGGAAATATATATATATATATATATATATATATATATATATATATATATATATATATATATATATATATATATATATGTATGAACATATATGTATATATGTGTGTGTGTGTGTGTAAGAAAAGATTGAGGAATAAAACGAGTGATTTTCAGAATTTGTAGAAAAAGGAAGATTCTTTAGAGTTTTTTACAAAAATAAATTACTTTTCTTTCATGTTTTATTGCGTCTTTCATGTTAATGTATATGTCATAAAATAAAAATAAAAACTTATATGTAAAAGTTTACAGCGATTAAAAAAAGAATGAAAACGTTAATGGTAAAAAGAGTGAGAAAAATTTAAATAATCCTTTAAAACAAGAAATTGTTTACATGGAACATTTGTTGGTTTTTGCATCATGAGGCAAAAAGTTCGAAAGTAATATAATACGACTAAGGAAAAAAAATCTATTCCGGAGTATAATTTAGTTTCTTTTTCTTTAAAATTGCTTATAAACATAAAAATATTTTAGCCATTAAATGTATCACTTTAAGTAGTAGAATATTTCTTTTCCATTACTGAAACTTATTTATTTTCAAAAATTCTGTAAAAATATTATTTTTTATAATTGTTTGCAAACGTTTATCACATAGTGTGTTTACTTTTATGATATATATATATATATATATATATATATATATATATATATATATATATATATATATATATATATATATATATATATATATATATATATATATATATATATATATATATTATATATATATATATATTTAATATATATATATATATATATATATATATATATATATATATATATATATATTTATATATATATATATATATTTAAATATATATATATATATATATATATATATATATATATATATATATATATATATATATATATATATATATATATATATATATATATATATATATATTATATATATATATATATATATATATATATATATATTATATATATATATATATATATATATATATATATATATATATATATAATTTTGTTATAATTTAGTGGGTAGAAGTTATTATTGATAGTAGAGGCATACTCGTCCTTGCAATGCGTTTATAAAGGAAGTTCCTACCTGTATTACTACACCAATTTATTTATATCGAATCTCATGCTTATTCTTTCTTTTCTACGACGTGCCTATACTCCTTATATTCATTGCTAAGATGAAAACAAACTAAATTGTGTAGTTCATCTAACGATTGCAATGTGTTATCTATTTTTTCACATTAGCAAGTTGTTCGTGTTAGTTGAATAAGGTTATGCAGTTGTTATTTCATTTCGATCCTAAATGTTTTTTTATTTAATCACATCACAAAGTCATGCCTGTAAATAAAATAAAATTTTTTTTTATATACTTTAGTACAACAAAGATTGCTGTTTTATAACCTAAGAAAAGTATCTTTTTTTTAGTATTTTCTACTGCAGTGGAATTTTCCTAAGCATGTTTATCAGAAATACTCCGGAAATACATTTCTCTTCCCAGCAGAAAAATTTTACGAAGGAAAAAATATCTTTGGGGAAGCCTTTTTAAATTTGCATGAAGATATATTCGCTGAGAGACCCCTCTTTTCGCTTGAGCGTGGAAGCAACGAATGTTTGAAAGGAAACGCTTGCTTATGAGACATGGATGATGTTGGTCGTGTTATTCAAATTTTGAAGGCCTTTTATTTAGAGTAGAAAACTGATTCATGAAGCTTATGCTAGATATATTATCTTTCATGGAAATTACAAGAGACGTGAACCATCTAAATCGTTACATTGTTGGCTACTGTAAATTTCCTTTACAAAATAAAGAGACTCTGAAAACTGGAAAGGATTAATAAAAGCCTGTTTCAAGAACAAGGCTAGCCTTACTTTTTAAACAATTTTAATTACTATTAAATTAGACAAAACAGCAAGACTAACACAGAAGACATTAAGAACTTAATAACTACAAATATTCTTGCCGGCGTATTACACACAACCTTCATGTTTCACACTGGTTGTTTTACGATTCAGCCATATGGGTCGCTGTGATGATTTTGTCCGTTACATGCTTTAAAATTCAGTTTAAAGACGGATTTAATAGAAATATAAATGATCAAACTAAGTGGAATGATTTGATTAATTTTATCCTTATTACTTACAAATTTATGTCTAACAATCTTATCCCATTTAAAACTCGGGCTGCAGGACCAAGCTCGTAGTGATGAAATTTTTATATCGTCATTTGAGATTTAAAAGTAACTATGTACTTGTATATTCTAAAATACCTTAACTGCTATTGTTTTCATGTGTTGATTATGTGTTTTGTGTGTGTTGTCCAATGTTCTAAATACTTCTAGTACAATAAAAACCCTTTCATAAAAAACAGTTTCATGCCATGAGGCCAGATCAAGGTAAATAAAACAATACTCAGTTCCGAAGAATTGCAGGTTTGTAAGAATTGGGTAATCAGTCATCTAAAAAGCTTATGTACCTCTAATTGTTCATAGATGTAGAAAAACTAACAAAGGAATAAACTCATTCCAGTAGTAAGAAGTTCGGACCGTTACATAGATTCCTCCGAATTTAACTGTTTTGACAATGCTGTCGGATAGATAACCCATTCCTCAAGTAAGCGTCATACCCTCTCACTCCAATCTGATTCTAAAAGTTTGAAGCAAGATGCATCAATTCACATCATATTTAAACCCTGCTCTGCAGTCTCAATTTGGGCAATCTATAATGACATTCAACATTAAGCCATTCTAAGAGCGTTATACAGGGGCTGAGTATATCTGTGGCTTCGAGTACTATTGAAACTATCGATGATTTGGGGGTTGATCGATTCTTCTATAAATTTCTCTCTAACTTTATTTTGCTTGTGTCGTCCCCTGAGCGAGGTATCCATGTTAAGGTTTTGCATCAGTATTGCTGACAACCTGTCATCTTTCTATGGCATCTGTCACAGTTGATTTCAGAATGGTCAGACGATAAGGAGTTCCACGTAAAGACTCCTTAATTAGCATATGTCTTAAGGTATAGACTGATGTAAAACAAAACGTTGTAATGTAAGGTAACATTCAGTAGTCAGTAACTCAGATAGAGAGACGAGATGAACCGGTGAAGTGGACTAATTGAGCACCTCTGGAAGTCTTTTTTTTCTGTTAAGAATCCATCTGATCCTTATATTACGAGTGAGTGCCACTTAGAAGGAAATGACTCAGTTAGAACACGTTTTGAGCCTAGGATTCAAAATAAGTATTCTCAAAGACACGTAAGTACACTTGTAATGTAACGCTTGCCGTGAGAATTAATTCCAGATGTACTTAGTCTTAAAAGTAGAGAAACCAGTCTGACACATAAAAGAAGCAATTTAAGTTTTAAAAACATGTCTTTTTTACAAACGTACACTAAAAAATTTCAAAATTTCAATAAGCTTGTTCGATACTATAAACTGCAAATTATAGATTGTGATTTAAAGAATCCAAAGAGAAAATTATATGCAAAACTTTGTTCAACGAAATTTAATTGTAAGAGAAATTAAGCTTAAGATACATTAAAAATTGTCAAAGATTTTGTCCTTTTGTTTAAGACGATTACAATGATTAAATGCTTAAAACACTTAACGGATTATTTAAAGCCCAGTGAAGCATTTGGGCTGCATTTTAATACGCAATTAGTGAAATGAATCGAATAATTTTCTAATCCTAGGAATAACGATTTACGAAAACTCATAACTCACCAGATGCACATTTCTTCATTGGAGTTGAACCTATAACGTTATTCAAGTTTGAATACTTTTTTCTATATTCAGATAAAATTTAAAATAAAGAAGAAGAAAAAATTTGTATAAAACTGCAGCATAAAATACATCTCGAATTAATATTATAACAAACGCTTGTTATCCTTAGAGTAGTTATTTTTTCTGTATCTATAGAATTATACGTCTTTGCCCAGTATAGCTGAATAAATAAAGATGAATTATAATATACTTATGAGACAAAACAGTGGTTTCACTACAATAGTAAGAGTATGTAGTTTGCAGAATCTGAAGAAATGAAAAATATATATATTATTAACTCACAATACATTGTATGCGTATTTGATCAATTCAGTTGTACATACAGCATTATTTATGTTACAAGAAATTATTATATTCAGGTAGATTTTAAAATATTGAAGCGACCGCCCAATTTCTATAGTGCTTAGCGATTTGTGCTGCCACGCAATGGTGTTTGGTTCAACTTCCGAATATGGAATCTCTCTCTCACTCTCTCTGTGTATGTATATATATATATATATATATATATATATATATACCGGGTGCGTTCCATAAGTAATGCGACCAAATTCCTAAATAATACTTTATTGGACATATTCGTACAATTAGTTAAAAATCATCAAAATAGCACCCTCCTGCGTCGATACATTTAAGGAAGCTTTGTTTCCAGGCCTGGAAGACATTGAGGAAGGCCTTCTCCGGGAGGTCGTTTAGAGTCGATGTAACATGAGTCTGGATGTTTTCAATCGTGTCTAAATGTTTCCTTTTCAGGACTCCTTTTAAGCGAGGAAACACAAAAAAGTCTGAGGCAGCCAGGTCAGGACTGTAGGCTTGGGAACCAGTGAGGTATGGGTCCTGGCCAGGAAATCGTTGTCAATGAAGGCGCTATGGCTTGGCGCGTTATCGTGATGAATTTGCATGCGTCCTTCATGTCACTTCTGCAGCACGCGACCCTCCTTTTCAGTCTTTTGAGCACTTCCAAGTAAAAATCAGCGTTCATTGTGGTCCCGGTAGGTACGAATTTGTGGTGGACAATGCTTCTGACATCAAAGAAGACAATGTGCATGGTTTTGATCATGGACTTGCTCATGCGTGCCTTCTTGGGCCAGGGCGACGGTGGGGTGTTTCACTCTAAAGTCTGCTTTTTTTTCCGGGTCGTATTCTAAATTCCATGGATCATCACCGGTGATAACTGAGTTTAAAAAATTAGGATCCTTTTCACACATTTCCAAGAGTTCTTGGCACCGGAGCACTCGCATGTCCTTTTGTTCGTCGGTCAACAATTTCCTTTGCCAGTTTGGCGCACACCTATTTCATGTTCAAATCTTCGGCTACAATGCGATACACAGTTGTTTTCGACATCTGTAGAGTTTCTGCTATCCTCTGAAGGATAAACAGTCGGTCAAATTTCAAACAATCACGCACATTCGTCACATTTTCGTCAAAACGGGAGGTTGATGGACGTCCACTACGGGGTTCGACGGCGACATTTTCTCGGCCCACCTTGAACAACTTGTGTCATCGGTGAACTTGTGATTTGGACAAGCTATCACTCTCAAAGGACTGCTGAATCGATAGAAACGTTTCAGTGGCGGACTTCCCAAATTTATCGCAAAATTTGATAGCGTAACTTTGCTCCATAGAACGATCCATCGCACCGTGTTACATTAAGTTCAAAACGGGCTTCTCAAAACGCACTTCCTGACTTTCCGGCAGCTCGGAGCCGACTGAGAATGGGTGCGTTATGGAGCTAACATCCCCCTCCACCTAGCCCAGCAGGTTAGAGGGCACTGCGGTGTGTAGTTGCGTCTGCAAAAAATTGGTCGCATTACTTATGGAACACACCTTGTATAAATACATATATATATATATATATATATGTGTGTGTGTGTGTGTGTGTGTGTGTGTAATGCCCTTGACGGCGCGATGCTCAACTGGCCAGTGAAATCGAACTATTCCAGGTACAAGGTAGGAGACCTCAATTCACATTAGGGAGTCCTAGTACTTGTAGTCGTCGGAGCATTAAACAGTAGTCGGAGCATTAAACAGTCGGAGCATTAAACAGGTTCTAGGTATAAGTGTTAATAATCGGAAAATTATTTATGTTACGAATTTTTAAATTTGATAAATTGTTGTTCACCTTAAAATATTAAAAGTCATAAAAGGAATTTTTTTTCAATAGATACTTTTTGCGTGGTGATAAATTAAACATCGTTTTGGGTCAAATTAACCCGCTCCGCGGTTCTAGTGTTAAATGCACTATAGAAACAAATTAATAAGAAAAAAATAAAATATACAATTCATCACAGTAAACAGATTAGATAAAGTTAATTTGACAAAGTTCATTTCAAATAATTAGGAATATGGTTCAATTAGGAAAAACAGGGTTAAAAATAATACATCGAAAATTTAATTTGAAGTCTTTCTCGTCTTAATTTAAAGTCAACCAATAACACACTTAATCAAGATAAAAATGGCAATAAACATTGTAAATTATTAGGATTATTGTTCAATTAGGAAAAACAAGTTTTTAAAAATAATTCTCTTAAAAGTTGTGTTAAAATTCTCAGTCAACTATTAACACTCAACATTATTTTTTTAAAATTTAGGAAGAAATGGATTTACACCACTGGAGCAATGAACTTAGCCTAGGTCTCAAAATGTGACAATTTGCGGTGTGATTAATTCTACAGAGGCCCGGCAAAAACTCACTAAATTCAGGCCCACTGAGCTACCATTGGGTTGGGTTGGTCGTAGATTATTTTGCTTTCTGGGTCGAACCGAATCACAAAGAATTATTATTAAATTGGGGTCGGAGTCGAACCGACTCAATTGGGATTTATCTTAAATTAAGTTATGGTCGGGGTCTAACCGACTCACAAGGAACTAAATTTTAAATGGGGCTCTGGGTTCAACAGAGTCATTATAGAATTACATTTCAATTAGGTTGAGGTTTTGTTATTGGAAGTTAATTGTTTGACATAATTCGAGTTCTAGTTTTTCAATCATTAATTTTCTTCAATATTAAAAATTTAGTTAGAAGAGGGCACTTTTAGGTCTCGTTAGGGTAAAAAGCCATAGTAGTGAAGACAGGATCACTTTAACATACATCAGGAATTCAAATTTCCTTTCATGGTTTACTTGGTTAGTATCCGGATACGAAAATTATCAATATTAAAAAAATTCCAGGCTCGTCAAAAATTCAAAATTATCAAAATTACTATTATAAAATAAAGAATATCAAAATATTTTTTTTAAAAATACACCAAATAAATTTATGGTACCTGAGAGAATTGTAAGTCCAATCATAATTATTTTCTGAGTCTATAATAAAAATTGCTCAGTCTGTGTTTATGAAAACTCTCAGTCATCATTGTTAAACAAAGTCCCAGGCTTTGCAATAGATGTACCACACAATTACAGACGGAAAATTAAAAGTATTTAATCACTAAAATGTAACCGTTCTAAATTGTAATATCTTCCTCATTTTTTAATAACACTTTTCATAACACATTTTTTCATCACATTTTTTCATAACACATTAAAAATCAATAGTAACTTTGAATGTTAAAAATCACTCACGGAAACTAAAATACACAAAAAATGAGATGATTAAAATATATCAAAATAGTAAATTAGATCTTAAGGTATGGAATCAATTATCAAAACATAGTTAATATCGTAACTCAATTTTACCATTTCTTATGTAATCTATTTAATACTCTGCATTATATCCAAGAAAAAATGTTAAAATTACTCATACTCGATTCAAAAACTTTAGATCGTCCTTACTTGTAATGTTAATTTACTCACATTAATGTTAATTTACTCACATATATGTTAATTTACTCACATTAATTCGACTTTACTAGCACAATTCTACTGTTACCAAATTTAAAACATATGATAAAGCTTCACACTTTATCACTGGGGAACAACACTACTATAATTGCCCTATCTGATTATAAAAACAATTAACCTTAACAAAATTTTAACCAATACTCTGAAAATACTTTTTATCAGAAGAAAATTTACTAATATAAATCATAATTTCAACAATATTTTACTCGCTGTACAGAAAAATATTCTAATATGCTTTATCATCCAAAATACTTCAAAATAAATTTTTCATCAAAATACTGCTATAAATATTAAATATAAATGTAAGTTAAAAATTGTTTAATTAAATTTAATTTTAGTTCTTTCAGGAAAAATTAAACAGTAGAACTGGTCACCACATCACAAGTATTCCTTGGTTGGCTGGGATCCAATGTACTGCACACAGGGAGCACCCACAACGAACGAAGGGGGGAAAATCGTGGCATCGAAAATGGAGCTGTTCACGCTGGCTTCCAATCGAAGGTCGCACAAGGAGCTGATGCAGAAGATAAGGCAGAATGATAAGGCAGAAATGCGCACTAATACACCACTGTTGCGTCATCGCTGGCACACCAAGCGAAGGCGAAAAATTCACACGCGGTGACGTTGAAACGAATACGCTGGCTGCGGACACTCCCGATATTGAAGTTCGCACGGAAAACACTTGAAAAGCGAAAAACAGTTCTTTCGAACGCTTTGACCTCCACTATGATGAATCAAGCGCTCAAGCACAAAACCACTGCGTCATATCTCCGAAAAACGAAGCTAACTGATGACGATGAAACCTGACGTCGAAACACTGCAGTTTATTGTTGCAATAGCCGTAGACATCACACTCTGGGGATCCATTGAAGTTATTTCCCGTGGCACTAAAAAGGTTCATATTATCCTCGCCACCTAATCTGTAATAACCCTGACTGGGTGATGATCAACTGGCCAGTGAACTCGAACTATTCCAGGTATCAGATAGCAGACCTCAATTCACATTAGACAGTCCTACCGCTTGTAGTCGTCGGAGCATTAAACAGTAAAAGTGGTCGACGAGTGGAGGAAATTGCAAATTAGAGTAAAAAAAAAAATCCGAAGCCAGAAAAAAAGAGGCGATTTGACCGTGAAACAGTTTTATTCCCTGGAAATGTTGTTAGACATTAACTCGTACAGGTCGCATTTCGGGAAGAATCCCGCCGCCGCAACGTCGCAACGTTATTGACGGAGAGCTGCAAACTCACGTCATGATTGTTTGCTGGTTCGAACACAAAAACCTACAGAAAAGGACGCCAGATCTCCCAGGTAGAGACACACTGACCTTTTAATTGGCTGGAAGCGGACACATGACCCCATCGCACCACTACGACAAGGTTACGCCCCGCTTCTAGAAATTTCGACTTATGTAACGATTATATAAGGTTTTTCGCATGTGGCATTTAAGGGGAAAAATACATTTACATTGGCTGTATATAGGTCAAAATCAGGATTAAGGGACGGTGGTCTATTGCATTAAGATGAAAGAATTTGGAAAAGGCGTGTTAAATAATAAAACGGGTTTGAAATTTATTTTATATATATATATATATATATATATATATATATATATATATATATATATATATATATATATATATATATATATATATATATACATACATATATATATATATATATATATACATACATATATATATCCATACATATATATATATATATATATATATATATATATATATATATATATATATATAGTGAAATAGTCCTACTTTAATTTGGCAAGTAACTGAAACAAATATTTAGTGCAATTTAATAGAAAATTCGCAACATATATTCATGTTATTTTAAACGTATTGATATTAAGTGTTATACAAAATATGTCAATAATAGGGATGAAATATTGTAATCAAAACTATCTCATTAATATAGTACAATGTATTAGTTTAAACTGCAGAATTTTTTTGTATTCGTTAAATAGTGATTAATAAAACGTATATTTTGTAGGTAATTACAGATATAGTCAATAGATTTTGTAACTGTACTATGGAATAACGCAATTTGTATCATAAATGAGAGTGCATTTTCCACTGTAAATCAATGTTTTAAGAAGCATTGATTTCATTAATATGTAGTATTATAATATGTTATTCAAAATTATAATACACTTTTAAAATTTGTATTGAGGACTTAAATACTGATTATGTCAATATTTTGTTAGAATTCTACAATTTTCACTATGAAAACTTAATATTACAGAGGTAAAATTTATTTTGATGCATTGATTAATTTATATACTAATTATAATTATGGATGAAATGATCACAATATTATTCGTGATTTATTTCTCTCTATTCTAAAAAAAAGTAACTCCTGCTGACGCTGTCAAACGCTTGACACGCTATCTCCTCCGAAATCGCTGTGAGTATGGGGTCGAGACTAATACCAATGGATGCAGAAAAATGGGGGGCCAAAGTATGACATTTCTCATCTTCGTCGGACTTTACGTTTTTTATTTTTATTTTATGTTTTGTGGGAAAATACTGACTTTTTCATCTTCAGATTACGATAACTCGCCAAAAAATGATCGTAGAATTTTCATCTTTTACAGCTTAAGACTACAGACATTTCTCTTTCAAACTAGACCTCATTTGTTTAAAAATATTTTAAAACAGACAAATATTTTCATCAAAAAATGAAACACAGTTTTTCAAGAAATATTGACTTTTTCATATTCAGATAACGATAACTCCCCAAAAAATGTTCGTAGAATTTTGATCTTTTTACAATCTAAGTCTACAGACATTTATTTCTCATTCAAACTAGACCTTATTTGTTTAAAACTATTCTAAACTGTCTAATATTTTCATCAAAAAATTAAACACAGTTTTTCAAGAAATATCATCCTCTATGTGGATGTAATATCGATGCTCTTCGAGTTTTTATCTTACAAAGAAAATATTTACATCATCTGGAAGCAGAAAGCTTTCTTAATCATATAAACCTCGAATGTAAGTCTATATCTTAAATTCCAAGTCTATATCTTAAATTCTCGATTTTTATTTATATTTTAAAGCTGCTAACTTAACAATGATGAAACGCCCTTCGCATTTAGGGTGACAATAGTAAAGGGATTGAAGCTGTTACATTGCCCGAGAATCATCCCTATGTATCTCGTTATTAGCCATAACAGAGGAGCGAGCGTAGCGAGCCTAGAGGCAAAGCCCTTAGATATATAAAATACATTATTTAATGAATGAACTAGAAAATATATTTGACAACAATAATTTCTGCGAGCTTTGTTCAATTGAACAAAAAATGAGAAGACATAAACTTTTCTTTGAGATTGAAGTAAAATACCTAGTTCATAGGTTTAAGACAAAGTATATACAACGAAAATGTATGAAGTTTCCATAAAAGGCCTTTTTTAAAATCATATTTAACCCACTAAATTTGAAATAAAATTTAATATTATTAGGACAATATTTATAAGCGTATTAAATTATAACATACATATTTTGTTTGCCTTATAGCCGCCCACGTGGTATAGTTATCATCCCCGTAAGCATCCCCAGAGTAGGCTTGGTTTCAAAACAAGACTAAGGCATGATGGTTTATGCGTTGTTCCCTCATGGGAAGCAATGCTGACTCATCTATATGCAGCTCCCACAATAAAGAGGCAAGCAAGATTGCTAACAAAAGGCAAATGTCTCACGACAAATGCCGCTGCATTAGAAAAAAGAAAACAAATATATAAGAGTAAAGAATCATTATAAAAATACACCTATGATTATAGGTCAAAATAGTATTATAACAAATGTGATAGTGAGTGCTGCCATTTTTAAACATTTACTCAATATGTCGGTGTTCACAGCATGTATTTTGAGCTTGGAAAAGTTAGAAAATAGTTTGCTTTATATAAGGGAATGGGGGACGTTAAAATCTACTTTTTTACTTTTGTCATAGAAATATGAATTTTTGTACATATATACATTTCACCCTAAATATATAGAATACCTTAAAGTAAATTACCAATCTTATTATAATTTTAAGATTTAAAAGAAAAATTATAAAAAAAAAAAATTAAATGCTCCTAGCGACTAAATTTTTGAGATATTTCCTCGATTTTGAATTTTAATCACTTAAAACTGTATTACAAAGAATCTGGGTATCGATTATTTAATCCCTTGAATAGTTAATTTTTGTGAGATTTTTTTTGTGAATTCAATAATGATTTTCCTCGAAATTTTGTCTTTTAATAAGTTAAAAATCAAATTAAATTAACTCAATGAAGTCGGATTGTAAAGTGCATACCCAGTTTCTTTGTGTTTCTTTCTTTTGAGCATCAGGATTATGCGTTATCAATTTCATGAATTTTGAACAAAAAGTAAGTTTTATGGAGCATTTAAAAAATCTAAAAACCTTGAAAAACAGCTTTTAAAGTTTTTTACTACACTTACCTTTAGAAATTACTTCGTTAAAGGCTCATAAATGATCTTTTACTTGAAAAAAAAAACTATTTTGGTACTATTTTCCGACAGAAATATATATTTTTAAAAACAATTAATATTACAATAACAAATATTTACTAAAATAAAGATCCACGGTTCCCTTAAGTTAAAGGGACTTAAACAGTATGAGCTTAAGAGGATTTAATTTAAGTTTCACTGTATGGTTTGTCTTTGTAATAAAGTTTTCAGTCTTAGTGAATATGTGGCGATCATTAAAAAGAATATGTGGTGATCAAGTAAAATCTATAAAAATCTGATCTATGAAAGTAAAGAGAATCTTACAAACTAATGTATTCCGGACTCCCTTTGACCTTTTCCTTAGGGGGTAGGATACCATGTATCTAAGAATACGTGCCCAAGAATGGATATATATATATATATATATATATATATATATATATATACACACACACACACACATATATATATATATATATATATATATATATATATATATATATATATATATATATATATATATATATATATTTATATTATTACAAACAGGTACGAAAGTTTCTCTTCCAAATAGCTAATGAGAAAAATAGGCCCCGTAAGCTAAAGGTTAATATTCAAACCCTAGGAATGCATGAAAGCGTTAAACAAAAAGCCTATAATTTATAATTTCAATTATTTATATTTTAACCGATAACTGAAGGAGTGAAAATAATTTCCCTTTTATTTGTTTCCATCGAAATCGAATATGATAAAAAATAAACTACCTTAACATTAAGATAGAATATTTAAAATTGTAATTTTACTGTTAAAACAGTAATTAAAATATACCTTTTTTCTCTTTCCTGCAGTGAATAGAAAATGAGGAAAAAAAATTCCTATTGAGGTCATTTAATAAATCTCAAGAAAAACATTTCGACGAAAAAAATCAAACAAATGTTAGAAATAATATGACTATCAAAATCCATTCGTTAGCAATAAATTCAAAATTCTCAAAAGTCAATAATCCGCATTTTTTTCCCAGGGAATAAAAAATGGTAATATTCTTAAAAGCTTAAGGATTTTTTCTTTTATTTACTTTTTTTGTTACTTTTACGTATGCGGAAGTGGAAATAAAAATCTGTGGAAGCCGAATGAATATTTATTTATTTCTATTTTATTTTTTTTTCTGGTGAAGCGTATGCATGGAGTTAATGAGCTGAGACTAGTGGAATGCAAGACTCGTGTTTTCTTTTTTCTAGAAAAGTTAAATTTTTTTTCCACCAATGAAATATGGTTCAGCTGCAACCGATGGTTTTCCTCATAAAGTCTGGACCAATGGATGCCTGACTACTGTGGTTAATTTGAGATTCCCGTTAGAAGAAAGAAATTTTATATCTTGATATTTTTTTACACATAATGAAGACACTAATGATTAATGAACTGAAAGAAAAATTAGCTTTATTTTTAAAGTTTTGTGCAATTTAAAGGAAACGATCGGCATTAAATTCCATGTTGTTGGTTTCATTATAAAGGACATTAAAAAAGAAAATGGTGTGGGAGATGTCTTATTCTAAAATTTCAAGAAACTGCAAGGAAGTTAAGAATATCGAACCCTTTTTGAGAAGTTCTTTTAATTTTTTTTTAATCTTGATTTTGAAAGATTTTTAAAACCATTAATTTTTAATAAAAACTCCTTAATTATTTCAGAAAACATCAGACAAAGTGTTGTTTTTTTTGATGATGTGACTTATGCTTCCCTGGGAGCAAAATTCTTGACCAGGTCCCGACTGTCGTCAGAGCAATGAGTCCCCGGTCTACAATGGCAGCACAAGGGTCGTAATCCAACTTTAGCCAGGAGACACCTCAATTTTGACCGACCATGTTGCCGACACCTGTTTCTCACAGGGTGACGTGTGAAGGACGCGTACCTTTTCCCACCCTCTATGAACTCATAGAGGGACTTTCCGATCTATGGATTTACCGGACTAGAACTGCTCATGTTACTCCCAAGGGATCTGTAACTGTTCAGCATCTCGTTTACCAGTTCAACATAGTTTTTAGCTATGGATTTGCCCAGAAAATTTGAAACTGATTTAAAAACCGTCACCGCCCAGTAATCTATTTATAGATCACCTACTTTTCAGAACGCCCACCGAAAGCGATATCTTTTAATCACTTCTTATTGTCATTTGCTGGTTTCTTTACACATATGGCCATACCTCCAAACGAGTTTGAAAACATTTTTTCCCAGATCAATCCAGCAGATAACGTCTGAAGTTAACCATTTTGAAGCTCCATAGTGCAGATTTCGATTTTGTATCAACGGAAAAAGAAATTTAATGTAAGTTATTCTTTTCTTATGTTTTCTACATTTTCAATATCTCTTTAACTGTTCTGTGTTATTTAGAATAGAAAAATAACTGTTTTTATTATTAAAATTCCAGTTTAAACCTGCTGATCTATAAATAGAACGTTGGACATTAGTGGTAATTAATATCGTTTTTCCCCTTTTCATTTCTTCCAGGGTATCTCGGCGTAAAGTGTTTCACACCATCGAAGAAGTGTAGAATATATGTTTTCTAAGAAATTGAGTCATATATAATTGTTTTTACCGCCTGACGTAGATAAATTAACTGATGAAGAGTGTTGATCAGATATTAACCATATCATGTGCAATAGAACGCTTCATGTGAAATGTTTTCCGTCATATCACACTTAACTATTGCAAATTTTCTCTATAAAAATGTAACTAAGTAAATTTAGATCAATAAAATAAGATTTTTGTTTTAAATCTCTTTAGTTGCTTTTAATTTTGCAAAAATGTCATTTTTTATAAATAAATTCGTAATTTTCTAAATATAAGATCCGACGAAAGTTACTTGCTTCTTTACTACCAGAATCGCCCAGCGGTTTATTTATAGATCACATGTTATCTCAACTGCTAATTACGATAAATGAGTAATACTTCATAATTTCTCTATTCATGATATATGAAATTCAATTTTAAAATATTTTTTTCAAAAATTCTCATTTTAAAATAATCTTGGCGTTAACGGGTTAAATGAGGTCCAAGCTTTTCATTCAGCCTCATTCACTGAATTTACGAAGGTATGATCCTTAATGAGTTGTCTTATTTGTGGGCCATCAAATATGCCTGCTTTATTTTTTTCCGTATTCATCTTCCGCATTTTTTCCCTATATATGCAAGGCATGATCCGTTCATATCAAGAGCCTTTACAAACTGCTTCATTAGGCCCAGCTTGATATGCGGTGGGGAAAAGATAATTTTCTCTCTTCCAACTAAGGTGTCGTTAACGACATTATTTTCCCCAAGGACCATGTTTCCTCTCTTTTCTAACCCAGTGGTGTGTTTTGTCTCTGCTATCCCAGAAACATACGACACAAGGATATTTGGTCTAGCCACTTTGCTGTCGAAGGAGAAAGTTTACCATTTTTAAGTCCACACATATCACCCATTGAAGTTCATGATACTTTATCTTCTCCAAGACTAAAGCTATGGTGTCATATTCTTCTTTCATTTCCATTGAGTGAGCAATTTTTATTGAACCATATTTGTTCCCATTGTGTAGAAGGACGCATTTCAAACTTCTCTTTGAGTTGTCAATAAATAGGCGCCAATCATCTGGAAAATATTCAGGACTCATTTTTTCCCAGTAGTCCCGTTTCCCAGGAGACAAATCACCCATACTTGAATGTATTGAATAGAAAAAAAATTGATAAATAAGTGGATGTACATTAAAACCTCGTTTATCCGACTCTTGTTGATCCGGATCTCCGAATAATCTGGAACAGATTTGACGACATTTTTATTTAATGTTCACATTAGACAATAATTTTTCACTATGATAGCAAGAACGTAAGTAAAGTACGCCAAATATTCGCTTTTTAGTTTGATTCAATGCACAGTTCCTGCGGAGATTGTACAATAAATTATGCTAATAAGATACTTTTTGTCCTTTACTAGACTAACAAAGAATTGGTACTTTACTAGACTTACCAATTCTTTGTTAACAAATGATGTGAAAAGTTATTTTTATATTTTTTAATGTCCATGTAATTTTGTTGCAAAACAAATTAAGTCTTCTTAGTTAAGGATTTTGTATTAAGCATTTCCCAAATTACCCGGATCATCCGGATTGCCTATGGTCCCAGTTATTCAGTATAAACGAGATTTTACTGTATCTTAAAAAGTTGAGCTGATAGAGAAAAACTGATTTCATATTTAGATTCAGGGCCACAAATATAGCTACATTTCTAAAATCCTAGGCACACACACAAAAAAAAATTTTGTAGCCCTGTGTTGTTGAATCTAAATTTCATGTTGTCAAATTATTAGTTTTACTTCCTTTTACAGGGAAATTTCTTGACCCTATGCCTGTAAAACCACATAAAAAATCCATAATTCAGTGATTAATTAACATATAATAACGCAATAAGTGCAATTCTTTTAGATCCAAATAATATATACCTAATTAGTTACGAATATATTCACCAGATTCGAACCATCAGTAATGAAACACATACTAGTAATTCTTTACCACTAGAATTTTGTCAGGTATGGTCAACATAGCAAGTTTCTTGCCATAACTAAATCTAGTCGTCCTTGCAGATCATTTTGTAAAATCCACATATTAAGTACGTCAAAGCAAGTTCAGCGCCCTCTTGGGGACGTATTTGTCATTATAAATATAATGCTGCCTTGCCATACGTTAATTTTTCACTGGAATATGGAATTTTTTAAGTGTTTTCTGTCTTTTGAATCACTCGATATATGTATGAATATTAGATTAAAAATTATATAGAATTTTGAAAATTTTATTTATTTGGTAACAAGTGATAGATGTCAAAACACATTTTGAAACAGTGAAATATTTATAGAATATAGATTTACGGTATTCCTAAAACTTAGGACGTTATTTTTCGATTTTTTTAATTTTTACCTAATTTTTTATAATGGCATGTAAGTTAAAACTTAAACAGATAGCTGTTACATTAAAATAAATTTTCAGTGGGGAAAACTTGAAAAATACATTTCCGCAAAACATAACTCAAAAACAAACTATACTACCATTTTACAAATTGGAGAATGAAGATAATAATTTACTCGAAGGAATTGAATATTCTCAGAATTATACTTAACTCAAGGTCCATAGCAGTTAAAGTACTGGTGTACTTATAAATCAATTAAAATACATTGTCACATGCAATTCATAACTATGTAAACAAAAACTAATTTATCTGCAATCATGAGCATAGTGTATTCCCTTTATAAACATTTATAAATAAATTATGCAGAATTTTAAGGCATTGTATGCGTAACTCTCTGTTTCAGGAAGTTTTACGTAAAGATAAACTATGAAAAAATTTGAGAAAACGATAAAATTACATTTCTGACTTAAGAAATAACTATTTTCGTACTAAAATCCACCACATTTATAAACTCAAACAGAATTAGGGATATAAACGATACGACTTTAATGTTATAGAAAATACTGTTTTTAAGGTGTAAGGATACCTTAAAATATAAAGAATATTTTTTTTTATTTTCTTGATTCTCCATCCCTGGTTTCTAAATTTCTTTTTACTGCTTTCTTTTTTAATTTGAATTCCTCTCCGCATTTCATGTGCGGAAAAAATCATATTTGATTTGCAATTTAGTGAATTGAACGAAAAGAAATGCATGTAGTTAAATAATACTTCATTTATATTGGCACTTTTTGTTTCTATTTTAATTACGTAATGTTATTGATTTACTCTAAAATACAGTTTACGGTAGATTTTTACCAAATGGTTATGCATTTTACTCTTTTTATTTTTAAATTATGCTTTCAAAGAGTATATAACAATTTCTTAAGTGATATTAAAAACCCTTTTATTTTGTGCTTCAAATATATGGGGTTCTTGCAGAAAACACTTTATTCCATTCACGCGCATTTCGAGAGGATAATTTTAAAATGAAAATTCTTTATATAAATAACCTTATACATAAGAAAATATTTGAAATTTTCAAATTTTTTAAAAATATATTTAAGTTCAATTCTTAAACCAAGTTTATTTCTTCGTATTTTTCTGAAAAACCAATACCTCAGTATTATCTTTTCAGTTTTCAAAAAAGTTTTCAGAATAATTGCTTTATAAAAAAAAATCGTAAAGTTTTTAATCTTTCAGAATTGCACACGTATAACTTTTTTTAATGTTTTTTTGTTGTTGTTAAAGGGAATATATTTTCAAAATCGTTATTCTAAATGGAAAATACTGAAAGTACTGTGATTGAAATAGAACAAGTGAATAAAGTATACAATGCAGAGAATTTTAGATTAAAGATAGCTATTCGTCAAAACGGGATAAATTGACACAAGTGAAAAGGAAGATTAGTATCGACACTGCAGCATATATAGGTTGATCTGACATGTAAGAAACATGTATATTTCATATTAATCCTAAAGTGCCCGATCAAAATCGATGTTTAAAAAATGGGGAATTACATCCCTTAGTAGATTATCCCTTTACGGATGAACAGCTTTACCTGATCAACCCTCTCTTTTGCGAGTTTTAAACGTACTTTTCAATTATTATTTTCTGTGTTTGTTTTCTCCTAATATTGCCTTTTGAAAAAAAAAAAAAATGTTAGAAACATTAGATTGAGTTACAGGTCCAGATCATCCAGTTCTCGGAATAAAAAAAAATTGGAAGGATTAATCATACGAAATTCCTATTACTCTTCTCTTACATTTTTCAACTTTCTTTTGATTACCCCAATATTAAATTTGGATTATTTTATTTAATATTACACAGATGAAAGTTGAAATTCAAATAGGAGGGGAAAAATGGAAATAATCGATGCTTTTTTACATTTTAAGGATTATTTCTTAGCATTACAACTCCATAAATATGCATTAACTCCTTAAATATGCATTAACTTAAAAATATAAAGCATAACTATCGTTATACTTTATATTTTAAATATTCAATATGACCAAGCATTTTTGTACATTAGTAATTTTCGTAATAATAACATTAAATCTCAATGCTTTTATAAAAATGTAGCATATATTTCAGTGACTCCAATCTCCTAGATTTATAAAATCCCGAGGAGAACGGGTTGATTCGGTCTCCGCCATTTCCCCGAAGCAACCGATCTCGCCGTATGAAGTCATACTGCTGAGGTCCATCTTAAATCATTTTTTAGTCTAAGAGAAGTATGCTTTGACGAATACATCCCAAAAACTTCAACGGGGGATCAGATTTCATATTATTCTTAAAATCAATGAAGTTAGAGAAACATTTGTACGAATTTATTGTTTTTTTTTTTGCACTTCCTTGGCTAAAAGTAGAACCAGAGAAGCCTTTATTTCATCTTAAAGTACGATTATTCCCAAAGACCAGTACACTGAAACCTGAAAAACCACCGTTTGCGTGGATTCCAAACTAATAGTAAAAACAGTGATGTCAGAATATCGAAATTACCGATTTTTCGGCCGCCGAGAGGACAAAGAGGAAGCTATCTGGAATACCTGACGTGCCCCTTACGCGTTGGGTGTCGAATAGCTGGAAATATATTGGAATTAGTGAGATTTATAAAATCCCGAGGAGAAATGGACGATACGCTCTCCGCCACTTCAGCGAAGTCACCGATCTCGCCGTTTTGCGTCATACCGCGGAGGATTTCAGGAAAGAGCCCGTAAAGCCTTCTTTGGTCTGACGCAACTATGCTCTGCCAAATGTATCCGATGAAAGAACACGGGGGCACAGATTTCAAGTTTCTTCTGAAAGCGATGACGTCAGCGAATGCACCATACGAGTTTATCGGTCTATTGGTACCTTATTGGGATAAAATGGCACTTGAGGCGTCTTTAAATCCCCCATATAGATCTATTACTCCCAAATCTTTTCGCTCAGAAACCCGAAAGGAAGTCATTGGTGACGATTCTGAATTAATCGTGAAACCAGTGACGTCAGATTATCTATATTACCGCTTTTCGGATCCATCGTTTTTCCGTATATGTCGTTCATTTTATCCAGTCCCAACGATCATATTACTTTTTTATGTTTCCACATCTATCGTTTTCCCGCATTTATCGTTCATTTCAATCGGTCCCTTGAAAAAGTATCGAGATTCCACTGAATATATATATATATATATATATATATATATATATATATATATATATATATATATATATATATATATATATATACATATATATATATTCATTCGTGTGAAAGTCTTGAGTAGATGTTCAAATGTACACTGAAGTGCCACTGAATTAGGGATACCTACCTAGTAACGAGTTGGGCCTCCTCCTGCCTTGATAACGACTGCGCACGACGAGGCATAGATTCAACAAGTTTCTGGAAACGTTCCACGGGAATGGCTTGCCAAATATTGGCTAAAGCTGTCCATAATTCAGTAAGGTTCTTTGGTTCTGTGTGATGGCCTTTCACGCCTTGTTCCAAAACATCCCAAAAATGCTCAATAGGATTTAAGTCTGGGCTTCTAAGTGGCCAATTCATGACAGAGAAGTCAGAGGAATGCTCATCCAACCAGCCAGTAGCCAACCGGGACATGTGAGAGGTACAGTTGTCTTGCTGGAAAACTCCATTACCGTGCGGATAACAGAACAGCATAAACAGATGGAGGTGATCCCCCAGCAACTCTACGTACCGAATTGCATTGAGGGAGGTTGGTACACACACCAAAGATCCCAAACTGTGCCACGAAAAAACACCCCAGACCATGATTGAGCCACCATGCCCTGGTACAGTTTCAGCCAGGCATGTAAGATCCATGGCTTCATGAGCCTGACACCATATTCTCAGCCTCCCGTCGGCGTTAAGTAGTCGGAATCGAGACTCATCACCCCATGCTACTCTTTTCTAGTCCTCTACACTCCAGTCTCTGTGCTCTCTTGCCCAGGCAAGACGTGCAGCCCAATGGCGAGTATAGAGCAATGGTACTCTCGTAGGTCGACGGCTCCCGATATCCATACGGTGAAGCGAGCGTCTCACAGTCCGTTTACTGACTGTTCGAGTGGCACCGTCATTAAACTGGGTGGTAATTTGAGCTAATGTTTGACTTCGCTGGCTACGTACAATACGCCTGAGCCGTCTCTCATCACGCACTGTCAAGGCTAATTGTCCTTTGCAGTTTGCCCAATCGCTAGTTTTTTTCCACCATCCATGTATTCTTGGTATACTCTTGACACTGTCGACCTTGAAAATCCTAGCTGTCTGACGATTTCGGAAATTGAATGGCCCATGTGTCGCGCACCTACGATTTGTCCGCGATAGAAGGCGTCTAAATCAGGCAGGTTTACCCATACTGGAAATTCCAACAACTAATTCAGAACAACCACAGTACGCGCTATATATGCAGTTACCACAGCGCCCTCACTTCCGCATACATGATGCGCAGCGCTACACATTTTGCATAGGCTTTGCTATCCCTAATTCAGTGGCACTTCAGTGTATGTGCCATGATAAATGTTTGGCAGAATAATAAGATGAGGTATCAGATGTTAATTGTGTACCATGAGAAGCCGATAATGTAGTCTATATAATTTTATTTTAACAATTAGGGTCTTCAGTTGTTTCAATTGAGTGTACTACTATAAGTTTTAAATTAATTTGGATAGTTTGTATCAATATTAATTTCAAGAGCTTTTAAAAGAGAAACTTTGTCTTATTTTAGGTATGGAGACTTCAGATTTTATCAGGACTATAAATACAGCCTTCACACATGTCAAAAGTAATTAAATGTATCATGATTGGAATTATTTTAAATATGTAAATGTTAATTAAAAAGTATCGTCCTAAAAGAGATAAACTATGTTTAATATATATGGTTAATGTACATGGTTATTTTCTATGGTTATTGTAACAAAACATATTTTTGACAAATTCTCAGACGAATCAGTTTTCAGCAGCTAAAATAAATAGCAAATAGAAAAGTTAAATTTAATTTCTGTGATAAGAGATTCTAAAATGTTACTCAAATTGTTTTAAAATTCTACTTGAAATCTAAAAAAATCGTGTTATCTAGCACTAATTGATCTGAATTGGTATTTTAAATATACATTCACTCTCTTGAGTCATATTAATCTTTTTATATAACTATTTATTTCTGATCTGCGGAAAACCTTTCTAAAACAAAAGAATTATAAACTCCGCATAAAGAGCTGTGAAGATATTTATATATTACTAGCTGAAGTACCCGGCGATGCCCGGGATTTAAGAATGTTTGTTTGTTAACCAAAATCAATTTAAAAATTAACACAGTATAATAACATAAAAAATATTGTGAAATGTTATACACGGTCTCAGATTTTCAGCCTTCATCATTGTATACTAAAATCTGAAAAGTAAAATGTCAAATTCTCTAATGTTTGTTAACCAAACTTAATTTAAAACTAAGCACAGTATAAATAACAGAAAAAATCCTTGTGAAATCTATAAATATATAAATTATAATAAACTCCTCAGAATTCAGCTAGAATCAGCCTTTCATCATTGGGGTAAAAAAAAGAAGCTGCAATTACAGGTTCAGCAGAAATTTCCAATAGAACCAATGATATGACTTGCGCGTTGCCTCTTAAAAATGAAGTGTTTGATTGAGGGCTGCAAACCATTCAACTCCTCTCCACATTTAACTCCTATAAACATCCTCTACATATTAAATTCCTTTTCTCTCCATAATAAACTCCTCAGAATTTTGGTATATTCAGCCTTTCATCATAGTACCACTAAAAACTGAAACATCCTCTCCAGAAATATAAATTTATTAATTTCAATAATTAACACACACATAATATATAAATTACGCAAAAGTTTTTTAACCAACATTTGAATAATTCGTAAATGAAACAGCATATGAAAATAAAGATAAGGACTTCGGAATCGAAATTAATTACCCTTAATTTTTAATTAATAAAAAACCAACATAATATGAATAAAAACGATAGTTGTTTAAACCATATGAAAATAAAGCTATTATAAAGATAATAATAAAAAAAGCATAAAAAATAATGCTCGCGCATGAAGTTAACGTTACGATATAAAGATAGTAATAATAATATAAACCGCGTGCATAAAATATTTAGCTTTTCAAGCGAAATAAATTAATTTTTAGAAAAAAAACTACTTTTAATCGAGAAATTAAATACATTGCACAAAAATTTTGATTTTACCAACTTTCCACCCTACAATTTACACCCTACTTCTTTTAAATAGGGTGTAAATATAAAGTTTTAACAGCAATTGAATGCCAGTTAAAAACGATTGTTGTTTAAAATCATAAAAATTACGCTTATTATAAGATAATAAAAATAGCATAGGAAAATAATGTGTGCGCATGAAGTAAACGTTACGATATAAAACTAGTAATAAAAATCTATATATATAAAACAGTTCCGTAACTGACTAACTGACTGATTGACTGACTGACATACAAAGTACAGACCAACCGCTGAACCTAAAGGACTGAAATTTTGCATGGCGATTCTTCTTATAATGTAGGGGTGCACTAATAAAGATTTTTGAAAAAAAATTCTTAGATTTTTTTAAATTAAATTTTTAATCTGTTTTTGTAACTTTTTTCAAGTTTGCATTTAAAATAATAATTTGACGGTTGTAAAATTTATATCACGAAAAAGATCATAAAAATTCCTTTAAAATGAAATCTTTTCGAATCTTTACCTCCATTTTCTAATTTTTGGTGAATTTTTAAAGATTAATCTTTACAATTTAATTTATTAAACGCTGATCATGTGATCTTTATCTGGTACTTTAAATAAATTTATCGTCACGTAACAACGAAATAGACAAAAAAAAAAATTTTTTTTTCTTGCTAATGCGGCAAACGATTGGACATTATCCAAAAAATATTAAAATACAGTAAAAGATATGTTCCTCAAACTGTACTATATTCTTTAGTATGTCCTATTAGATTTAATTTCAATATTTTCTTCTACATTATTTGTCTATAAAAATATCCTTACGATTTTTAAAAAATATATTTTTTTGTCTTATGGTTAGAATACTAAAAGTTTAAAATAGTGGCGCCATCTACTGAACACCTGTGAATCGAGAAAAAGTTGTTGGTTATTTATTAATTAAAATATTGGAAAGTTCTTGTGGATCTGTAAATATACATGTGGTAACAGTTTTAAAATTTATAAATTATCAACCTACACAGGTGATAATTTATCCGGCGTTGCCCGGGATTTTAAGAATGTTTGTTAACCAAAATCAATTTAAAAACTAAGTACAGTATAAATAACATAGAATAAAAAGCATGTCAAATGTTATACGCATGAATAAAAAGAAAACCCAACATAAAAAACCATAAATTTACAATAATTTCTTCAGAATTCAGCTAGATTTAGCTTTTCATCATTGGAGCAAAAAAACCCTGAAAAGTAAAGCATAAAATATATACATTTATAATAAACCACTAAAAGCTGAAAAGGAAAAATGTCAAATTGTCTTTAGGAAAGTAAAGAATTTTGAAAAGTAAAGCTGAAAAGTAAAAATGTCAAATTGTCGAATGTTTGTTAACCAAATCAATTTAAAAACTAAATACAGTATAAATAACATAGAAAAGATTTAGCCTTATCATTGGACAAAAAATCCTGAAAGTAAAACATAAAATATACAATTTATAATAAACCTAACCAAAATCCATTAAAAAACTAAACACAGTATAAATAACATAGAAAAAAAAGGTATACGAAATGTTATACCATTACTAATATGAAAATTTAAAATTAAATAAAATAATAATTTTTAAAAATAATAAAATAAAATAAAATAATTAAAAAATAATAATAAATAAAATAATAATAATAATATAATTTAAAAAATAATAAAATTAAAAGCTGAAATAAAAAAGCCTCTATAAAAAAGCTTGAAAAATACAGGTTTAGCAAAATGTGAACGATCCGTATTTGAACCCGCGGCGTGTAGAGTGGTAAATGACGCTTTTACTGAATGCGCCACAATGACATGCTACTTTGTTGCGTAAAGAGGAAAATATTTGACTAAGTTTACTGGAAAGTTGCTATGGGTGGTGAATATACATGTATTTATGGAGTGAGAGGAGTTTTAAGTCAGAAATAAGTTAGCAGGATAGAAGCTTAGTCTTCAACTCTTCAATAGACACAAAGACATAAGCGAGGGGGGTTGTAGTAGCGATTAAAAAAGATCTCGTGACACTTAGCGTGGTTGATTCGAATTTTCCATCGCGTGTGGTAGTGTCAATATGCCGTTGGATCCGATTTATTTTAGAGTATAAAATCTGACTTGAAAGATTATTATTTTCATTTATTATTCTGGTTTAATATATAACTTGAAACTTTTTGATTTTATTTATTTTTATCTTTTCGCTCGCTGTTTGCCAGCTAACCCTAACGCGGACGCCATATTCAGAGGGGTGATTCCACAAAGCGTAACAGCTTACATTTAGTTTCAAAATTCTTGGTTTTTTATTAATTAAAAATCAACGGTAATTAATTTCGATTTTTGAAGTTCTTCAGACCCTCGGCTGTTTTTAAAGACGCCTGTATGTAAAATTTCACGATCGTTGGTCCTAAACTGTGGATTTCTATACAATTACAGAGATACAAACATTCATTTTTATATATTAGATGTTATATAGTTCATTTACTGTCACTGATCATTAGATTTCAATATGCGATCCATTAGCAATATTCTCGAGAATTTCTGCCAGTTTATCCACAAATTTGGCGATTTTGGCGACTTTTGAAGTGTTTGGAGGTCCAACAAAATTTCACCTAGTTCGTGTGGTTGTCGAGTGCTGGAATTTTCTATTTCTGGGAAAATTGAGAATGTCGCCAGACAGGAGAATGAAGCTCAGCTGTTCTGTGTGAACTGTAAGACTGTTACTATGCCCGTGTGAGTAACATGTCAATTCTCAATTCTTTTGCTGAACTTTGCTACAGCCCTTAGTGACTGTTTGTTATATTCTTAATCTGTTTAAGACAAAAAAATAAATTAAACTTGTATCCCTCTTATCGGGAGTCGACATTACAGACATCACCGAACAGAACCTAACAATTCATTAGTTTAGCAGACATTTGTAATTGTTCAATTTAACGAAATTCCTTAAGATTGCATTGCAGATTGAAAGCGCCTATAAATCACAAACAAATATTGAAACATTAACCATTAATTTCAATATTGCTAATTTTTAGAAAAAAAATCAATTTTATTATGCAACTGAAGTGTTTTATTCCCCTTGATAGAAAAAAGTAAAAAAAAAAACACGAAAAACAAATTTCTTATTTGGAATCTAAATTTTTAATGTTCATTGGCATTCAAAACCTGACTTCCTGTTTAGTGAGACATTCAAAGAAACAATAGTCATTAGCTAATGGATTTCCGTTTAAAATTTTCCACTTTTACATTTCCCTCTTAAAACCCATAGAAATTGCAATTTGGATATTCTTTTTCGAGAGAATATATCTCCTACTTCAAATTAATCGCACAGAAAATATTTTTGCCCGTTTAGAAAGTTCAGTTTAAGTTACAGCTCGCGACTTTATCTTGATATGCACTATTTTCCGTTGTATATTTTCGTATTATTAGAAACTATTATTCAGCTGCTTCGATAAAATTCAATGTATACTATTTCAGGAGATTGGGTTAAATTTCGTATCAGGTGTTTTGATTACCAAATATATATTTTTCGGTGTTCTTCAAAGTCATTCCTTGCGTAATTTTAAATATTTCGTTACATAAACTTTTCGATTTAAATGAAAAATTCAAAATTCCGAATAAATTGAGTTTTAAGGGCCTGCACATAATTTTAACAAATGAATACGGTCTATATAGTTTATTTCAAGAATTTCATAAACTTCCATGGTGTGTATAGATAATTATATCACAATGAAGAAAATTTCATTAGATACAAGATGTTAAAAGTCAGTAAACATTTTTAAAATGTCTTGAGAATGGTTTTTCACACCTTCTTATGTTATAGTCAATGTGGCTCTGAAAAAACTCAGAGGAACAAAACATTAATAATTTGAAAAAAAGAAATCCGAGTTCTCTTTAACGTTTTATATATGGAAAATTACTATTATCATATTTATTCTCAATTATTCCCCATATCAATCAATGACATTTAAGAGGGGAGTAGGAAGTAGCAAAAAAAGCCGGACTGAACGCTTTACACGAAAAAAAACCGCTTCAAGAAAATCCGGGATTGACCGTTTAAAACTGGAATCTGAACTACGGAAAAAGCCGGGCATAACGCTTATAGGGTTTAAAACAAATCAGAAATAAAATTAAAAAAAATATTGTCACCATCTCTGAAAAATATGCAGAAATGAACTTTTTACTGTCCAAGTTTAACAAGAAATGTTATAAATATCATATAATTTGTTATAAAAAATTCTACAACACAATGCTTAAATTTACAACAATTAATAAAATTTCAAAATATTCAAAAGTTTACACAATTAGTCGCAATTTAATACACTGTTAAATTTTCCATTCCTCCCCAACAAAAATTCTGCATAAGCAGTTTATTGTTATGCATATTAATTTTATGGATGAAAATGTCTTAGTCTCCTAGAATGTAAAATATCAGTTTCTTTTCCTGTGTATTGATTTGGTCGATTGATTTTAAAATTAACTTTAGAAAGTTGAAATAAAATTTTATATTTTCCTGAATATGATGAATCTAGTTTCCTTGAGTACGGATATTTAAATTCCTCGAACATGACTAAGTTTCCAATTTAGAAATTAGTTTCATATCTTAAAAGGTTCTAGACCACAAAATTCTTCAAATAAAAAAAAATCATTAAAAACTTCTATGTTCTTTTCTGCTTAAAAGGACGTTTGAATCATGTATCTATCTTCATTAGAACAGGATATTTTTTTGGCAACGTTCTAATAGCAACCAATCGATGTTTAAACATGTAAATGCGTTTTTCTGCATGATGGGATTTTTCGCCATTTCTCGTCTTTAGATTGTTATAATCAAGAACCGTTAAAGATAAATGGTTTAAACTTGGAACGTGTCTTTTTCAACTATTTACTTTAGTCATAATTCAGCAAATTTGAAAAAATATTACTTTTGAAAGTATGATTTTTTAGAAATAAGTCACATAATCTTTTAAAACATTTTTAATCTAAATATTTTAAATTAAAAAAAATAATATTTAAAAAATTCGGAATAAAATTTAAAACATGTATTTCTGTTTAATTAAATGAAAAATTTTTCAAATTCCATAAATAATATTTCGAGTTATAACGATTTTAAATTACCCCACTTTAAAAAAAAATTAAATAATTTTTTTAAAAAAAACTGTTTGAGAAGTTGTATTATGTGATTCTGTTTACAAATTATATGGCTAACCATCATAAAAAATTCAAAACTTTAACTTAATAAATCAAAATATTAAATGTCTCCCCAGACTATCGAGAGTCTCCCAGACTACTGAAACTTATTAATTTTATGGTGTTGAATAGTTCTTGCCCAGCAACTTTCCTGGCTTCCTCAACAAGTGGATAATTAAATGTATATTTACTCGGTAAAAGGTGAATCATAGGGTAAATTCCAAATAAAAGATAAGCAGGCCGAAGAAACCCTGTAACTGAGTGGGGTGATTATCGTACTCAGAAATTACTTGTTTTAGTATTTAATCCAGGAAATTTTTCTGAGAGAAGAATTTACCTACATCTTAATTTAGCCACTATGACTGATTGCACTTTCATTTTTCCCTACATTTGGGCCTATGTTTAGAGGTTAACAATTGCCTGATATTATTGTGCTTTAAATTTTTTAATCTGAAGTGATTGCAACATTTCTATCACTGAGAATTTGATTTGGGTACTAGATATTGAGATTACGTTATACATTTTGCATAAGTTTCACTTGTCAGGCTTTTTAATAGAAAAGTCCAAATGTACCGGGTTTATAGTCAATTACAAGATGAAGATAGCTTTTAGTTGAATTTAATAGTTGAAGCCTCACAGTATCAATTGAAATTAGATCAAATGGCTCATGGGCAAGGACACTGTTCATTAATAAAAATTTCCTTTGATTTGACTTTTTATTTTTCTGACATGTTTCACAGCAACGACAAAATTTGAATTTGTTCGACAGGGGTGGCAAAAAGTCCTGAGCACACTCATTTTTTTACCTAATTTTTGTGTTTGATTAATGGTTCATTATGAAATTATCGCACTATCTGGATTTAAACTATTGTTATTGATTCTCGTGTATTTTTTTCATGCTGATTTCAAATCTTTACTAGTTTTTAATGTCGTAAGTATTTTTTGTAGTACAGCTGCCTGAACATATGAATGTACAGAGAAACACAATATATAATAATATAATATCCGTAGTAGAATAACACAAAAATTTCTGAATACAGTACATTTAATATACATTGTGAAAATTTGCTTGTTACATGTTTGAACATCAATATTTTTTGGGCCAGCCGTTTGTTTTAATTACGGCTTTACACCTTTTTGGCATTGACTGCACCAGTTTCAGAAGACGTTCTTTCGCAACAACGTGGTTGAAGGGAAATATTAAAGCTTCAATTAACTCATGTATGTTTGAAGGTTTTTTTTCTTTGAAATATCATAACCAATTTCATTCCATAGGTTCTCTATCGGATTAAGATCCGGAGACTGTCCTGGCCAGTTCATCCTATATCCAATATTGTCTTTGAACCATTTCTAGAATACATTTGCACGGTGACATGGAGCATTATTGTCCTGAAAAATCCATGTCTGATCCCCAAAAAGATCTCCCGCTGTTGGTAGCAATTTATTTTGAAGTATTTCAATGGAATACTTGGTTCTAACTGTTCCGCTCACGATGTGAAGTCTTCCAACACCACGAGAAGACATGCAGCCCAATATCATCCCTTTCGTCGGATGCTTTACTTCTGGCTTCAGACACTGAGATCTGAATTCCTCATGAGTGCGTTGTCTTACATACGCACTACTTTGGTTACCAGTAATACAAAACTGACTTTCATCATTAAATATTACCTTTTCCCAGACTATAATAGTCCATAATGAATGATCCCTTGCCCACACCAATCTCCTCTTGCGATGAAAGTCGGTCAGTAATGGTTTTGGGAGAGCTTTGCAGACTTGTAATCCAATTTCCGGATGTCTTCCTCTCATAGTTCTTGGGAACACATTCATATTCGATGTCAAAGGCCGTTGTTTTAAAATTTGAGGTGAATTAAGCTTTCAGTTTGAAAGGAAAATCCTGTGCAAAGAAAATTCCTGTGCTTTATCGTTTTAGGGCCGAATCAGCAAATGCCACTTCTCCATATGAAGGACAGCATGTCTTCATGATACCCACAGAAGGCCTGTCCATAACATCATATCTCGTCTTCAGGTATTGCTCGCGAATAAATGGTCACCATATTGCACATTTGCCTTGATGAACATTGTCTGCATGTATGCAGAACACGTGTAGGCTAATTGAATATAATTGTATATCGGTGTTTATCCGTAAGAAATTTAAGCTCACTTTTTACCAAGAATTTATAGATAGAAATTCAAATACGTTATAGGTTGCTAATAGTACATTCATTTCAGATTTTCCAAGGAAGTATTCGGTTCCCATGATCCTTCTTTTAACTGGTCAAGTCTGTTAGAATAACATCCTGAGCCGCTTGAAAAATCTACAGATTTCTTTCTGCACTATTTGGGATAAACAAGTTCTGAACATTTCCAACCCTCAGACCTAAGACTGGTTATTAGTATGAGGGTTGACTGGCTCGGGATATCTGTAGTAGATATTGGGAGTCAAGAGTAATGAGCAATTGATATGTCTTGTTTCATGTTTTATTCGTCTTTTATATCTTATTTTTGCTTGTTTTCATGTTTTACTTTTTATCTTGTTATTTTCTTTATTGATTGCCAATGGAATTATAAAACAATTATTGGTTTTAGTTGCAGAAGGAACGCCATCTAGTGGAAATATTTCTGATTAATTTTATAGTTTTATCTCGTAATAAGACATCACTGAATATGATTATTGACTTTGATATCATTTACAGATTGCCGTTGAGCCAATATGCATATAAAGACATATCAGTAAGGACTATTTATATATTTGGCATTTAAAAATAGAAAAAAAAAGTTTTTGTGTTCCACTATGTGTATTGTCTTGAGATTTGCAAATAATTAAAAGTAATGACACAATGTGAAGTGGCAATATAAAATATTAAAAATTTAATTTAGATACATCAAGAAAATTCTACTCTAAACATCCGTGTAACTACTTTAGGTTCCGAATGGTGAATGTGTTTGATTCAGAAAGCGTGTAAGTGAAATTTTACTTCAGTTTTGTTCTCTCGTTGTCATAGAGTTAATTAAATTATGAATGTATAGAGAGTGGATTTCAAAGAGCGTCTCTCATTCTACCGTAATATCGTTATTACATTCTCTATTCCGTAATGTAAATTCCCTCAACCGAATGAAGCTCTAAGATTTTGAATTAAAAGAGTCTTGGTAAATATAAAATATCTCGCAAACAAAGCATTATTTTATCCAAACAAATAAAGTTAGTATTTGTTTAATCTTCGCGAAAATCATCATCTCTAGATATTCGTTTTAAAGCTTGGTACAACGACACTAACAGTTAAGTAATATTTTGCACTTTAAATAAATAATTAAAACAGAATGCGTATGATGTCTTGCAGAAAATGTGCTTTGAATCATGCAATATATACATTTTAATAAAATATTCAAATCAAAGAGATAAAAATATTTTATTTCTTAAACCAAACACGCAAACAGTCTGTTCTGTATGTTACACGTGCCTTGAAAATCACACAAATATATACGTATTAAATACATGACATAAATATAGTGCAATATCAGAGAGCTATTTCATTGTATTAAAATATTCCATTGCCAATTAAAATTTGCTTTTTAAATGCTACATATTAACTACTGAGTACTCCCTAATCGATATCTGGAGGTAGTGATTTCATTTAATTATTCACTATTATCCAGAACTGGTTGTAATGGTCATTAAACCGGAGGCAACCAGATATGAAGTGAAGGGATTTGTTTGCATGATCAAATGCAGCTGTATTTGTGCCCATTTTCGTCATATTTGAAGATTTGAAAAGGGAACAAACAATGGAAGGTACCTAGTGATACTAGTCTTTTCACTTTAACGGAATTAGAAGCGATATTCCGTCTAAAATCTGTCCAAAACTTTATTATTGAAACATTGCCATTTCAAGAAGAATTTCATATCCATAGCGAGTGTTGTAAAATTTTCGTTAAAATAGCGAAATATTTGTATTTATGTGATCGTAACAAGAGAGTGTAGCTGCATTTTAAATATACATCCTTAAAGACACTAGCACATTTATTTATTTAAGTTTAACCATTGTAAATATTTATTTTTAATGTTTAATAAACAAAAAATAGCTAAATAGACTGAACAGAATTTCGGTGGCATGGTAGTACTACAGCGGAGTTTTGAGAATAAATTCTTCCTTTTACAATGATATGGAAGGACAACAAACACTTAAATGAACAACAGAGTCCTTTTCGTTATATAACTCTTCAATAGATCCACCTAAGTCCAGTATAAACACTACTTTATATATATATATATATATATATATATATATATATATATATATATATAATTCAGAATATAACTAGATCTTTAAGACAGAATCATACATATTCATGTAAATATCACTACTTTGTTTTCAACACTATTTTTCCGTAGGCTGTCAATAGAGGAGAATATACACTGCAAAAGTTGAGTTACAACATGTTTTTTTAAGTCTAATTTAAAAATCAATGTGCAGAGAAACACGAAATTTTGACAGAATGTGAACTAAATAGTTTTTTATTAAATGTGACAAAGAAATTTACACAATTTACATAGTTTACATGAGTTACAGCAATAAAAATCATTCTTGGCAAAATAAAAAATATTGGAGAAAACAGTACATCACAGTTTTATATTTAAAAATGTCATGGAAACATTAAAAAAGTGGTTTTGTAATAAGGAATATGTCCACCCCTAGCTATAACATATTGTGGGCACCGAATTTTCATGCTACCAATTAATTTGTCGGACTCAGAATTGGGAAGTGCAGACAATGAGTGAACATTGTTTCAGCTCATGTAACGACCTTGGAGGAGAACTTAAAAAACAACGTGTTTGCCAAGGTAGTTCCAAATATGCTCTATCGGATTCAGGTCTGCAGATCTAACTGGCTATTCAATTCGCTTCAAACCGTGACCCTAAAGATAATCCTCTACAAGCACAACTCGGTGAGGTTTTGCATTATCATCCATTAGAATGAATTTTTGCCAATAACAGCGGCATATGGACGAACATATTGATCAAGGATCTCGTCCCGATGTCTTACAACAGTAAGAGTTCCTCTATAGAACACATTCAGGTCAGTGGGACCTCCGAGAGAGATTCCTGCCCAAACCATGATTACACGACCTCTGTAACTGTATCTTTCAGCAATGCTGGATTGATTGTATCTGGTGCTATATTTCCTCCAGATCAGCAGACTCCCTGAATAGCTCTCTAGGGTGAACCTGGACTCATCTGGGAAGAGTACAGAAGTCCAATGTTGTCTGGCCCAGGAAACATCTTCTTGTGCTCAACATAAACGGGTACTTCTCAGTCGTCGGTTAAGCGGGACACACACAACTGGTCGTCTTGCATAGAGACCACAATTGTGAAGACGTCTTCTCACCGTAGTAGCGGATATTTCTGTCCCTTAATTGGTAAAACGATCTGAAACAAGCTGAGGCATAATAATGCTTTCCCTTCTAAGGGCCGAAAGAGCTAAAAAGCGGTCTCCCGCAGGTGTTGTAACTCGAGGTTGGTCTGGAACATGTCTTCTAGACACAGAATATCCTGAAGTAAACTGATTCCAGAGTCGTTGGACCACAATTCAAGACACGTTGAGACGTCTAGCAGCATCAGCATGTGACAATCCCATTTCCATCCATCCGATTGCCCTCCGACTTAATGAATCGGGTAAACGACTTCTTCGAGATATTGGTAGACTCTCCCGGGTACTGTCAGTGAAATAGTCAATAAAAATTTAAAATAAACAATCATGCACAATACTTACACACAGAGTCAGGAAAGTTTGATTTTTCCACATTTTATCTTACTCTTAAATAAGTGACAATTATTTAAAATGAAAGTGGTGACCAAGGTTTTTTTACATAAGTTTTCTTAAAATCCGATACTACCATTCATATACGCTGTGAATTTTATTGTTACTACCTTTATTTTAGGTCTGAGCTTCGAAAAGAATGTTGTACCTTAACTTTTAGAGGGCATTGTATATTGGAAAGGATAAGTATCAGAAAATACAATCTCACCGGGAGTAAATACTGCTTACATTGCCGGCATCCATTTGCCATAGTGTTCGCATCATATTTTGATAAAAATAAAATTATGTCACAATAATTTTTTTCTTTCGCTTAAATATACATTGAAATCTCTTGTAAATTGTTACAAGGTTTCGACATAATTTCAAAATTATAAGTGTTGAAAGAATAGCTATATATTAAGGCTAGTTACATGGTTTCTATACAGTTTAAAATCGTTTAAGTCATATTATAAATACTTCGTATTTTATATAAAGTGCAGCGTTGGCAAATAATAAAGCTTCAATAAATAGTAAAAAGAAGGTTTAATATTTTATACAACAGTAGTGTTTAAAATAAAAGAAGTGATGTATTATGCAACAAGGCTTAAAAAATCAATAAAAATATAACAGGGCCAGAGTTTTTCACAATTGCCTGGATTCAGAATTTTTTTCGAAGAAATTTGTTCGAAGTAATGAAAGTCCTGTACATTTAATTTTAAAGTAATAAAGAAGCTATTGTGAATTTAATTTTAAAAAATCTTTTTGGAATATCCGTTTTTTTAAAAAAATTAAGTTTTCTATAAAAACATTTTTGCTTTTTTCAGGATTTTTTTGAATTTTTCCACCAAAATTAAGAGTTCGTCGAAATTATTTTATCCAATAAAATCCTTTTATGACAAGGCAAACAACTAAAAATAACTGTAATAAAAATATCCTCAAAAGTTCTTGCATTCAAAATAATTTTAATACATTTTTCAGCAACCTTTAGTATTTGCCCACAATATTAATTTTTTTTTGTTAAAAAAAACCCTTTGTTAAAAAAATTTCCTTCAAGGTATAGCGAAGCAGCCAAAAAAGAAACTTAATAATGTTTTTAAGGTAAAAATGTTCCGTACATTAAAAATACGTATATTTTAACCTTTTTCTCTTAAAATCAATTATTCCTGGGATAAGTGCCTCACTTTTGTTGGCACCTCAATAAACGAAGGCTGTTTTTATAAAAAATATTTTGTTTGAAGTTTCGACAATTTAATTACGCGTGACTACATCCTAGCTTTCTGCTATAAATAAGGCACCGGTATTTGAAATTAACTTACTGAGCATGTATTTACTTTATCGTGTGCTTTAAAACGAGTTCTCTCTATTCTAAAAATCTAGGAGGAGCATTCATTTTTTAAGGCAGTGGTGTACAAACTGTGGGTCGCGACCCACAGGGGGCGGGTCATGAAAAATATTGGATGGGTCGCGTGAAATCTATAGTAAATTTATATAATACTGAATTATTTAAACAAGAAAACGTGCTTTAAACAATTTAAGTGTTACATATATTTAATATTTTTATTTATATTTCTTTATATGTTTCAAATATATGATATTGTTAAATAACGTTTGAATGTCCACCTTCACAAAATTGGTCTTAGAGACTCTCCTGTCTGTACACTATGTGACTCTGGACAAAGTATGGATAACAAGCATATCAGCGAATGTACTGCATTAATGGCTTTTAATTCTGTTGATCTGACGTAGTGGGAAGCTATGGCTTATTGACCAAATACTTTGCACTTGTATGGATAAATATATAAATATTATTAAATAAGGTGTCGAAGAGTTTTACAAGGTTATATTACTTCCATACACTTCTACCTCTATATGCGAGAGTGAATTTTCAAAATTAGTAGCCATAAATACTGCTAATAATTATTGTTGTGGCCGTGATTCTAGAATATTAGTACATTACTTTAAAAATAAAAGAATAAAACAAGAATTTACTTACCCCACTTTCTGAATAAATGACACTTTTATTAATACATGAACTAAGAGAGAACATATTAATTAAAACGTGGGCATCACATCTTTCCTCAAAAGGCCATATAACATTAGGATTTCTTAAATCCATTAACATCTGCGTCGATTCTGTACTATATGCGTACTTGTAAAAACCTATCTAATACGTGGGTAGGAAATTCATTCACAGAAGATCGATTTATTCTCCATCAGTATTTTGAAGATTGGTTATTCTTTTTATGTGACACGTGGAGCCACGTGGTTCAGAACATTTTTTCTACTAGCAGATGGAAGGGTTCTCTCGCCGAAAAATTCATGAAGATTGACCCCGCATACAGTTCTTAAACCAGAAATTCAAAGATCGCCGATTTTTTTCTGTTACTATCCTTTTTATCCAAACTCTGTAGTCGGGGAATGTCAGTGCGCGCGCATTCATTGAAACGCTGCCTTTTTGAATCGTACGAGCAGGAGAAAAGTTGGGTGCAAACCAGTTCCGGCTAGTTTTAAGTCCACGTTCGGGAACTAGTTATAAGTACATGTTTTCATTACAAATACCAAACAATGTTGATAAGAGAATAGTGTTCTCCAATATTTTCCCAAATGTAATATAATCTGAGGTCCAGGTCACATTTCATTATTAATTTTTCATAAATAATTTAGTTTTATATAAATAAATGAAGTTTATGATTTTCAGTATTCTAAAAGGAAGCTTATAATTTTAAAATGATGCCTTTTAAAATTTTATTTTATGTTATTTTTTACCTAAATTTAAAAAAAAATGTTTAATATTTAAAAATGGAGATTTAGTCACTTGAGGTTTAGCAAAAAATAAAATGAAATTGTAGATAGTAAGGAAGCCTTTTTTAAAATTTTATTACGCAAAGAAAATAAATACCCTTATTACGTTTTTATATATATTGATAAAATTTTCCTACTTTTTTAAACAATCTAACCAATAAATTGTCATTTGGTTATGAATGGTAAATAGTACCAGCATCCGGTTCATAGAATGCTCGTGGCGAGAACTGCTAGGTGGCTACCTTCATAATGGACCGAAATAACCATGTCCACAAATAAGCCAATTGAATCCTACATGAGCGATTTTCCAGTGGTCTCAACATACTCCCAAATAAATGTCCAAAGCTGCCAGAGTATAGACGTTGCGAAGCCTGTGTGCGGTTAAGGCTGCTATGTACTAACCCTATTGGATTAGCTCTATTTTAACCTATGGAGAAAAAAAAATCTACTTTTTGCAGCTACAGAAGTGCTGATATTCAAATAAAAATAGTGTTTTCAGAAAGCCTGGACTTTTCTTACCCTTGCAACAGGTTTAATATTATAAATTTCGCCCTCCAAAGGAATTTATGAGCGTTTAAAACACACTAGACCAGATTTTTCCCATGAATAACTTAAATTTTAAAAAATATTATTTTCTTTGTAAAAATAATGCCCCAAGGTGTAAAATTTCTTTTACTAATATGGAGTACAGTTTAAAAAAATTCTTTAAATCCAAGTCTGCATTTCTTGGACAAAGTTTCTTCATAGGCTAACATTGAGGTCAGTGAATCCAATAAGCTAGTACACATCTGTTTTAACAGGAGACTGTATTGAGATGTGACAGGAATTTCAGCTTCCTAGTGTCCATACTTTTCAGCAGAAAATTTAGAGAACTTCAGAACTTGAATCCATCTCGTATGACGTGTTCTTTATAATTCCCTAATAAACGATTTATTACTGTTACCTAAAAGAGTCAATACTGTCGTTTCTTAATACATTAGAATGCCAAAGACAACTGAATTACTGCTCAAAATGCCACTTTGTTTCATTACGGTTATTGTGACTTTAGCAATATGCTACGCTCTTTTTTCCTCGATCGACTCATCTAAATGTTATTTTAATTTGGAAGTGTACAAAATGATGAAGCTTATAACTGCGATGTATTTATTAATTGCTGTTAAGAATTAACACTGCCGAGTTGTAATAAGATTAGAATGCGAGAGGCAAATGACTTACTAAAGAACGTAGGGTATCAGCAGTAAAGGGCAGATACATTTCAGAAGAAGCAGCTGAGTCCATTAGGTTTGATGTAATATAATATCATGCGTGAATTACTCAAATAATTCAAATGTATATGATTACATGATTAAGTAAGCCTTCAAAACGATTTGTAAACATGGAATGCGAAGGCTGATAAAGTGTAATCTGTAAGACATTACATAATATCCATGACACGACCTCAGGCATCTTTCAAAGGTGCAATAATGGAAAATATAAATGGTAATAAATATGGATCACATTTCGCATCGTCATCCTGATTCACAAATAAAATGTGTTCATAATAGACGGAAAATTGCGTTTGAAGAAAAAATAGTCCTTAGGTGGTAAATTTTTGCTTGACTTCCTCAATTTCAATGATTAATTTAATATTTAAATATTAAGATTCGTATATTTACTTTACAAGACATGTAACGGTGGCAGAAAGTTATGTTATCCTGACAGTTTTAAAAGAACGCGTAATTGTTTTAGAAATTTCATAGAATCACCACACGTTATGTTGTTTAATGTGTATACCAATAAACTGAGGCTTTTTGCTTACCCCTTCAAACAGAATTGTGCAAATTTCTTATTAGCAGACAAAGACTTGTTTTCATTCCCAGTTCGCCAAAACTTTCTCTAAAACTAGTACACTCAAACAGGTTCTTGTACGGTCTTTTTTTGTGCTATTTTTTATTCATTTATTTTTTTTTGGCTACTGTTTTTGTGTGCGGTATATGCAAAAAATTTCCGTGAAAATATACAATATGCATAAATTGAATAAAAAGTAAGAAATTTACTAAATTAAGTAAAAAATTAACTATATGGGAATTTTATGTTATTTTAAGCATTTTTTGCGCATTTATATTATGCGGTCCCTATCCACCCCACAAAAACAGGTTTGAGTGTATTATAAAAAGGTCTCGACGGTGGCGATGAAAAAAATAAATTTTATCACCAATATCTTGGCTTGTAGTTCAAATCTCAATTTCTCATATTTTTTTTAATGTATGATTTAACACTAATTTACTATTAGTCACTGTATTAATGTAAAATTGTATGAGTATAATCAGTTTAATTTCTAGGGATTAAGAGGGATTTAAATTTCCTATTAAATGGGATGTTTTAATCAATCATGTTGGGAAGTTCGTAACTAATCGTTCCCATTTTTTGCATTGATTATATTTAATAACGTATTAAATATCGATAGTTAAAAAAAAATATATTTAATTATTTGACGTTCTATTTGATACATTCATATTTCAGCCATAATATTTTTTTTTAATACAAAAAATATATATTTATTACAAGTAATATAAAGACACGTATAAAAATTTAAAAATCTTACTTATATCTCTCAACACAGCTATTTTCTAGAGATTAAATACTCGGTGACATATGCAGTAATATATAAACATTATCTTTGATATATTTAAACAGAATTATTTCAAAGTAAATTACTCTCAGGCTCAAGCGTTTCTTCACTTTTGATTTATTCTGACCCACTTTGACGTTTCTACTTTATTGCTTCCACTCTATCGATGACTAAAACCTTTTCATGAAAATGAGACGGCTGGAGCAATCCCTAAAGCAGTATCATTAGAGTATTTATATGAGACTAAACTGTTAATATATTTGGAGAACTACGTCTAATATCTGTCTAGCAAAAGACTGCATTATGTTAATTTCTTCCTTATCTGAAAGAAGCTTGGTGTATAATGTTTTCGGAAAACCCATAGCATTGTTCAAAATTCCGTCTGCTGAATATGATAAGCCCAAACGTAAATGAACTGCTAATTTCTTGATACTTGGGCATGAATTTAGAAGCCATTGAGATGCAAACTACGTAAATATGAATGTGAATTTTAAAGGAAAGCTTGTTTGAATTTTCCACGAAATTTCCTAAAAATGGGAAGAAATTAGCATACCAATTTAAATAGGGGGCGAAGCAAAAATATTTACTTTGGTGAGACTGTGTTTCTAATTTCAACAAGGAAAATATGTTAATAATTAGGAATATAAAATTAAAACATAAAAGTAAATTATTAGCATAGGTATTTTTCCCGATGGACAGAAATATTGTAAAAAATTCAAAAATTACTTAAATTACTAACAATTCTAGGATAAGGAAATTCTTGGCTTGTATTATATTTCAGTATTTAATTAAAAAAAAATAATTATTCATTTATTTTTTAATTTAAAGCAAAGGAATCTGTAAGATTTAAAGCAAAGGAAGGTGTCAGAAAGGAATGCTTTTTATAGGATATTTTAAGGGCTTGCTTGATTTCTACCGCTTATTTTCGAACCCGACAACTATTTTAGGTTAGCAATAGTATAAGGCTGATAACACATAATTTTAGTTTTATCAAGAATAGCATTGTACCAACGTATTTCCGGTAAATACGATCTTAGAGATAAACTCATTTTCGATCATTACAATATTCTAGAGAAGGAAAGGAAAACGTTAGAAAAAGTTGAAGCGGAAGAAATTTGTAGTTCCAAAATGGAAAAACAGCAGCACTAACATTGATTTATTTTGTTTTAAAGGTAAGATCCAATTTAATCTAACTCCCCTAAAACAAACACCATATTAAAATAAACATGTTAAAAGATATTCAAAACACTCTTCAATCTCAGATTAACATAATTTTTAATATTAAGTTGCAAAAAGATACATATTATAAAAAAAATTTAATTTAATGAATTTATACTAAAGGATCATGAAAATAGAGATGTAATAGATAGTTTTTATTTAGGTCACTGAATCTGAAAAACATACTATATAATACCTCATATAAGCATGGCATAATAACCATATCATTCTACTTTTATAAAAAAGGATATGTTTATGTTATATGCCTTATGTTATATTTTGGCAGAATTTCTTTTTACTTTAAAATAAAAAACTTAAATGGATTTTTTAATGCGAATTTAGCTTAATAAGTAAACATATTAATTTATGAAATAGCTAAAAGTCATAGATTGCGTATTACCGCACAAAAATTGAAAGCTAAAAAAAGGAAATAAATATAAGCGCACTTAAGAGGAATAATTACGTTTTAATAAAAAAATTACAGAAAAAAAGGAAATAAATTGTCGAATTATTACTTAAAGCCTAATGAAGAATATATATAAATAAGTAATTAAAGTCAGAAAAATTCCAGAAATGTAAACATGTTAATATTTAATTAAATTAACTATGATACAAAAAACGAAAATTAGCGTTATTACCGAAAGTAACATAAAATCAATTTTGTAACTCCTTCTAAGGGAATAAAATGATGTAATTGTTATTAATGATATTATAATAATCTAAGCCAGAATGGTGCATAATTTATACTCACTAAAATGTTGCGTTTAAAGGTCACCATTAAAATATGAGCATCTGTTATTAAACTCTCTGTTAATTATCTCCAAAAATATTTAAAAAATATATAAATTATATCATTTTTATTGATTTATGCTATAAAATTAATTAAATAATATTATGCAAATATACAATGAGTTCATTTTAACTATTTTAATTTCTCTTTAATTCCCAGAAATAATGATTTGGTAATATTTAAGTATAATATAATTATAGTCTTTAAAACATCAAAATGATTGCTCTCTCTTAAAAGAAAATATAAATGAATTTTTTTTATATATTTGAACTCAAAATTTATGTATATTCCCTTGTTTGAAATTAGACTAAACCTGCTTAAATTTTCTCTATTGTATTAACCATTTTCCGTAAGTGGTGATGAATCAGGTTATAAATATAGAGTGACAATCATGATGAATACCAAGTGACACTTATGATGAATGGGTGAATCTGTATCAAGTGACAAATTAAGTATCAATAAACTGCCAGGTACACTGAAGTGCCTTCTAGATATAATTCTGGTATTCGCGAGAGGAATTATATTTGATATATCGCGTGTTTGAGAAATTCACTTTGTGTTCCAGGGTGCTATAAATTCACTATGGCAGCCTTGCTTTAGAGAGTTAAACTAGGTTGAAATATACTTAAGAAATTTCCGTTAAATATGTTTGTAACTTTCACTACTTTTTGGCGATGCTATAATAATGAATATTGTCTAGAAAATTTCTCAATCTGCCTTTGAGGTATTTTACTTGATCTTTGCAAAAACTGTTCTAAAAAGAGAGAAGTCGAAACGAAATTAGTTGATCCATAAGCAATGAAATGAAGTAGATAATGAAAATTTAAGGACATATGAGGAACGGACTCTTCCGTCTCTCTCTAACTAATGCCATAGTATATATTTTTTACCAAACAAAATGTGTTATTATTATTGAAGTTATACCACCTCAATTCCCCCACAACTACAATTTTACGATCTGTTTCAATCCGCCTTAACAAACTGCTTTAGTTGTTTTCAGCCCGTTATTGGATCTGTAATCATTTAAATATATATATATATATATATATTTCCATGAGAGGGAAAAGCTGTATATTCTTATTTGTGACATAATATATTTGAAGCAATGTACATTCGGAAACATAATGATTATCGAATGTAAGTTTTTAGACAAAATACTGAAAGCCGAATGCAATGAAAAATTTCATGTTGCGGACATCATATCCTTTTCAGAAATCTACGTATAACTGCATTATTATGTCCAAGCGAATAAAATTACATCAAGGAGTAAATACGATGGCCGAATGTCTAGGCCGCTGGTATTCGGTACGAGGGTCTGTGTGGGTTCGAGTCCCACTCTTGGCATGGACGTTTGTAGCCGTTCGGAATCGGCTTTAAGCAGTAGGTCCTGGTCTAATTAGCCCTCGTGTAGGAAAAAATTGACCGTAGCACTCCAAACCAAAAACCATAAGTGTAAAACAAATATCTTCAATAGCTCGGTAACTGAGGATTTTGTTGAATCATGTAACTAGTGTTCTTTTTGGTCCCTGACTAGTGAGAGGTATAGCGATAAGATCTTGCAGCCGTATGCTCCACTTTTCAAGGATGCAGAGGATCATGAGTTTATTTTTATGGACGACAACTCTTGTCCACATAAGGCCCATCTAGCCGACGATTATATTGAAATTGAGGATATTTTGAGGATGGATTGGCCAGCCAGATATCCATATCTAAAACCTATTGAACATGTCTGGGACGCTCTTGGTGGACAACCGCACCTCGCCATCCCAACCCGAGAATCCTCCAGGAACTAAAACCTGCTTGTTGCAGCAGTGGGACCAACTGCCACTTTGACTCATACAACTCCAGCTGAGACAGCTATACTATGACTGTGAGAGAGGACCATACCCTATATTATAGATATTTTATGTTCGATCTTGCACCGTGGGTTCTGTACCTCCCTGCGCTAGTGAGCCTAACTGTGATCGTCAGTGCGTACCATGACTCTTATATGTATAAATTTTCTCTTATATAATTGTCTACCCATATCAAATTTCATTAAAATCTGTCATTTTCCCAGAATTCTACAAAAGTGGCAAATTTCTTAACTTTGAAACTAGGGTATTTGTCTTCAATGATGTGCTAGTATCTTTGTAATTTGTGTAATTAAGTTTAAATAGCCACTCTTTCAATTTTATATTGTCTGAGAGTATATCTATTCACTGCGTATAAAAATAGTTTAAAATCCTGTAAAAAAAATATGTTAACAATTTTTATGAAATGTTACCTTCAAGTAGCGGGACTTAGACTATTTAGAGGATTCATTTTGTATTTATGTTGCAGTTGCAGTACTACTGCTCTACAGTTGCCAAATAATCCTTTGACTTTTCATTCAGCTAAACTTCTCATTAAAAGGGAATTTGAGAAAAGATTGGACATATCTACAATAGCTAGGGGAAAGGCCTGGGAAAGTATCCATATGGTGGAACGCCGATCCCGGACCTTCCACGAAGTGTCTGTTGTTGTCACCTTCCGTATTGTAACAGGGCACGATTTCTCAATGCCTATCATTTTAAAAATGAACTAAAGAAACTCCCCGCCTGCTGTCCTCTATAATTCGGGACGCCCGATGGAAATTTGCCACATTGACACGTGCCCTGCACTTAAGCGACAAGGATCTTAGCCCACAAATATTATATTATTTAACTCTATATTCATAATAAAATAATTTGTATTCTTTTTTACTTCGTTGAAGACCCTTATAATCAAAAATAGAGATTTTTTGGAAGAATAATGTCTGTTTTTCAAAAATCTCTTCAAAAATACTAGCATTTTTCAAAATGCTTCATGTTCATTCTTAATCATTTAAAAGCCTTAAATTTTTAATAGACGTTTACCGTATATGTATAAACATAATTCTGCATTGATTTTTTTGTATGAAACTAAAGCCATAAATAAATATATTTTTAAAATCTGCCTCTTATGTTTTGATGTCTTTGTTTTACTTCGCGGTCTGTATATTTTAAAAATATTTGTGGATTCGAAGATGCACAGTTTTGTTGCAAACACGCAAACTAACAATTCTGAGAAATTTAGTAAAAATCAGAATAAAAATAATACGTATGGAACATTTTGATTACTTTTAAACGCACTAGCATTTTTGAAGAATTTTTTGGCAAACGAGTTTTATTCTTCTACAAAATACTTATTTGTGAATTCTAAGTATCTTCAATGTTGTAGAAAAGAATATTAATTACCCTCATTTTGTATATAGAGTAAAAAAAATTAAAATTTTAATAAACGAGGTTCAAGGACCCCTGCCCCCTTAATAGTTTTAAATGTACTGTTCAGAAATATTGAGAAGCCAGAAGGTTAGTGACTTAATTGTTAAAGCTTGACATTTGTGATAAAAAAATAAATATTGCAGTTGCAATTCATATCCTTGTTTGAAGTTTCGGTAAGTTTCGGTATATCTAATGTGTAATTTGTCATGGAGTGTTTTTCAGGTATTTGGGTAACGGAATCATTCCACATTAAATGCAGATAAGAAAACCTGTTAGAAAGCCTCTACACGAGCATTAGAAAATTAAGATTATGTAGTCATCAGACTTCTGAAGACACAAATAGTCGAACCTGAAACATCCATATGTTTTAATATCAAAATGAGGGTAGAGCAGAGTTTCCCTAAATGGGCGATACCACCAGTTCTGGCTGTAAAAACAGTTATTGACACTTTATACTGGACTAGCTGAAAACCCGCACTTCGCTACGGAGTACATGCAAATTAAGTACAACGGTCAATGTATGCAATTAATGGCAAATATATATATATATATATATATATATATATATATATATATATATATATATATATATATATATATATACAGTCGAACCTCCATATATCAAAGTAGCAAATTGCAGTAAAAAAATTCGATATATAGAAATTTCGATATATAGAATTGAGCTTAGTTTTATCATAATTCTCCTAAAAAAAATTAAAGCTAATTTTCGTATACGAAACTCCATTTCTAATTTATATGCGAATCCCATTAAATGAAAGTTAATAACTAAAAAATGAATTAATATGAAAGATTTATTGAGTACTACATATCTTAAAAAAAACAATAATGCAGACAGTGGTTACAATGATCACAGTTATATTATTTTTTAAAAAACTACGAATATCTTGCTAAACAGCCAGTTTTGCGGAAAGTTCAAAGAAATGTTCCTATTTATTCAGTCCACTAAAAACTTCATCAGGCACATTTTCCGCGAATTGTAGACCACGATCTATTGTTTCAAATGACAAAAAATGGGAGATTTTATTCTAAAGTGGAATAAAATCTCCCAATTTGTCTTGAAAAAAATTGCGATATAGAGATTTTTTCGATGTATAGAAACAATTTTTCTATGTAATGAACATGAAGATACGCTAAGAGTTCGATATATAGAAAAATTTTGATATGTGGAAGTTCGATATATGGAGGTTCGACTGTACATTAGGGTGAACGAAAAAAATTTTTTTTGAATTTCAATATGCTCTAGTTTTCAAAAGTTGCCTTTTAACAAAATAGAGACGGAAATTAAATATTAGCGTAATTGGTGCATGTTTTCAGTTAGCACAAGAAGGGCAACTTTTGGTTATTATTAAATTTTTGACAAATTTCGCAATTATTTTGAAATTGATACACTAGTAGTACAAAAAAGTAGCAAAATACGTAATTTAAACATTCTTTTTAGTCAGGAGACCTGCTTAACTGATTATATAATACGTTTTACTTAAAAAAAATAGTACACATAAAGGCACTTAAGGACGAGGCACTTAAAAGACACTCGGACATCACGGTGGAACGAAATATTTTTTTCAGAATTTCAATATGCTCTGGTTTTAAAAAGTTGTCTTTTAAAATTAAAATTAAGTATTTAAAATCTTTTTGCTCTACTAAAATATTTTCAAGTGCCGCAAAGGCTTCAAAATGGATATTTTTATGAAAAAGTGATTATATTTGTATGTTTTGTTAATTTCTTTTATAGTATATTAAAATAATGTATATTTTCTGTAAATAAAATATTCAAAATATGATATTTTGAAAGAAAACTCACATATTCTAAGTATTTCTAATTTTTAGATGCCATAACAGAACAACTGATTTTGTGGAATTTCGCGATTTTCATTATATTAATTTTTCAGTAGCATATTCTTATATTACACATTGGAATGAACGAAAAACAATTTTTAATTGACGGAACTTAGTTAAAATAAATAAATCACACTTAATTAGAAAAATATTAATGTAATGTCTATAAAGGCAAAACGTTATTTTGAAAAAAATATTCATGCTTTTCAAAAGTCCATAGTAATCACACATGGTTTCCATTACTTATTTCACTGACACATTGATTTGTTTATTGTTTCAAAAATTTGGCATTATCTTTTGAGAATGTATTTTTGTTTTTATCAATGCATCTCTTGCAGAAGTACCACGAACGGACAAGGATGACACGGTAACTAATTTAACAATCCTTTCTACTACTTGTGTGTGACATGGAATGTTGTTGAAGTCAATAATTTAAATGAACTGTCCCTACGTCACCTATTGTGTTTCCTAAATGGAAAAACTAAAGGTCCAAATGAATTTGGAGGAGAAATAGGTAAAGAACTAGAAAACTGCTATGAACTTCCAGTGATTGAATTTTCACCTATTGAAAATAACACTCCATTACTAGAAATTAAGAATGATTTAAGTGTGGACCCAAAATATTTGTTAGAAATGCATAATGCAATCTCTGTTGGAAAGTGCTCTTTTATTTGTCCATGAGAAAAACCAGGAAAATTTTGTCATTCACGACGGTTTACATTAGCAAACAGAATACTTCGCTTGTATGTGGGAACATAATTTCCTGCAAAAAAATCTCCGAATACTGAGTACATTTTGAAATTTTATGCACCAATTTGATTTAACATAAAGCTGAAACCAACTTGTATCCGTGGATCGAAGCATTTGTGGAAACTTGTAAGCTATTCACGTTACCTCAATCAGACACTTAAAAATGTAATTGACCCTGTCATTCAAAGAAATGCATACTTTGCCGCTTCTGAAAATCTCCTCCTTTGCATGATATTAGGCGATCTCAGTCAAGTAAGAGAGCTTGGATTACGCCGGATTCTAAAAGCAAGGGCAGAAAATTAAGGAGGCATCAGAAAGAATTTAGTTCAACGTATAAACTTTGATGCCAAAGATTATATTGATATGAATTAATGGAATGATATTACAGTAACAGAACCTCCTATGACGAGGCATTTTTCTGATGACAAACTAAAACAGTTTATAAAAGGAAGCAAAGGAATATGATCACGAGAAACAAATTATTAACTTCAACAACGTTCCATGTCACACACAAGTAGTAGAAAGGATTGTTAAATTAGTTACCGTGTCATCCTTGTCCGTTCGTGGTCCTTCTGCAAGAGATACATTGATAAAAACAAAAATACATTCTCAAAAGATAATGCCAAAATTTGAAACAATAAAACAATTCAATGTGTCAGTGAAATAAGTAATGGAAACCATGTGTGATTACTATGGACTTTAGAAAAACATGAATATTTTTTTCAAAGTAACGTTTTGCCTTTATAGTCATTACATTAATATTTTTCTAAATAACTGTGATTTGCTTATTTTAACTAAGCTCCGTCAATTAAAAATTGTTTTTCGTTCATTCCAATGTGTATTATAGAATATGCTACTGTAAATTAATATAATGAAAATCGCGAAATTCCACAAAATCAGTTGTTCTGTTATAGCGTCTAAAATTTAGAAATACTTAGAATATGCGAGTTTTCTGTCAAAATATCATATTTTGAGTATTTTATTTACAGAAAATATACATTATTTTAATATACTATAAAAGAAATTAACAAAACATACAATATAATCACTTTTCATAAAAATATCCATTTTGATACCCTTTGCGGCACTTGAAAATATTTTAGTAGAGCAAAAAGATTTCATATTCTTAATTTTAATTTAAAAGACAACTTTTTAAAACTAGAGCATATTGAAATTCTGAAAAAAAAAATTCGTTTCCACCGTGATGTCGAGTGTCTTTTAAGTGCCTCGTCCTTAAGTGCCCTTATGTGTACTATTTTTATGAAGTAAATCGTATTATATAATCAGTTTAGCAGGTCTCCTGACAAAAAGAATGTTTAAATTACATATTTTGCCACTTTTTTGTACTACAAGTGTATTCAATTTCAAAATAATTGCGAAATTTGTCAAAAATTTATAAAAACCAAAGTTTGCCCTTTTTGCGCTAACTGAAAACATGCACCAATTACGCTAATATTTAATTTCCGTCTTTATTTTGTTAAAAGGCAACTTTTGAAAACGAGAGCATATTGAAATTTTAAAAAAAGTTTTTTTCGTTCCACCCTACTGTACATATATGTAACATGCCACACAGTCCATGTTAACGGAGACCAGAGTCGACATGTCACACCTCAGGAATCTGTAGTCGTGACCAAGAATTTAGGAATCTTTTCATTTAAATAGTACGTTTATTATCCATTTCTTGACATCGATGACGGCGGTTTACTAGGCAACAGTGCCACGCCAAAAATATGCTCTACGAGGTATGCTGGAACTTATATAAACTTCATTCTATCACGGGGCTAAAGAGCGTGATTTAATAGCTGATTTGTTAAAAGTTTACTGTTTATGAGCAAATCTGAATTTTGTAGACCCCACGCCGCGTAGCGTCTAATATCGTCAAAAAGTCAGCCATCTTTGATGATATTTCCAAAGACTGTAACAATGGAATTTAACACGAATGTCCATGGGAAAATTAAGTACTTAATAAGATTAAAAAGGGGTATGTAATTTTGAATAGTAGAGTGAGGAATTAATGGTTTTTAAAAGTAAAGAGTGTTGACTTTAGAAATTACTAGTTTTTTAATATTATATAAATATATAAATATATACACACACACACATATATATATATATATATATATATATATATATATATATATATATATATATATATATATATATAATAAATACGACGATCAATGTATACAATTGATGCAAAAAATATATATATTTATAAAAAAATCGTAAAGGATATTTTTATAGACAAAATAATGTAGAAGGAAATATTCAAATTAAATCTAATAGGACATACTAAAGAATATAGTACAGTTAATATGGTAGAGTTTGATAAACATATCTTTTACCGTTTTTTAATATTTTTTGGATAATGTCCAATCGTCTGCCGAATTAGGAAGAAAACAAATATTTTTTGTCTATTTAGTTTTATGCACGGACGATAAATTTATTTAAAGCAGGAGAAAAAGAAATCACTTGATCAGTATTTAATAATTTAAATTCTAAAAATTCATCTTTAAAAATTCACCAAAAAATCAGAAAATGGAGGTAAAGATTCGAAAAAGATCTCATTTTAAAGGAATATTTATGATCTTAATCGTGATGTAAATTTTATAACCCTCAAATTATTATTTTAAATGCAAACTTAAAAAAGTTACTAAAATAGCTTATAAATTTAATTTTAAAAAATCTAAGAAGAATTTTTTAAAAAATCTTTCAAAAATCTTTCTTAGTGCACCCCTACACCATAAGAAGAATCGCCATGCAAAATTCAGCCCTTTAGGTCCAACGGTTTGGTCTGTGCGTGTATGTCAGTCAGTGAGTCAGTCAGTTATGGAACTGTTTTATATTTATAAATTAAAGTGTATAGTTCATAAGTTTTCAATTGCATTTACTTTATCCTGTTTAGTGAAACATGAGTTCAGTGTATCTGCTTAAGAATCTGCTCACTAAAATCAGAAACCGACTAGAAATAGCTAATCGCGATGATTTAAAAATGCTGCTAACAAAAAGAGAGCCAAATATTTATAAAATTATAGCAGCGCACTAAGTTTATCTTTCTTATTAGTGTCAGTTATGACGTTATTTGTAAATTTACCTTTAAAATTATCCTTCTTTATCTTTCGCTAATGCAAATGTTACTATTGTTGGTTTTAATAAATAATTTTATAATATCAAGTTTCAAGATGTCTTATTTAATTTATTTTGCTTTACTTTGTTGAAGGTCATAGGTAGAGATATAGATACATAAAAGGCACCTATTTAGACACTGCATCTCTGTTTGTTCTCTTAGAGAGGAACATTTCCAAGGGGCGCTGAGTAGTTTTTATTCTTAAAAGGGTGCGGTAGGACAAATACGTTTGGGAACTCCTGTGCAATAAGACTTATAGGATTGCTTTAAATCTATGGATGTTGAAGATGCACAAGGAGGTACGCAGATGTGAAAAAAAAAGGATTTGCTGCACGAATTCGTTGAATATTTGACTCCCAGCGAAAAGTATACTAAGTGCGATTGTTTATTAAATGTGGGGTTTGATGGACACTCTGGACGTCTACCCATGAGAATTGGCGAAATAAATGAGAGACATAAGGCCTTTGTTTAGCACTAACTTTTATTTCTGGAATGCACCTGAAAGTTTTCACCATGATTGCTATATTTTTATTAAATTCACCTTATGACGTCTGAGAGAAGCATTGGATTCAGAGAACACAACTAGGAAGAGCAATTAGCAAAGCTTATTACCGGATTAATTTTTTTAGGGGTAAAACTGAGTTTTGATTTTAACTCTTTAGTGTTTGAGTTGATCCTAAATTTCGGGAAACCATTGGTTTTTGTTTTATACTAATAAATAGCAAGTGATCTTTACTATGGATTTTGGAGCAATAGATTATTCTTTTAGTACGAATATAAAACAAATAATGGTTTCTCTGAAATATCAACCAAAAAGATGTAGAAAGACAGTGCATGATGAATTTTCTTTAAATTTACTTGATGGCTTTCCCGCAGTTATTTGGCAGTTGAATATTTAGAGAGGTGCATTAAGACGGTTCCAGGAAGAAATTTACTCTTACTCTCATTTCACAATGATTTACCCTTTAATTACCTTTCTATAAAATTATTCATGTATTAAGGGGGTCCAAGACAAAAAAATTCTTCAAATGTTCAAAAAAAAATTATTGAATTTTTTTTTTTGGTGTTCTTTTTTGTTTAAAATGATGTTTAAATCATGTTTCTATCTTGATACTGTTTTTTTCCTAGTATCTAGATACTGTTTTTTTCCAAAATACTAATAGCATCCAATCTTTGTTTAAACCTATAAATGCTTTTATCTTCATGATGGGTTTTTTCATCATTTCTCGGCTTTAAATTGTTATAAGTCAAGAATCGTTGAAGATAAATGGTTCAAACTTGGAACGTGTCTTTTTAAAATTAGTATTTTGAAAAACGCTGAATAAAAATTAAAACTTATATACTTATGTTTAATTAAATGAAAAATGTTTGAAATTCGGCAACTAATACTTCGAGTTATACAGATTTTATATAACCCCACTTAAAAAAAAAATTAAATTTAAAAATTTGTAAAACATCTTTATGAGAAGTTTTATGATGTGATTTTTTTTACCAATTATATGGTTCACCATCACATAAAATTCAAAATTTTTACTCAATCATTAAAAATAAAATTATATGTGTCCTGTATCCCTTAAATAAATGCTAAATTTCGAACTTCTATTTAAAAATTTAAAGTTCAAATCTAAACCACTCAAAGCCGAAAGTTTTTCATACATATGCAAAACCCTAAGGCCTGTTTATTTCATAATTTTACCTATTTTGCTTTGGGGGAAAATTGTTTTAAAAAATTTCTACTGATGATTTTAAAAAATCATTATAAAATGTTTAATAAATTTAAAAGTTCAAAAAATCATCTTTTTATAAACTTATGCTTAAGAATTTATATTTTCAAACCTATTGTTATCAATGAAAAATACTTCATGTAGTTCAATGAAAATAGAAATGAGAATCCAATAAGAATTTTCAAAGAGATTCCTTGAACTTATATTCTTTTAAAGATGGCATATCAGGATGATATCTATTCCGAGATAAAATAGGTTTAAAGTATAGTTGTGTTGCCTGGTGCCCATAAACAAAGCAGCATAAAAACTGTGCATGTGTCAAAGCAGTTATGCAAGAAACATGATAATTTATTATTCGGTTTTAAAAGCTCCACAGGAGCTTTTAAGCCCGAAAGAAACGTTTTTTGAGAGTTTTATGTCCTGGAACCCAGTTAGGTCTCTTATTGGTTACATTCAGTATATTCAGGTATTTGGTAATTGAGTACCTTTGGGTATTCAGTACCTTGAGGTATTTTAGTATGTACAGTCAGGACATCACATGCATTTAAATTTATGAAAGTAGTCTAGATTCATAAATATTTGAAGCATATAAAGTAAAGGCGTATCTTTTCTGTGTGATGATTTTTTAAAATGCACCTGCAAATACTGAATTTCACATAAAAATTACTAAGCCAATGGATATATTGCCCATTTTTTTTAATCTCATGGAGACATTTAAACCAATTAAACATTACTAATATAATTGTAAATACATTTCATTGGCTTAGTTAAATTGTAATTATTGCCATCGGCATGCCTTGTAATTATATGCTTTCAATAATAGAAGTTGGCTTTATTACCTTATAATTAAGCAATGGATATTCTGCACATTAAATGATAATTTTGGGGCTTTTAAGCCAATTAAGCCTTTGGATATATCGTATGTCTACTAATCCCCTTGCAAATAACAAACTATTGGCTTAATAAACTTGTAACTACAGCAATTGGCCAGACTTGTAATTAGATGTTTGCAATTATATCAGCTTTATTATCTTGTGGATGCGCCAATGGATATTTGTGCATTAACGGATCCCCTTTAGACATTATTTTCCTTCGTTACAATATTTTCCTCGAGGTACTTAATTGTTGGAAGGTATAGTCGAAGAAATCCCCGAGAGATGGATAGGGTCATTAGTAGTTGTGACTTTAAAAGCTTGTGTCATTGATAGGTTATCATTGTGACAACATTATGAACATATTTCTGTGAATGGATACATTGTACATTCATGGAGGCAATTTTACAAGCAAAATTAATTAAATTCTTTTTTATGCATTTAGAAGGCATACAGTTTTGTTATAAAGAAAAATAAATTAAATATTTAAAAATATAATAATTGCACTCATATATATATATATATTTGCAAAAAAAAAAATATTGCCAAACTATTCCTTTTTGTAAGATTTCTATATTTCTCAATTTTATCGAAAAATATCAAAATTATTCTTAGGTTTTTTGAGAGTTAAACCATTTATTTAAATTTCAAGATGAAAAAAAAAATTGTTTGTGATTAATGTTTAATTAATGAGGGCGAAAATGTAAAGCGTAAAATTCTTCAGTAATGTGTCATTGAATTAAATTCTTTTGATGATAAAGAAAAGCAAATAAATTTTAATGATTAATTAATAGAAGTGTTTAAGAAGGCCGATAAAGTGCAGTTATTTATACATCTTAATGTCAGAATTTCAGAATTTCTTTTGACGGTAAATCCTTAGATATTTTTAAAAGAGAAAATACGTAATTTTGCAAATTCATGTTTTAAGATTTTTAAGAATATTTATTTTAAAACAATGTCAACAAGGGAAATTTTTATTCTATTTATCTGTTGATTCTTCGGAGAGTTAATGCCATCGTGTACCTGGTAATGTTAGAATATTTAATTAAGTTTAATTTAAATATTGAAAACATGTATTTATTACAGGGAAGAAATTATTTTAAATTATACATTCTAAAAAACTTTGATTCATCATTTTGAGGAAATTAATGGTGCGTTTAATTGAAATCATACTAAAATTTTATTTGACAAATTAACTAAAAATATACAGATAAGTTAGGCAGAAATATTACAATAATAAAAGCATGAATCCGCAGTGCAATCAGTAGTGGCCGTTAGCAGGTACGGAGCCAAATATTAGACTAAAATAAATAAGTAAGTAAAAGTGGGAACGGACAGAATTTAAGGTATTTTGTAATGATATATTGTAAAAACATATAAAGCATTAAAAAAACAAAAAGCTTAATTAAATCCACTCTCCAGTGTGTTACGACTGGGGACCAATTTCGAATTGATGGCCGTATTCCTTCATTATAGCGGGAGAAAAACATCAGAGCGTTTCAATAATCAATAAATAAATATATCGAAACTATCTCAACTAATACATCTACAATAAAATTAATAACGACAATTTGTTTACGTACATTTTCTATAGTTTTGTATTGAGAAATGGTATTACAAGAGATTTCGCTAATGACTACTCATAAAGCCAGAAGATCTGTTTTTTCTGCTACGTGCATTTTACAAGTTGGACCTAAGCATACACTGCTTAGGAGGAAGTTTTTAGTACCAAACTTGCTTACGCTCCTAGTGATGTGTCCAGTTTGTTATCGTTTCTTAAACACTTCTAACAGACTTAAAGTCAATTCATCGATGAAGCCGTTACTTCATACGCGAAAAATAATCTATCTACATTCTGTTGGGGGAATAAAATTGAAATGCCTGTCTTCTAATTCGCTAAGATGACGTAATGTTTCTCTGTCTTTGAAAGATTGAAGTGAGTTACGGTTTTGTCATTTTTTATTGATAAACATTGTTAATAAAAAAAGCTAATAAATTTGTTATTAATAATAAATAATATTTAATAACAATAATAATAAAAAATAATACAAATAATGATTACAATTTATTTAGAGATGTTTTTATGGTTTTTCTTTGAGCAAGTTTTATTACGAGGAATTGTCCCTAATCACTATTCAGCAAGACATAAGAAGATCTGCGTTCCTGTTACGTGTAATTTATAAGTTGCATGTAAGCAATATATGGTGGCTAGATTTTAGTACCAAACCTACTTACGCCCCCAGTCACGTGTCCAGTTTGTTCTCCTGACTTAAACATTTCTGTCAGACTTAGGGTCAATTTATCACTGGAGCCATCCCTTCATACACGAAAATTAATCTACATTCTGTTGAGGGAATAAAATTGAAATACCAGTCTTCCAATGTGCTAAGATGACATAGGATTTCTCTGTCTTTAAGAAATTGAAGACAGTTATGGTTCTTTCACTTATTTTATTGATAAATATTAATAATAAAACTTTCAAATTAAATATGTTATTAATAATAAATGATGTTAAATAACAATAATACACAATAAAATTAATAATTACAATTAATTTAGAGATATTTTGTATGGATTTTCATTGAGCAAAATGTATTACAAGGGATTGTGTTTAATCACTGTTCACAAAGACATAAGAACATCTGTGTTGCTGTTACGAGTATTTTATTGCATGTAAACAGCGTGTAGTGGTTATATTTTTGAACCAAATATTCTGAGGTCCCTAGTCATCAGTCCAGTTTCATCTACTGGTATAAACATTTCTGTCAGTATTAGGGTCAATTTATCACTGGAACCGTCACTTCATACGCCAAAATTAATCTCGTTGTGTTGGGGGAATAAAATTGAAATGCTACTCTTCCAATTCGCTAAGATGAAGTAAGTTTCATCTGTCCTTAAAAGATTTTAGACAGTTATGGCTCTTACACTTTTTTTATTGATAAATGTTTAAAAAAAATGCTAATAAAATTTCTTTTTAATTATACATTGCGTGAAATAAGAATAATAATGGATAATAATAATAGTATATTAAAATAATATTTGCAATTTATTTAGAGATATTTTATGTAGTTTATTACTGAACCAGTTTCATGTAAATATTGTACGGTTTTCTACATTTCAGAATCAAATTTACTTACATCCTTAGTCATTTATCTGGTATTTTCTCTCGGCTTAAAGATTTCTGCCAGACTTAGAGTCAATTTATAAATGTAGATGTTGCTTCATACTCGAAAATCCATCTACATTGTTTAGGAGAGAATAAAAGGGAAATGCCACTCTTCTAACAAGCTAAGAGGAAGTAAGGTTCCTCTGTGCTCAGAAAATTGACGACAGTTATGTTTCTTTCACTTGTTTTCCTGATAAATGTAAAAAAGCAAAATATGCTAATAAATTTTATCATTAATAATAAATGATGTTAAATAGCAATAACAATAAAATAATGATAAATAATAAACTAAAAAATTACAGATAATTTAGAGATATTTTTTATGTTTTTCTATTGAGCAAGTTGTATTTCAAGGGACTATATCTAATCACTATTCACAAAGACATAAGAAGATATGTGTTCCTGTTACGTATATATTACAAGTTGCATGCAAACAGTGTACATGGCTAGATTTAGTCACACACTTTCTTACGCCCTGAGTCATGTGTCCAGTTTAGTCTCCTAATTAAACATTTCTGTCAAATTTACGGTCAATTTATCACTGGAGCCGTCACTTCATACGTGAAAATTAATCTACATTGTGTTGGGGGTATAAAACTGAAATTCCACATTTTCAATTTGCTAAGATTATGTAATTTTAATCTGTATTTAAAAAATTGAAGACAATTATGGTTGTTTGACTTCTTCTATTGCTAAATGTTGAATATAAGAAAAAAAATATTATTAATAATAAAGGATATTAAATAAAAATAATAATAAATAATAAAATTAATAATTACAACTAATTTAGAGATATTTTCTGTATTTATTGAACCAGTGTTATTTCAAGGGATTGCCTTGCATGACTATTTATAAAGCCACTAGAAGTTCTATACCCCTCTGACGTGAATTTTCAAGTTTCATGTAACTAGTGTACGGTTATCAAGATTTCAGAATTAAACTTATTTACATCCCTCGTCATTTGTCTAGTATGGTCCTCTCGGCTTAAAGATTTCTGCGAGACTAAAGTCAATTTATCAGTGTAGCTGTTGTCTGATACTCGGAAATCAATCTACGTTGTTTAGGGGAGAATGAAAGTGAAATGCCACGCCTCTAATCAACTAAGATGAAATAAAGTTCCTCTGTCTTTAAAAGATTCACAGTTATGGTTCTTTCACTTCTTTAATTGATATATAATGAAAATAAAAAAATGACAATAAAATGTGTTATTGATATTAAATGATGTCAAATAACAACAATATAAAATAATTGTAATTGATAAAATTATTAATTACAATTAGTTTAGAGATATTTTGCATCGTTTTTGATTGAACAAGTTATAACACAAGGGATTGTCTCTAATTTTTATTCATAAAGACAAAAGAAGATCTGCATTCCTGTTGTGTATATTTTACAAGATGCATGCAAGCAGTGTATGGGGTCTAGATTTTAGTACCAGCTTGTTTACGCTCCTAGTCATGTGTTTAGTTTGTTCTCGTGGCTTAAACATTCATGTCAGACAGGGTCAATTTATCACTGGACTCGTCAATTCATACACGAAAATTAATCTAAATTGTGTTGAGGGGATAAAATTGATTAAGTCTATAAAAAATTGCTGTCAGTTATTGTTCTTTTGTTATTTACTGATAAACGTTAATAATAAAAATACACTTAACAGGAAAAGTAATTTGAAATTAAAATATTGCTTGGATTCCTCCCAAAAGTATATACAATTTTCGTGTAGATAGAATGAATAATTTTTTATCCATGATAATTGTTTTGCCGTTTTAAAACTTTAAAAAGAATTAAGTTGCAGTTCAAGTCATTTATTAGAAATGCTGATTTATTAGTTATGTCAAGTAATACATTTTTGTGTACACTAAAAACATGCCAAATAGACTCGGGATGTCTAATTATAAATATTTATAATAAAGCTGTGTTATTTTACCTTAATCCTTAAAACTTTTTAGGGAAGTTGGATGATCAATTTTAAATTTCATTACTTTAAATTATTTTCTAAAAAAGGGAACTATTTTCTTCACTGAATATTTTTTTTTGTTTTAAACAAATAGTTTGAACCAAGTCAAACAGAAAGAAAAGTTAATGAAAATTCTAACTTTACAATTAAAAATATCATAAATGGAATAAATACTTAGTTTAATTTTCTGTAGAAAGTCATTTCTTTGGAACGTAATTAAATTTACGTTTCTCATTATAAAGAATTAGCCTGTGATTCTGTGGTTGATATATGGTCTACCAAGGGAAAAATGAACAATTTAAAATTTCGTAGTTATTAAAAACTTAATAGTAAAATGAAATACTAAAATTGTATATTATATAACTTGGGTTATCAATTCTAAAAAAAATTCATCTTTCGTGTTCATACCTCTTTAGATATTATATAATCATTGTTATGATGTTTTAATAAAATACATTTATATCTTTACACTTTCTATGAGTCATTTAGTAAATTTTCCTTGTATAATCTCTGAATCTTTTTTTTCAAATGCAGAGGAACTCTGTCGTGAGACATTTGGCTGTTGATATTCATCGCGAAGTCTTGCTGTCAACTTTATCACGGGAGCAGCATTTAGATGAGCCATCATTGCTCCCTATAAAGGGACAACACGGTAACAACCAAGTCTTAATCTGGGTTTGAACTCAAGCCCACTGCATGGTAAATTCATGAAATTCATGTACTGCTTCTAAATAAATCTATACTTTTTATTCATAATTCTTTAGATATTTATAATCATTGTTAAGATATAATAAAATGCAGTTATATCTTTCCAAACAATTACATTTTACAATGAGTCCTTTAAAACTTATAAATTGCAATATTTTAATCTCATTTTCCTTGCCTAGTTTATAAAATTAAATGCATTAAATGCATTAAGTCCATAAAATTAAATGCATATGTTTGATTTAAATATAGTCTAAGAATGCAAGCCTATATAATTTAAAATTTTGTAATTGTAAAATATTTTAATATTTAATTAAAGGAATATAGCTATGTATTATATATATTAAATTATTAATTGTAAATAAATTCATCTTTCATGTGCCTGTCTGCTTTGAAAAGACATTTTCTTTGTTAACTTTTTTTATTAAAATGCATTTACGTATAACTTTCGGAGGAGTTACATTTTACTACGATTCATTTAAAACATATAAAATGCCTCTGTTTATTACATTTTATTTCTCTAGTTTATGAAAACTGCATCCATTTAAGTAAATGTAAAAGAAAGGAAAATATTGAAGCTTTTAGATAAATTTTAATCTGAAGACCGTTGAAATTTTTTAAGCAGAAACGGTACATTATTTTTTTTAGCATTTCTCTCTGAGACATCATTAATGAAATGAGAAAGGGCTTTTAAAAATTCATTATTAATTGTGCATGTTAGTTTCGATTACATTAAAGTATCACTTGGATGAACATTGATCGATCCTTTCAAATTAAGGATTTTTTTTTTTGGCTTTTTCATATGCTTCATTTTCTTAAATGACTCGATAAACAGCTTACTGTTAAAAGAAATCTATTTTTGATGGTTGCACTCTCCATTTTATTTGAAAAATTTCAATATTTGTTTATTTGTTTGTTTATTTTTCTATAATTAAATATATTTTCTCAAAGAGCACATAAATTGTTCCATTTTATACGGTTCTTTCAGTATGGATTTTTAGTAGTTTACTGTTACATTTAAAGATATTTTTATTTTAATCTTCATAGAGGAATTCATAAAATAGCATTTTAAACTTAAAATCTTTGCGTAGTTTAATGTTTCTAGGAAAAAATCATCTCCATGTTTTTTTTTTTTTTTTTGAGTAGTCTAATGCTGGTTCAAACTCTATGGCTTTTTTAGATAGTTTTGTATAATTCCCTTCCAGGAAATTAAAGCAATTCTTAATTTTACCATGTTTTTATTAACTCGCTTTTTTGTTCGTTTGTGTGTTGGTCCAGTACAAATCTTGTAATCGATTTTTAACTAACTTCCCGATTAGCTAGACATTTGAAAATTTTAGAATAGCTCAGAACACGATGACAATACACTATTTAAATACTTTTAGCCCTCTTTAAGCAGGATTGAATTCTTTTTCAGTTAATTTTGTTTTGTAGACTGGTGCAGCCATCTATCGACCGGGACGGAAAAGAAAAGTCAAACGCAAGTTAACTTCTAATTAACTTAATTTTCTTTCGAGTTAATGAGATAATTCATCAAACAATTTTTTAAGTATTTATTACTACATAGAATTGTCAAGTTTATATGATTCAACAGAAAATTTAAAAACATGGTATATAAAAAGTTCTTTTTCTTTTGTAATTATTCAAAACATATTATACAATGAATAAAGTCATAATATTGATAATAGCAGTTCTGAACTGCAAAGAGCGTAGTTCTAAAGAACTATTTAATATTTCGACTTCATACTTTATGCTTTGTATGATTATAAATAGGATAAACAGGACTAAATTAAGATTTTTATGCACAAAGTATAAGATTTGAAAAGCCACGGAAAAAAGAAGTATTGATTTAGCAGAGTTAAATGGGTATATATATATATATATATATATATATATATATATATATATATATATATATATATATATATATATATATATATATATATATATATATATATATATATATATATATATATATATATATATATATATATATATGTATATATATATATATATATATAACATTTTCTATTACATTTTATTTTATTTTTTGACAAATAGCTTCTAAGTTGCACCTTACTTTGTTCCGACAACAAGAATTCAAAATTCAGAACTTTTCTTCAGAAAACGGAAAGATTAGTGACTTGGCGCAATCTTCGGTGAAAAATGTGAAGCTTAAGTCCATTGGCTTCCATGATAAGAAGACAACCGATGATAAATTCTTTATGAAACAAAAAGTTGAAGTGTGTTCTTATACGCCGAGGCTTCCCGGAGAATTTCATAACACCGCACAACTATTAGTCATCTCATATCCGACGTTAAAAATTTTAAAAGTGAAAAGACTTATTACGTCGAAGGCTTTTCACCCGAAATTTACTCCCTCGCGCTGGTTTTACTCAATAAGTGGGACGACATATGTCAATTATTCAACCATAAAATTGAAAATATTATTTTTAGAGTATTTTATTATCGGAACAGAGGTGACAAGGTGTATGAGCACATATAATTTGCAACGTGGCATATATATTAGTGATATAGCATATAATAATGCTTGCGGAGTTTTTGCCCATGTATATAAACAAATGTTTAAATTTGCATTTTATTTTTAGATTTTATGAAAGTGAAGGTTAAAAGTTAATGAAATAAAGAAAATTGGCATTAAAGTGATTTAAATACAACATTATTAAAGTTCCGAGAAGAGCAACTATTGAAACATAAACCATATATATATATATATATATATATATATATATATATATATATATATATATATATATATATATATATATATATATATATATATATATATATATATATATATATATATATATATATATATATATATATATATATATATATGTATATATATATATATATGTATATATATATATATATATATATATGTATATATATATATATGTATATATATATATATATGTATATGTATATATATATATATATATATATATATATATATATATATATATATATATATACATATATATATATATATATATATATATATATATATATATATATATATATATATATATATATATATATATATATATATATATATATATATATATATATATATATATATATATATATATATATATATATATATAAGTGTGTGTATATCTTTAACAATAGCGTCCCACCGGTATTAATTACCTTATAATAATAACATCAAATCAGTTTTATTTCTATCCCATTGATTCTCTACTTCTGATATTGCGTATCCCCATTACATAAACCCTATCGCGTTTCTGGATGGCACCTATCTGTCGCTAAATATGTATTTCAAGACAGATGTCACGTAGTCAATAGAAACTAGATTTCCTTTTGCCGGTGTAAGAGTCTCAATACCTAAATTTTGAATCATGGATTCAACGGTAACCATTATCCTCTATTTCTGTTCTTTGCCTTGTTGTTTATAAATACTAGGTAGGTAGTTTTCAGGCTATCATATTTATAAAAAAATTTTAATGAAGTAAATAACCATAATATGCACAGTAAATAAAAGTGTTATTTCCCAACAATTGGATTATGTGATTATATTGTATGTCGCTCAGCGCAACTACACATAGATTTAATCCAAGTTACCGAAAGTCGAAAAGGCCGACTGACTCGGTCTACTGACTCGGTATAAGAACGAAAACAACTTTTTCGGTATTCACCGCTTATCTTTATAGTCCGAAATATGGCGCTTCTGTCGAAAAGGTAGTCGTGAATTTTCATTTTGATGTTTTACTAGCGTTTTATGCAAATTCTTGGGGCGCCGACAACAGCGCCATATATTCCCCTGTCAGTGACTGTGATAATTTTTGTTTTTGTTATCAGGGAAAAGTAGTCATTCTTGCTGGACTTTATATCTGGTGTCAGGACTGGGGGTCGAACCCGCGATCTCTTTCGAGATGTTTAGTCCAGCAAGAAACGTCAGAGTCAAACTCTCCGAGCGGTTACTTAAAAATTGTACTCCGAGTGTGGAGCAATCGATGCGTATATCGCCCGCTTACGTGAATGGGGCGATATTTCTTACTGTGTTCCACATGAAGTGAGGATGTGATAATAAATTATTACAAGGTATGACTTATTTTCTCTGATAACAAAATTCAAAAATTTAATATAACAAAAAAACATGAGCTAAACCCAATTCCGATTTCAGATAAAAACTTCCATAGCACAAAACGACTATGTTCCGCGAGAAAACCCGAGAAGCCAGAGAACCTCTCGCTTACACTCCCAGTTCAATAATGCCAAGTCCAGTCTGGTCAATCGTTCTCCACTTTCTTCCCGCTGTGGGGGCTATCCCCCCAGCCTTTCCGAAGTTTCTCTTGCAATCCAGCACCTGGAATATTTTGTCTTCGAAACTCCCTGGAATATCCAGTCCTCCTGAAAGAGACTTTTCTTTCGGCCAAGTTCAATGCTTCTCTTTTGAAGATGCAAGTCCTCCTAAATCATATTCCAAACAGCGAAACGAACTGCACCGCTTTGAACCTTTTTTTCCCAACGTGAGGAAGTCAGAACGCTGACCCGCCCCGTGATACCTATCCATAGATGAGCTATTTATTGTCCACTCTGTTGTCCAGCGTAGAGCCAGAGTCCATACTTCGAACAAAAGAGGATTGCGTGACGCTTATACCTTTTGTCGGCGAAAAACACATGTATCCTGGGTGCCCTTTTGTCACTGTCGGCACAAAACTTTCATTGTCCGAATGTCTCCCTGGTCCGTTTCGAACGTTACAGTGACTTTTTGATTTTTTTTTTATTTCCCGCAGAAACTCTTTCCCATGTCGTCCTTACTCCCTCTATCAATTGGAATTCTGGTTGTTAAATCGTGTCACAGATGGCTCTGAGTAGTGTCAGTGTAATTTTAACCACCCTGTATATATATATATATATATATATACATTACATTTCAAACTTAAACTGTCCTTACTCAAACTTCAGCTGAAAATCATACCCATATTTTGCTTCTATTCACTGTATATTAGGGTGGTTCGAAAAAATCGATTTTTTTTATTTCGGAATCGCGTTACCTCTCAAAAGTTGTAGTTTAGTATCCTCAATTAGGAAAAAATAAAAAAAAAATTCTAAGTTGACATCTTCAGTTCGCGCATGAGGCTGTAAGTTTGAAAAAATATGTTAAAAATTGAAATTTTTAAAAAATAACAAAATTAGTTTTTTTGTAATTTTGTATAATGCAACAGCCATAAATTGTCAGTATATAGCGTAGTTTGAACCTAAAAAATATTTTATAGCTTTTACATAATATCTTTAGTTTGCGCATACTCCTTAACCCTTTGAGGGGCGCAATTTTATTATTGTCTATGTTAACTATTTCGGCTTAAGTTCTATTTCTTTTATTATTTTACAATAAATGTTCTTGCTTTTATAAAGCGGTTGTCTTTTTGAGAATCGTTCCTGTAGTTATCGAATTGGACATCCGAGAACCACTGACAACTGATAAACTTTTTTTTAAAATTTCTCTATTCTGATATATGAATAGAGGGGTTTAATATATCAAAAGAAAATTATGATTCATGAACATATATTTTAAATAAAAGTTTCGGACTACGGGACCTCATCATTAACGAACACATGACTAAACTTTTGCATCTTAAATAGGGCTAAAATCGCCTAAAATTTGAAATTTACGTGTTTAATATACAATAATACATACATGACATATTTACGTTTCAAAAGTATTTTAAAAATTCTAAATTTGTTGAATATAACCTTTTATTACAGTATTATACGTACAAGTATAGTTACACACACATTTATATGTATATAATAACATTGCCTGTCATAGCTGATTACAGAATGATTTATAGATTTTACCTATTTTTTTTGTCTTTAAGATTCCTCAGATGTGTTGGGCATTGTTTTAAATTGAGATTTATAGTCAAATGATGGCATAGTTGACCTTGAGAGCAAAGTTGTCCTTATAAAACCATCCCTGTTCTCTTCTCCACATACTTTAGTACAAGATTCTGTTACGAGCTTTACAATTCTTTCGACACTTTGCGTGTGGCAAGGAAATTTAATTAGCTCGAACTCTGGGAGAACGTTAGTATTGATAAGTTCTTCTAGGCTCTGCGTTCACACATTGCTCATTATTGGAGGAGGTGTAAGTTTGCACTTGGACCAATCAATAAGTTCAATGTTATTTGAAGCTGCAAAATTGATGGTCGGTGGTTGAAAAGTTCGCACCGATTTCCCTTTTGGTTCTTGTTTTCTTGCTTTTAGCAATCTTCGAAAAGCTAGCTGTCTTACGTGCACTCTCACATCTAGCACCATTGAAATTAAAAGATTTTCGGGATGACAGAAATACGCATTCCTCTGAATGACAGGATCAATTATTTTACGTACCCTGTCGGGAAACTGTCTTGTCTTCTGTACTAATTTAAACACGTGAACTGCTCTAAACTTTACAGAGGTATGCATTTCAATTCCAAACCATACTGGAGCGTATATCTTCATAATATAGCTGACCAGCAGTTTAAATTTCGTCAGAAGGTTTTACTTCAGAAATATATAGTCTTAAGATTCTATTTGCACAAGTTAACCACCTAGAGTTACTAAGAAGACCAGGATCTTTCACAGCGAGATCTGGCGCACACTCTCCTGTCTTGACTGTTTGATAAATATTAAGTAAATACTGTTGGTCCTTGCCTAAGTCAGTTTTGGTCACATTTATCTCCTCACTATTAATCGTTTCAAAATGAGCAACAGGGAGTTTTTCACAGTCAGTCAACTTCTTGGCAATTTGTCCTGAGAAACTTGTGGGTCCTGTAGGATCACCATCTACACTTTCAAACAAATGTCTGAACGGAAGTTCGTTGAAATGTAATAAACATATAAACCATTGTAAAGGACGACCAAGTTTAAGCTCAAGGTTACGAATAACACCGTTTTTCCATGCTGTGTTAGTCGCTGTTCCGTCGCATCCAATTGCAACAAGCTTAACATAATCAAAGTTTTTGTTTTCTAAATAGCAAAAGATGCTATTAGCTATTTCACTTTCAGTGTCCCTTAGAGATGTCAAATGTCCCAGATACTTTCCACCAGGCTCTTGAACCAAGCTGATGTGCTCCTCTTTCTTTATTCTGCAATACATTTCGCTACCATTCTTTTCCTGATAATAAGTGTTATCTTTTCTCCCGTCAAAATACAGTCCATGTAACTCTACATTTGGAGAGTCTGATTATAAAGAGTATCGAATTTTAAGTTTTTCTAGTCTGATCTTACTCTTATCTTGTACTAGAGACATATCTCCTTCATTTATCATGCCTACATCATGCAAAACACAGGAAGCAATAGCAGCAGTGGCTCTCTCGGATATCCCATATCTATCGTTTATTGATGCTGTTACAGGAAGCTTAATTCGCATTTGCGATGTTGACGGCAAACTGTCACATATTGCTTCGTGACTCTCAAACTGGCTATTTTGGGTAGAATTTATAAGAGTATCTCTTTTGCTAGCTTTAATATCAGGTTCAGCAATATCGTTTTTCTTTCACTTTGCATTCTTTTATTTCTTTTTGCGATATTATTAGTCTCTACTCTATCAAAAGTGCCAATAAATTTTAAACGGCCATTTCGCTGGTCGTACAAAAACTCTCTCTCAATAATAGGGATCTTATTTCCTTTATCACATTTACAATGCATAATTACTTTACAGCTACAAGAGATAGACTTCTTACCACTCGAACACGCAAAATTCATTACACACTTGCAGGAAGCAACATCAAAAAGTTTGGACTTCGCTTCATTAACAAAGTGATTGAGTTTAGTATTGAAGTTAAATTTATCTTTATCATGACTAAATGACTTTCTTAAAGTCTAGTACTTATTATGGTAATCCTTTATCAATTTAACAATACGTTCATGACTGACCGTTGGTATAGAAGATTTACAGTAAAGTTCTTCTGTTTGAGCAGCAATGCAATCTGAAATCTTTGAAAAAGATTCGTTTTTTACAGATTTTGATAGTTCTTCAAAACAAGCTAACAAAACATCTGCACATGTTGCCAAAACACTTTGACTTAACGCTTTTGGAGCACCGAAAAACGGACAAACACTTAAGCGTTTTGAAGTTTTCAGTTTTTGACATTTTTTTCAAATTTTAAGCCTCATGCGCGAACAGAATATATCATCTAAAAGTTATAATTATTTTTTTAGGTTGAAACTACGCTATATATTAACAATCTATGGCTGTTACATTATAAAAAATTACAAAAAACTAATTTTATTATTTTTTGAAAATTTCAATTTTTAACATATTTTTTCAAACTACAACTTTTGAGAGGTAACGCGATTCCGAAATAAAAAAATCGATTTTTTCGAACCTCCCTACTGTATATATGTGAATATAATTTTCAATAAACAAATCTAACATAATGTGCAGTATAATGATATAAATATATCTACAAAAACAAACATTTATTTCAAATGTGTAATATCAAAGAAATATATCCATATCTTAATCTATGTACATGCGTATAAACCAGAGACATTTTTGAAAGCTTTAGTAAAAACTTCATGCTCAAAGCTGTGACTTTAGTAAAAAAAAAGAAAATTTAACGATGAGTGATATATAAAATAAATAGCAAAATAAAAATTCATGGATCATTTGCTCTTGAATTCCGCTCATATTCCTGAGGGAAATAAAATACGGAAGATTTTTTTATGTAGAGCCATTTGGTTGATGGGGCTTTCTTTAATACTTTGGCCAAAAATATTAGATTTTTAAACGTAAACGGTTTAAAAACAAATGAAAGATATTTTTAACATTTCCCTGATATATGTTGCAGACGCTCTGAGAATAAAATGAAGTGAAACTTTTATTTAAGGGTCTAAAACTTTTTTTATGTGACGTGAAAGGTTTAAATAATTAATAATGTGTCTTCTCTAAAACTGTCATTATAACAGAGTATTGTAGAAAATGTTATTTCATAATAAATGACCCTTTATATTGTTTAAAATAGTTTGGTCATATTATTGGATGCAAAGTTATAATTATAGTGTTACCCCATTTATAGTGTTTTTCATACAAAAAATGGGGTTCGTACAATTTTCATTCTCTGAAATATAAAACAAGCATCTAGTATATAGCTAAGTTTAAGTTTTAACAAATTCAGATTTCAAAGAGTACATGATTTTCCTAGGTAATTGACAAAGTACTGGTGCATTTAATGAGTTCTGCAGTGGACAATGTAATAATAATTAAAAAACAAATGAAATGTGTTTTTAACGTAAGATTACGTTCCTTCATAACGGTCCTTCAGAAAGCAAAATTTCAGACGCTAAAATCGTCCGTCCATCCGTCCTCGTGAGTTATACTTTTGGCAGCGTGCCAACCCGCGCTAGTTTCTTCAGAATAATCCACAGTTGAATAACCCGCTTCAGAATAACCGGTGGTAGTTTCTTCAGAAGAGACTACCTGAATTATTATATTTTTTTCTTTATGTGAGCTTTAAAGCTAAAGGACTTCCCTCAAAAATTATATACTTAAAACATTCCATTTAAGGAAATACCTTACATACTTTTAAATTTTTGATAACTAGCTAATCAGCTGGAGATTATTGTCTGTCTTTACTATTTATACCTGGCTAACCCCCCTCCTATAGAAATTCAATATTTTAGTTGCTTGAGTTAGCAGCTACAAATCTATTCTGTTGTCGTTCCTAAAGCCTCCTAGCCGGAAGTTCCAGATCAGGTCCATGCAGGAGTCGGACTGAGTAGTTCGGCTTCGGTTTAAAATAGCCTAGAGGCGACATCTGGTGGAGGGGCGTCGTACTATACTCACCAACTGACTTCATAGAAGGACTTTCCGGTGTATGGATTTCACGTGACCATATCCGGCCTAGTTCGAATGTATTTATCTGCGCTTGTCGGTATTTGATCCGAGCACCCTCAGTTCCGAAAACCGATGCGTTACAGATCATTTTCTTCATTTCATTTTCATTTCTTCAGTCATTTTCTTCTTAGAAAGACCTGTATTCAGCTAGACTAATTCCACAAATCATATCTTGATTTATTCGGTCTACCCAAGTGAATATATTTCATAACTGTTTTGCCAACAATATCTCAGCTAATATAGACAAGGAATACGAAGAAATGTTGCCGACATCGGAGACCTGAAACAGAATTTAAGAAAATTTTAAGAAAAACAGAATTTAAGAAAATTACTCAAAACGTAGTAAAAAATAACCTCAAATATTCGTGAATAAAGTTATTAGAAATGATCGAAAGCTCCTTAACATATTTTAGTATTTAAAAAAAAAAATCTTTGAGACTAGATGTCGAGTTGCCTGTCTTCAAATTATTAATTTTTTTGGGCGAGATTCGTATATTATTTGGGTTAGTACAAATTATTTATAATTAATAGGTATTTGGGTGCGTTGTGTTTTTTTTTATTTATTTTCTTGAATACAACCCAAAATTCTAGACAGGTTTGCAACCGAACAGGCGAAATAAACTTTGCTTCTAAAACCTTCCTCTAGATCAACTACACAAAACAAAGATGACTGACTCCAATGTAACAAAATAAAATTGATTTATTTACAACCTTATCTATTTACAATTTAACTCAAAAAAACCGAATCACCAAATCTTCGTACACAGTTTACACATTTTTCATTTACTTTTAGCATTTCTTTTTAAATTATATTCAGTGAGATGTATATCGTTTATACTATACTTTTTGGATTCAGGGAGCATATAATTATTAAAATAACTCATAGCCAAGAACTCCTATTCATCAAAATTATCTTTAAAAAAACACTTTTCCTGCACTAATCTTTCATTTAGCACGGTGGGGTCTGAACAAAACAAAATTTGACTTTCACTCACTCAGTTTGACGATACAGCACTGGGACTCTGGCGTCGAAGCTCTGCTTAGGCATGGGGTATCGCTTCTTCCTTCTATGGTAGCTGGCACTCAACATCTTAGGCTGACGTGGGCCTCGGTCGTGGTCATCTATCGTAGGCTTTTTGCTCTGTCATGGACATCTT
>OU015502.1:64424170-64614170 GCA_907164885.2 Dolomedes plantarius
CTATATATATATTATATATATATATATATATATATATATATATATGTGTGTGTGTGTGTGTGTGTGTGCGTGTGTGTGTGTGTGTGTGTGTGTGTGTGTGTGTGTGTGTGTGTGTGTGTTGTATTCCAGTACTTACATAATCATTCTTTATTCCTAATTAAATACATATATTGATTTTAAAATGAGCGATACATACAGCTAGCGTAGAATTACCGAAAATATCTTCATCACATTAGTTGGCACAGTCAGCTTATTATATAATAGTGAGAACTCATCGTCAATGATTTCTTTAAACGCTGTTTTATACCCTGAAGAATTTAGGTATCAAGTCACAACTATTACAGAATTTTCTATTAATGGATTTTTTAAAAAAAACTTTGTGCTAGGAAATAACAAAATTCCTTTTTTTTATCTCCGTATAAAAATACGGAATCCTTTTACTGATGATTTTCTCTCTTTTAGAGAGAGTAAAATTAGTAAGAACGATTATTTGCCCCTATGGCAATAAATTGGAAAACGCAATCCATTTACTCATGATCGTACTATTTATTGATATTAGAAACTTCAAGAGCACACTAATTAAAATTCACTATCCCCCTTTTGATCGAAAGTTAAGTAGTCTAAGAATTATTTATTTTGATAGTGTGTGTTGTGCGTGTCTATTTCATAAACTCAAATTTCGATATGGTTTGCATGAAATTGTGGAATCCCCATAACAAAAAAGCACACCGTTCTTAAATCTGCAATCAGGAATAAGATAGAGACTACTTATGCTTCATGGAGCAACTGTAAAAAAATTCTCCTTTACAAAAACTTAATATTACATGCTTGGTATAATGGTTAATACATTGTATGTATCCCATGCGATAAAATACAGTCCGTACAACGCCTAGGCATGCTGAGTATCAAATTATCGAGCTGATCTTCGGGAAGATAACTCCACTCAGCAAGCAATACCCTCCCAAGTTCCGATACACATGTAGGAGGTGGTTGACGGGCTTTAACTCGTTGGCCAAGCATGTCCCACACATCGGATTCAAGTCAGGTGAGAATGCTGGCTATTCCATACGGGGGAAATCCTCAGATTGAAGGCATTCGTTTACGATGTTTGCTCGGTGAGGACGGGCTTTGTCATACATAAACACAAATTCTGCTCCCATGGCTCCACTAAACAAACGTACGTGTTGTTCCAGAATGATGTTCCGATAAATGTGGCCGGTCATGGTTCCGATTTGAAAATGCAGATCTGTTCTGGAGCCCAATATAATTCCACCCTAAACGAGCAATCCTGCACCACCGTAACGGTGTCGTTTAATGATGTTGTCTTGGTGTTAACGGGCACCTGGCGCTCTCCATATGAAAGTCCGACGTGAATCAGACTGCAAGCTAAACCTGGACTCGTCGCAAAACATCACACAATCCCACTATGACGATGTACAAATTGCATGTTCTCTACTCCAGGCTACTCGCTGCGGACAGTGAGTTGCCGTGAGCTGAACACATCCGACAGGCCTACGAGCATATAGACCAATATTTCCCAAACGTCTGTACACGGTTTGCCCTGAAACTGTGGTATCCGTGGTTGCAGATAGCTTACAAGACAGGTTGACTGCTGTGCTCCGTCTGTTTCTTTTGGTAGTTACTGCCAAATACCGGTCTCTCGGTGTTGTAACTCGGGGGCGACCAGTACTGTAACGTCTATTGACATTTCCAATCTCTTGGAATCGTTGGCAAAGAATAGAGATGACACTTTGGGCAATTCCAAGTTCCTAGGATACTTCCATCTGAGTACGCCCACATTCCAGGCGGCCGATAAGTCCACCACGAAAAAAATCATCCACATGCGTCCTCTGTGTCATAACTATTCGGTTATGGCACTGAGCGGCTTACAGAACGCTGGTAATTAATAAAGGCAATTAATGGACAATTAATGAAGGCAAATTTTGTTATATTTCTTTATTTAATATATGTCCATAAACAGACTAAACCCTTACTGATCAATTGTATTAATTTATTAGAAAATCATGTCATTAATTGTCGCAATAATTATATACTTTAGGAATCTGGTAATTTCTGTTAAAAACAAATTGCTTTAAATTTAGATTGTGTCTTCAAAGGCTACCTATTTTTCAAATTTAAATGCCCATAATAACATTTTATGCAGTAAGAAATATTTAAAACACAATGCCTAAATTAAATTCTATAGCATATGTTAAAATAATAAATCTGTCGAAAATAAATACAAAAATTACACAATACAAATCTCTTGGGATGCCTAGCGTTGGTTTTGAGGATTCGTTTAACACATTTCTATAATAAACATTTAGTAGAAAATGCCATTTTCTAACATTTCACCAACTATGCAAGTGTAAAATGCCGCATTATGAAACGAAATATTTTTACTAAAAATTGTGTTATAATTTTTCACACAAAGACCATACTTTTAATTCATTGAAACGAAAAAAATATTGAGATATTTTTTCTCACGCGCTGAAAAATGTTTAAAACATATTGCATAAATTGTAGTCTGAGACACACATTATCACAATATTTTTTTAGAAAATAAGTACAAAATTTAGAAAATAAATATCTCTTGAGGTGCTTATCCTTTGTTTTGAGGGTTTGTTATATACATTTCTATACAAAAATATCCGGCAGTAAATGCAGTTTTGCATCGTTTCCTAAAATTATGCGACTTTATAATACCATGTCGTAATAGTTCTCTTTTTCTGAAATATTATGGGATAATTATTTATGACGAGACTGCAGTTAATGGAAGATAATTTTTGTTATATTTTGTAAAGTTATATTTATCTCCTATAATGAATAATATTCCTTTTAAATTCAGTAATTATGGTGATGATATGCTAGATGGAGAATTTTATCATCTTAATGGTTTAATTTATGACAAGAATATACTGTTTTAACGCCGAATACATGAACAGAAGAAACCAATCCAAATATTGTTATGACCAAAGCGATAGATTAAACAGATTCTGTATTAAATATCATTTTAGATGATATTACTGATGGTTGTTAATTGATCATTGTAATAAAACTTATCTGGTTTGTAACATTGCATTACGTGTTAAATGACAAGATGAATTCATATAGCTATATATTTATGTAGGACCTTAGGTAGCCTAGTGGTAGCTCGCTGGCTTTCGATGCCGCGTGTGCTTGGATTGAATACCGGCAAGCACCTATAAATACATCCTGGTCTCGGCCGCATATGGGCTCGATCAATCCGTAGACCGGAAAGTCCCTCTGTGAGGTCAGAGGGGGCGTGAGAGGGTGCGATACTCCCTCCCCCCAGATGTCGCCTCTGGGGGTGCTGGGTCAAAATTCAGGTGTATAAGATGAACTCCGACCCTTGTGTTGCTAAGTAAAATGGAGCCGCACACATCAATCCGAAGCCAATATAGACCTGGACTCGAAATTCTAGTATTATGGTAATTAAGTTTATAAAAACTAAGCACAACCAATCAATTCAAAATCTAAGTGTCACAAAGAATATTTGTATAATAGATAACTGAAATAATAATAGGTCATGTGTTGTTTTCAAATAAGCTAAATATCGCTTAAAGTTTGGAAATGAAGCACAGAGCTACTTCTGAAAATATTTTTAACAGGCATGTATTGTTTTAAGTCAGATTTCTCCTTTTTAGGTTACTGGCGCAGTTTTAAGAATTTGCAGACTATTAAGCTTTAGTTTAGCGGTACATTATGCAACATGAAGCATTTTTTCCCAGGTATAGTTGACAATAGCCATGCATTATTCATTGTGAGTAACGAAACTAGATGTCCTCTTATCTACATCGCATGCCATTAAACATAAGTACGCGCTTAACGTTTCCTTTAGTCCACAATTTTTCGGCAATTTATCATGACGTTCAGAAAAAAGAAACAAGAGTCAAACCCGAGAGCATGTTTTTAAAAACGCTAGATGAACTTGTAGTACACAACAAAATAACGTAATAAAAATTTCTGAAAGGATGTTTAGTTTTAAACTTTCACATATTCCCTTAAAACATTACTCGAAACAAATGGCCTCTAAGAACAATTTCGGTGATGCAACCTACTTTATTTAATAGGCGGATAAATTTGAGCCTTTTGAGACTTTAAACGTGTAAAAACAAATTACGTGTCATTTTTATGGTACACGGCAAGAATACTGAATTCTAAGCGTATGGACGTAAAAGGTTGGATACAGAAATATGCAGCATAAAGCACAGAATTATTAGCATTTTATTAAACAATGTTTTGCTATTTACGTTGAGCGATGATACATTTTACGGACCGCAGAAAATAATGGTTGAATCTTTTTACATCGTTACTAACATCGTGAAATTTTGAAGAGGGAAAATTAGTTTAATATTTCGTTATTAAATAGTAGCAGAGAATGTATATGTCCTAATGTACTTTGGCAAAGTGGACATGTTAAGAAATTACTTTTTTGGTTTGTTACGCTGAGAGAATGTTTGAGGCTAATTAATTAGACTTGCTTGCCTTTTATTATTTTAATTTTGGGGCTGTAGAAAAATATTTTATGTGTTTTACTTCTGGTTTCACTTAGAGCAAAAAACATGATTCCAAATCTAAAAGTGTAATATTTCTAAAATTGTAAAATAAATGAATATAACAGCCTGAGAGATAAATGCAATGCCTTGGAGTAGAAAAACACACTGAGAATAGTAAGAATAAAATGCTTTATTGAAGAAAACGAAGAATCTGACGGTCCATATATATATATATATATATATATATATATATATATATATATATATATATATATATATATATATATATATATATATATATATATATATATATATATATATATATGTATGTATGTATGTATATATATATATATATATATATACACACTCGTATACTGCTCGTATGCGGATTGAATTAAAACGTTTATTTATTAAAAAATGTCTTGAAATTTTAAGAAATACACATTTGTTTGCATACAAAATTTAATTTTTATTTATTGATGAATAAAATATATCCATTGATTTACAGAAGAGAATAATTCAGAACAAAAAATGCATCGACCTAAAATTAATCAGCATGCGCTAAGTGTCCCTGAAAATATACAAACATCGTGACCTGGAGACACTGGAAGCAGCTGTATGTTCCTCTGTGGACCATTAAAGTGATGGACTATTTTATATGCTCCCTGGTGGCTATTCAGCCTAAATCAATACAAAAACAAGAGTGAAATCATGTCCTGAATCGCAAGATAAAACTTATTCAACTGAACTGAAGAAGATTTTTTCCTAAATGCCCAATGCCCTGTTTAGAAGCAAAGCAAAACAGTAGAAAATCTCTATGATGTTTAAACTTTGCAAAGCTATTCATTCTTACGAGAAAACCAGCATTTCTATTCAAAGATAAAAACACACCAAATATTTCCTTCCGAGATACTTGATTTTTCGAGAAAGTTTTGAATGCCAAAGTGGTACGATAGATTTAAATTTTTACCTTTTATCAAAGATATGTGTAAATTTCTGAAATGTTGAAAATGATGTGAAATTGATCTATTTCAAGATTATTTTTTATAATATTGCATCAATGGTTTCGCCCTTTGATTATACAGTATTAAAAACATCGTATAAAAGATATTAATACTAGTTTTTAAATATCTCTCCTTGTAAATATTTGCCATTGCTGTCGTAAATTTAGCTGAACAAGAGACTTTTTGTGTGTTTTTAAGTTTTCAACCACTTTATAACTGTGATCGGGATCTATATATGCCGAAGTCATACTACCACAAAAAACAAACGAAACACAGAAATGCAACAAAAAATATAGCAGAAACTAAATCAGGAGAAAAATCAGGAATTAGATCCCCCCCCCCTCCTTTTTTAGTTCAGGCCCTTTTTATGTGTGTTTTTTGTGTTCTTTGCAATTCATTGTTTCAAGAATGTTTTGCATCTTGTGTTTGCAAATATATCCTTCCTAGTTCGTATGTTGTAGCCTGGCAACACCTCTTCGGAGACATTTGACTAACTTGCTCACTATTTAGGCACCTTAAATGTCTTTCGAAATACGATTTTATTGGTATTTTTAGGCCGGTTACAATTTCTTCCCCGGTAGTAGATCTAATTTATTTTATTTGAGGATCTATTATAACAGCCAACATTTAAGAACACGGAAACGCTAATCAAGTGTGGAGTCGAAAACGCTTCCACGAAGCCAAAACGCTGCCGTAGAAAACGCTACCGAAGAAGAACACCTCGCCTTGAAGAAGCGATAGGAGAATGTGCAAATCTGCAAACTCGTCTGTTCACCTTCTTCCGACCTTCACCATAAAAGAGAGAGCGAATGTGCAGGTGAAAGTATTGCGCCTGATGGTAACCTAAGTGTGAACCGGTACGCAATCATGAAGGTCGTGCGGTGTATATGCACCAATGTTTAAGCCAGGAGGCTTTATTCTTGTTACGTTGTGTTAACGAGTTGATTAATACGCCGTTTTGTTAAGTTTTAATAAATTGCTTGTGTTTATAAGACTGCATCTTATTTCATGTGGAGTCAGTGCTGCAATTGACCGGCACCTAATCCCACCCCCACCCCCCAAAAAAGCCCCTCTACCCGCATTATAGCTAGAAAGCCTGTAGTACATAAGTAAATAAACGATAATAAGCGCAGGACCTCTGAACGCGAATGAAACCCCGCAAAAAGAATAAAATTCAATTAACACCTGGCCGCAAAAAGGCGTTTTTAGTCAAAGAAATTAGATCTCTTTCGGAAAATTAGTTTCTTTACCGTAATTTTCTATCCATATGTGTAAGTTTCTTACATTGGATAAGTCTAGAAATGAAAAATTACTATACATCTATTACACTATTATATATCAACAATTTAAAGTCTAAACACAATCACTGCACATTAGTTTCACCTTCATATTTCCCAAACATATGTAAGGTATACACAAGATTCGATTCACAAGAATCGAACTTTTGAGTGAAGGAATTAAAGAAGCTGCTTCAGATATGCTAATTTCGGCATACGCGCTTAGTATAAATACCACGCAGCGTCATTAATGAGAAAGGGGAGGTTGTTAAGGTTGAAAAGGTGTTATCCTGCGCTAGTGCTTAGCGGGCCAGAAGTTTACATGGCAGTACTGCTGGTTTGACTTACTGTTCGTGAGTATAATAATATATTGTTCTTGAAAGCTGTGTTTATACATTCCGTACAAGTAGTACGCATGCTTATTGCTGTAAAGCCAATTATATGTGCAACGAATTCAATAAACATTGTTTCATGTATAAACTGTGTGTGGTTCAAATTCAAATAGAGAGCCACTTCAAATTATATACACCCAGGTCTGGGTAGAAGTGAGCATAGAATCTCTATACTGGCGCCCGAAAATATATATACCCTGGTAGTTAGCGTTAAATTTGTAACGAACAGCATAATTGAAATTAAAAACTGTGTACTGTGTACTTATATTGAGAAAATTGTTGCAAGTACTTATATACTATTTAAAAAATGAGTGTTGTAGAACAAAATCCTGCTGGAAATTTTCCTCGGGTAATTATGGTTCAGCATTTTGCGCCATTCGAAACCACCTTCAATGGCGGCCCCTCAAGCCAATTCCTAAAGAAAATTGAGCATTACTTTCAGCAATAATGCACCCCAGAGGGGGATAAACTTAAAATTGCTCTAGCCGCTTTAAGAGGTAGTGCATATCAGTGGTACACGTGTATGAAAAGCAGTAATCTGATTTTTGACTATTCGTCATTCAAGCAACAGTTTCTTAGCGTTTTTCCAAAGACCTTTAATCAAAGTGAAATTGAAGCGGAAATTTATTCGCTAAGGCAACGTGAAGGTCAGTCTGCGTTAGATTTTGCTACGGAAAAGATTTCCAAGTGTGAGGAATATTTAGAAGGGGTAACGGAAGCGGTAATCTTAAAAATAGTTATCCAACGTTTGAAGCCAAGTGTTCAAGATTTTTTAGATAATCAAACAATTACAAGCAAGGTTACCCTCCTTCAAGCTTTAGCTAAACATGACAATAGGCATTTCTTCGCTACCCCGTACCGTCATTCAGGTACGAGAAGTTTTATACAGCCGCGCCAAAATTTTTCGCGAGTTTCAAACCAGCAGCGTAAGCAGTACCGCAGGCAAAATAATAGAAGCGCACGGCGTTATAATGAAATTAGTTCACTTAAAGTAAATAATATGCAAGCACCTTACTTGCACTGGCAAGTTGATTCACATGATATGGTTCAACCTGTTGAAACTGTGTGGTCAAATGTATTATTTTGTCCGAGCAGTAATCATTATTTTGAGAATAGTGAAAGTCAGGGTATTTTTGTGGCTTATAAAGAAAGGGAGTCTAGCTGGAATGATGAGGTAATTCCAGTACAAATTTCTGAAAATAGTGCCGATACTAATGCTAGTGGTTTAGAAAATAAATCATCTGACACTTTTATTAATGCTATACCTGATATTATTAATGCTATACCTGATATTTTAGATGATATTCACACATCTGTTAATGAAGGAAATTTAGTAGATGACGAAGTATGCGTTACGGAAGTTAGTGAATACTTATTAGTTGATGACAATAAAAATTCTTTAAACGATAGTAGGAACTCGCTAGGTAATGATATTATTTCAAGTTTCCATCCGAATGAGGATGCTGTAGGCCAGGTTGATAATATGGTTTTAAATAAAGTACATGAAAACCAGACTGAGAATCAGGATGAAAAGTTGACACAGAGTTATACTGTAAGTAGTTTAGCTGATGCTTCGGAAGTTATAGACGTCGTTTGCATTAAAACGCACCAGTACGAAAAGCTTAACCTTCCTAAAACTGAAGCAGTGTTAACGAATATAAATGATAACGATTCTGATGTCGCAAGTTTCAAAGAGACTTTTTCGTCAAAAGAGGATAAAACTAAAGTTAAGGGGGATAAAAAACGTGAAAAAGCGCCTTCAAGTTCCAGCATTAAAACTGCTAATACTGAAGTAATTAAGGCGGTAAACAAGAAGTTGCATAAGCACCAATACCAAAAACAGAGTCAGTTTGTTGAAAAACATGACACAAGTAGAGAGATAAAGCCAGTAACTAAACACGTTGGTGCGGCGTATAAATTTGACAAAATAGAATCTGCATTAAAATCTAATACCGATACAAGCAAAAGTACGAAGTAAGGTAAAGTGTGCACTACAAAACCTCCATCTAAGGATGAACGTGGCACACATAAGGTACACAAGGTTATCAAAAGGAAGAATGACAATTTTAAAGTTCCTTTGCATAAGTACAAGAAGCGCAAGATTTCTGCCGCCCAGCAAGGTTGGCCTCCTCCCAAGAGACCTCCTGTCCATCGTCAAGCCGGACCAGCGCCTCAGGACCTACGACCTGCTGCACGAAGGATGCCCACACGGTCAACGAACCCCTTTACTAGGACTGCGACCATCAAAAGAGGTTCCACGGATTGGACAGACTGGTGCAAGGAAGTTGCTGCATTCATGAGGAACAAGTCTGGTATCAACTTTCTTATTCTAACTCCCACCCTTTAATAAAACCGAACCAAATTGGTTTGCAGTTCCCCATTGTATATACTGTGTAAACATTTTTAGGGGAAGGAGTGAGCCACTGGAAAAAAACGGCATACTGTTGTTTTATAAATTTTTGAAGGGGACATGTAGTGACTAGGAAAAAAATACATACTGCAGAATATACCAATTAACCACTAATGTACTAACTTCACAAAAAAATAACACATGTACATTATAAATTGGGGGAGAGCAGATACAGTCAAGAAATGTCATGCTGTGCAATTGTGTTGTCACTTTTAATTAAAATAGATATTTTAGGGCGCAGTTGGCATCCCAGTATCCGCAACTCTGCAAATCCACTGTTTGATGGTGTCACCTGGACCCTTCGGGGTTAGTTTTGTAAAATGGTAGTGGCGTTTTTCCTCCACACAACGTGTGGAAGGTTTTTTTGGCTTTGCCACCAATTATGTAAAAAGTCAGACCAGCACGCGTTTTCAATTAGTTAACTGAAGCCGTTCAGACCTCAGTTACCTAATTTTTTTTTCGAGGGAGGCCAGTGTAAGGTATACACAAGATTCGATTCACAAGAATCGAACTTTTGAATTAATGAATTAAAGAAGCTGCTTCAGATATGCTAATTTCGGCATACGCGCTTAGTATAAATACCACGCAGCGTCATTAATGAGAAAGGGGAGGTTGTTAAGGTTGAAAAGGTGTTATCCTGCGCTAGTGCTTAGCGGGCCAGAAGTTTACATGGCAGTACTGCTGGTTTGACTTACTGTTCGTGAGTATAATAATATATTGTTCTTGAAAGCTGTGTTTATACATTCCGTACAAGTAGTACGCATGCTTATTGCTGTAAAGCCAATTATATGTGCAACGAATTCAATAAACATTGTTTCATGTATAAACTGTGTGTGGTTCAAATTCAAATAGAGAGCCACTTCAAATTATATACACCCAGGTCTGGGTAGAAGTGAGCATAGAATCTCTATACATAAATATATGTGTTTCTTAAAGCATATAGCAATAGGTGTAAAAATGAAACTACAGATATATGTATAATAGGACATATGTATGCACGCGTCTTAATGTTGTAGAGCTTGACTTAGAACATAAGTTTGCTTTCCCAGTATACATATTAAACTTTCCGGTCACTTATTTCTGACCGCTGTCGTCATAATTTATGAAAGTTATTCACTTTTTCTTTTGTCGAAAACAATAAATGTGTTTTACAAGGAAAAAAAACTCGCAGTTATAAAACGGCGTCCATTAGTTTCGTGAAAAGTGGAGCCATATCGTGCGCATGGTGCAAGATGAAATCTCCGGAATATCTCACGAACGGTAGCCGACTAATGGTTTCCCTTTCCTCTCATTTATGAGGTTTGATAAAAAAAAAGAAAAGGCTTTTTCCTTAGCTGAAAGCATTGCTGAGTGCTTTATCGCAGAATCTTTTATTGCCCTTTAAGTGATAGTTTTTACACCCTTCAGTAAATGTTCAGTCAATTATTCTGACGCATGTCTCGAATTTGAATAGCTCATTTTATTTCGTTACACACAAGGTTATGTTACAATTATCAGTAATTTATATGCATGTACACACACACACACATATGTATATACATATATATATATATATATATATATATATATATATATATATATATATATATATATATATATATATATATATATATATATATATATATATATATATATATATATATATATATATATATATATATATATATATATATATCTGTGACTTCGTGCAAGAGTTGCGTAAGTTAGTTTTCTCCAAGATGACTGTGTTTTCTTATGTCTCTTAAAAAAACAATATTTTCAATATAAGAAGTACCTAAGTCTATACGATTCTTTAAAGAAGTTTTCTAAACCATTGTACAGACTTGGGTGCTTTTTTCATTGGAAATACTATTTTCTAAAGAGACATAAGTAAACAAAGTCATCTTTGAAAAAAAAAATCTGGCTTAGGCATTTCTTGTACCAGGCCACAGATATACATACGTGCATACATTCATACATACGTGCAAATTTATAAGTACTTGCATAAAGATTAAAAGAGCTGTTGACTTCGAAAATTTTAAAACTGCATTCCTCAAGACGCTACTAAAAAACTGTAAAAAATAATGAAATGCTCTGTTTTTTTATTAGAATGGGAAAACAATCGTCATGAAAATATTCTCGGTAAATTTAGTATTCGTATCTGCAAAACGAGGAAAAGAGATCCACACAAGATCGCCAAATATAGCACCTCATACAAATGTATGTAAATTATTCTCTCCTTTTGATGTATATTTCACACATTATAGTTTTCATAGTAAAAAATATCATCATTGATTTTTCTACTATACATTTTATGTCGAAGAATTGTCATGTTCATGTAACTTGCCATAAATATAAAAGCCTCAGCTGTTACAAAACACCGATTGAAATGTTTCGTAACATCTGAATTATTTATATATATATATATATATATATATATATATATATATATATATATATATATATATGTAAGATATAATATTTATAGGAACAATACCTTAAATTACATCCTTACTGATTTAAATGTATAATATATGATAATCAGCTGAGTTGTTCTGCAGCAAAACACATTGGTTGCAAAGAGCTTACATTAGTGAATACCTGCTTGTTTTTAATGGTTATGAAAGTTATCCCCAGTAGTTAAGCAAGGAAATAATGGAAGCACGTGAATCCAGTATAAAATATTCTATTACTCCTAACCCGAATACCAAATTTTGCCACATGCATTCGTTTTTAACATTTCACATATATATATATATATATATATATATATATATATATATAATATATTTATATATATATATATATATATATATATATATATATATATATATATATATATATATATATATATATATATATATATATATATATATATATATATATATATATATATATATATATATATATATATATATATATATATATATATATATATATATATATATATATATATATTCACCTACTAGCAACCATTTCATTACTTTATACTTGCACAGAAATTTTTGAGTCAAAAATAGTTATCAGTACTCCATTAATCGATATGTTTAATCTCTTAATCAATTTCAAGGAAAGAAGCTATCAAATTTTGAAAGTTTCTGATGTAGCTGTTTTTAAAACTTTTAGGAAAGTTGTTAATATCATTTAATCCCTGTGTACTCAGAAATGATTCTTCGCTTTACTTACAGCACCATTTTATAAGCCTTTTAAAACCTTCATAAGATTCAAGAAGTCGAAAATGCCAATGAAATCTCTTTGGCTATAAAATATTTTCTTTTCGTGTTTGTATTTTCTTCTTATGCACTCATAAATGAAGTGATTTAGTCTCTAAGTTCACTTAGAAATAAAAAATAAGGGATAAAATTAATAATATTACATTTTTCTTAATTAAATGACATGCAATATTTTCTCGTTTCTCTGTCAATTTATAGTGAACGTTTGGAAATAAATTTTTGAAAACTCCATTTGTTGATTTTTCATTGTCTATTTTCCTATTTTTATGAAAAATATAATATAAACAAATTCTAATTCTTTTCAGATCGGATATAATGTTAAACTCCAGCAAATATATTTTATTAAAAAAATAGAAGCCTAAATGAATGAAAGACATCATTATTTTGAGTGTAACGGATCAAAATATTGGAATTACGACCTATTCGATGTGTAGAGAGGTTAAATGACGCCATTGCGTATTTTGAAAGAAGCTCTCCGCCATAATGTAATAGATATTTCAGCTCAAATCTCCTTTGATGCTTTGCAGAGTGTTGTACCTTTTCGCGACAAACTTAACTATTGGTGCAATAAATCTTTGAGCTATTAAAAAAAAAATCCATGTCTTTATGTGCATTCCTATGAAAAACGCAACGTCTTACTATCTATAGTCTTTGAATTATTGAACTCTTTCATTTTTGTGACTACATATATATATATATATATATATATATATATATATATATATATATATATGGCTACATCGATATATCCCAATCTTTTAAAGTAATTCTGTTGTTTGTTTTCAAATGTTCTGCATTTAATGTGAGTAAATTTCTGAAGGAAACACAGTAATTCTTTGATTCGGATCACGTCTCGGCTTGTACACCAGAATTAACATTGAGGCTATCTTGCCTGAAATAACTATCGACTTCGTTTTCTGGAGCTCTATGTCTGGCTGATTTCTAATCTTATTTTCATTAACAAGGTTAAACGTAAGTGTTATTTAACGGAGAGTAGTTCTAATTTGATATTTCCCGAAAAGAGTGTTTACATAAAAATAATGAATGGAGTCGTTTTAGGGTATAAAAATCGTGTGTGTGGTATATGATCTATGAATTAAAAGTATTTGAATGAAATAAAAAAATTCAATATAAATTATCTTTTATATGAAACCTGAATTCCGGGTAATTTTGATGAAAGTATCCTGATGAAAATCATACAAAAATAATGCAGTAATTGTATTAATATTTATTTTTTTTTGCATTTCTGAAAGCAATTTTAAACAATCAATATATATATATATATATATATATATATATATATATGTATATATATAACATTCACTGACAAGCAATCATTCCATTACTTTATATATACATAGATAAGTCTGAGTCAAAAATAATTCTCAGTACTTGATTAATCGATAGTTTAATCTCCTAATATTTCTGGAGGAATAGAAACTTTAAAAATTTAAAGTTTCTAATACAAAAATATCTGATGATTTTTGTGAAACATTTCTGATTTAAACTATACAGTCAAGGAAAGTAATCAGAAAAAAAAAATCAGATACGGAATTTTACTTTGATTTATAAAGTAAATGCATACATTTTCATAACAAAGATTACATGTTTCAAAGATATATTATACTCTGAAGTTAAGGTTTACCAATATGGAGTTTCAAGATAATATTTTTTTTATTTCTAGCAGTGACACAATACAGGATAATTCACCAGTGTGCCAAATCCCTATATAATGACCATAAGTGATTAAAATACATAAAAATTAAAAAGGTTGCATGTATAACTTACAATTCAGGACAAAAATAATAATACAATAATAATTTAGCAATGTAGTTAACAATGGAGATTAATAGAGATTGTGCGACAAATATTAATTAATAGATTTTAGCAGTAGAGATAATAATTTCTGTATTGTTATCTCTATTGCTATCTGTATAATGTATTATTATAATATATATTTATTTATTATTATAAATTTCACTTATTAATATAACATATCTATTATAATTAATGCAATAAATTTTAGTACATGAGATTGATTAAGAACAAGATATAATAATTTTTCCATTGTTATATGTATTATTTAAGCTCTTATTTACATTTTGGCAAATGCATTTTTCATTTACCAAAATGAAAATTACCAATTAATAATAATGCTACAACTACTACTAATAGTAATAATAATAATAAAAATAATAATAACTAAAAAAAATTATAAAATAAAAGATACAAACTAAAAGGGCCAACGAATCTGAATGAACCATAGTAAACACTTAGCTTGCCAGTATCTATGATAGATATTACCTAAAAATGCTGGGTATTCTTTGATATATGGATTGAATACTAGTAGTGTAAGTTTTCATTATATATAGATAAATTAAGAATTTTCAGTATTACTTTTATTTGAATATAATAGTTTATGAAAAGACTGAAAAATTTTAGAAATTTAGCTATACTTCTTGTAATTTTACTTCTTATTTGCAAAAGTATCAGTATTAGTAATCTAAGTTAGAAATTATTTTAATTATTTTTTTATATGATTACATATTGTGTACTTTGCATATACTCACAGGCAAACATACACGCATTCTTCATTAAATTCACTTTCCGAATGAACACGTTATTCTGATTGAAGTGGAAAATTATATACGTTTGAAAATATTAAAAATCTCTTATTTATATTTTGGTAAATTTGATTGATTAAATAATAGAGATAATAATCTCTCTATTATTATCTATTATTATAATACATCTGTAAAATTAATTTGTCGAATATTATAAATATTACATTTTTTATTATCGTATATTTATCTTTTATATAAAAACATTTATCTATTGGAATAATTTATCTATTATTTTAATATATATTTATTTATTATAATATATTTTAGCTGTTATTATAGCACATTTATTATAACTATTACAATACATTTTGATAAAGTATTTTTTTGCAATAGAGATAATAAATTCTCTATTAATAACTTTATTATTTATTCTGTAATTTACATTTTCGTTAATGCATTTTTCAGTTATCAAAATGTTACATTGCGTCTATTTCGCAATAAGGAGCGGAATTCAATATATCTAATTCAGACACATATACACGGAAACATTCTCTTTTTAAAGGAACACTTTAACGATATTGACATTGAAAAGTGTATACATTTGAAAATATTTGCTAAGGAAAATATTAGCTGAATTCATTTGTTTCAAACATATTCGAATGTTGCTTGTTTATTTCGTAGCTCATGTATCTCCATATCTGTGGGATTTATTACGAACTGACGAGTACACACTTTTAGGAATTGTATATGTTTACGAATGGATCACAGTATTAATGTGCTAAAGTATATCGTTAAATCATACAGTAAATTTACAAGTTGACATATGAAAATATATCTGCGAACAATAATTTTTAGGAAACTATTCTTAAATTTCTTATATTTTGGTGTAAACACCGTTCTTTATATTGCAATCGATACATCATGTCACATATAGTACCATATCTTTTTAAATTTTGTTTTGAAGCAATTTGGACTTAGCACGAATGCCCAATTTGAATTTACTGCTACAGTAAGTTTCAAAATTGCTTAATATTTTGAAGGTAAATCCTATAATATTACTCGTGCTTAGTATGGCGTATGTCAGTAAGTGTATTACTTACACACACACACATGCATCTGTATACATAATTTAATTATTAGTAAGAAAAATACTAATATAATTAAATTATAGTACATTATAGAACAATATACTATAATAAAGTATAGTATTTTATGGGTTATATATTATATCAGAGTATAGTATAGTATAGTATAGTATAGTACAGTACATATAGTATAGTATAGTACAGTATAGTACAGTACAGTGTTGTTCAGTATAGTACAGTACAGTATAGTACCGTTTAGTACACACACACACATATATGCATGTCATTTAATTATTAGTAAGAAATATACTAGTATAATCACAGAATAGTATAGTATATTACAGTACTGTATAGAATAGTATACCATATTATACTATAGTATAATGCACTCTACACCCTATACTATACTTTACTACTATAGTAATTTTTTTTCTTTATAATTTCTTTTTTACTGAATTTTTGCTAAAACTTACTGAAATGTTTTTTACTAAAAATATACACGTAGGAAAAATTCCCTCAAGTTTTAGTAACGCCAATAATTTACTAGTTGGTATCAGTCAATACATGACGGCTAGATAGTAAATAAATGTACTAATACACAAATTGTACTCAACACATCATTACTAAATGTTGAAAATCATAATAATGCACAGAAACAAATTATTGTGTTTAAGCGGCCTCGTGCTTAGTGAGTATATAAATCCAAATTTAGTTAATAAAAGATAAAAATAACTTTTTATATACCATGTTTTTAAATTTTCTGTTGAATCATATAAAGTTGACAATTCTATGTATTAATAAACACTTTTTTAAAAATTTTTAAATGAATTATCCCATGAACTTGAAAGAAAATGAAGTTAATTGGCAGTTAACACGTGTTTGTCTTTTCATTCCCGTCTCGGCTGATAGATGGCTGCACCAGTTTACAAAACAAAATTAACTGAAAATGAATTCAAAATTTGCTAAAATATGGCTAAAAGTATCAAAAGAATGCATTGTCATCGTGTTCTGAGCTATTCTAAAAGTTTCAAATGTCTAGCTAGTCTCGAAGTTAGTTAAAAATTGATTGCAAGATTTGAACTGGAGAAACACACAGACACACAAACACACAAACAAACAATAAAGCGAGTTAATAAAAACATGTTAAAAATGTCACTGAGCATACGCAGTAAGCAATTTTTTTAATCGTAAATTATTTCTAATTAAACAGCTCGAAATAAACAATTTCCATCAATTTAATGTTATATTTCACAAACATAATTATCATAAAATAAAAATGGCAGATATATATATCTATAGAGACTCCTGGGAATAAACGTGTTTATCATTAAAACATGTCACTGAGCATACGCAGAAACAGTGAGTTTCTGAAGCCAGATTTAAAAATGCCAGTGAGCGTGCTCAGAAATAATTTTTTTAATTGTAAATTATCGCTTATTAATAGAAATTGCGGTTACAAAATCCAAATTTGACCTATCTACAAATTGCAATCTTACGTTTAAGAAAAAAATTAACTAAATTGATGCAGTAGTTTTCTCTCACGGCTTAGCAACTTAAATAGATTTAAAATAGAAATCAAATATGCTACTCTTAAAATTATAAAAATGGAAGGCACGGAAGATTTTATCTGTGAATATAAAAGATCTATCTACGATCAAAAAGCCATTTTATTCTCTGCTATTAGATTATAAAACGTAATTGTCTGAAAATACTGGAAATCTATATTGGAAATGCCATGTTTTCAGCCCTCTAAATTTTAATGCTAAAGATATCAATTTAAGAATATTTTGAGAATAAAATATAAAATATTTATTTAAATAAAGATGATTATTTAACTATCACAAGGAGAGATTCTTAACATTTTATGTCTTCCCAACCCCCTTTTGATGACCTTCAGACACTCCCCCTCCTCCTTCCAAAGGCCTGAAGCATACTCACATGAATTTTGAATGGGGACATGAAATTGACACATGAATTTTGAATGAAAATAGGGAGCATGGTCAAAATTTGACAAAACGAATGAACCAGCTACAGTTTTATGAAAACCCTGGAGTAAAGGTCCAGACAGCCAGACAAAGGCTGGGATTGTAGTAGCCCAGACTGTGAAAGAAGAGAACGTTAACAGCAAAGAACACAAAGGCTGTATGCTCCTTATATCCCTATATCTTCCCTATCATAAAACAATAAATGAAAAGAAATCACAAAAAAAAACGATCACTGTCATATACATGTTGTTGTTGTTGTTGTTGTTGTTGTTGTTGTTGTCACGTCTACGAATAGCGCAGAAGAAAAAGTCTAAATTGGACCAAAAGCCTAGATAGCAGCAGTTGCCAGATCGGGTGTCTGTGGGTTGTAGAAGAGTTCTTGTGGCGACAAATCAAGCTTCAAAACGGCAGACCCAACGGCTGGACAGTGAACGACATGTTCTGGAGAAAGATGGGTTTCTGAACATTTTCTACTGTTCTAAATAGCTGTACAGTTCTAACTGTACTTCTACAGTTCTAAATAAAAGATCTTGTGCCGTCAGGGATTTATACTCTCAAAGTGATTAGTTCTTAGTCTAGCTATTGTTGAAGAAATTGATCTCGAACAGTTAAAGTTCGAAATCAGTAGTTTCTTTCGAGGCTGGTTGGATAATCTGCATCTGGCCACTGCATTAACGTCATCTAGTGTGATGGAAGAAGAGGTCTGGGTCAAGTTCCGCGCTTCCTTGGCCAGGGAATCAGCACACCCTTTTCCTTCAATATTTACATGCGCGGGGATCCAGTGAAGGCTACAAGACGTTCCTTTACAATGAAATTGACAAAGAATACCACTTCTGTTGTGGCTGAAGAAAGTTTCCCCCCCCCATTTCTAGCAACTTGAAAGGCTGATCTTATGCCAGAAATGATAACGAGCCTATCAGTTGAGCAAAAGGTAGGATTGGACGAGTAAAGTAAAATTTCTTCCTTAATTGCAATTCATTCACTTGTGAAATTTGATGCAATTGTAACAGTGCGAATTTTTTTTTCATGGTGATACATTCGACTTAATGGACAAACTGGTGAAATTTGAAAGCAATTGAACCAGTGTAAAATTTGGGTAATTTTTTTTTATTTTTTATTATTTTTTTATGGTGATACATTCGACTTAATGGGCAAACCAGGTTGTTTCAATTTATGATTTCTTTTAAACTAATCTTTCACGTATTTATTTCTACTGCAACAAGATTGAGAGAGATATTCAATGTTAACCAATTTAAAATATGATCAGGAAACACATTTATTGGTAACAAATCCATTAGGAGCTTAATATTATTTCATTTGAATTACTCAAAGTCTGCCTTAATTGTTTCAAATTATCCAGCTTCCTCAATCGTAAAATAAATGTAACTTATATTACAGATCAGCTGTATTACGTCAAAATATGCTCTACATCACAAATTCATTAAAGATAGTTTTAAAATAGTCATAAGTTCAAGGAAATCTTACAGATAATGACAACTAGATATTTTCCAATCACTCTACTCGCTTAAAATGCTTGATTGAACTGATAATATACTGTCGGTCATAGGGCACCAATCACATCAGCAACAAAATGTTTCTCTCAATATATCAAAAAATAAATTTTACCATTTTAAGTATAATACCTGAACACCTGCTTTTCTTGAAAAAAACAAAAACGTAATTCATTTCCTGTTCCGTTAAAAAAGAAATGGCCTTAAGATTTTTCGTTTTAGCAACTTAGTGTTAATAGCTATGTTCCTTTTTATGAATAGCGCTTTAAAAGTAAATTTATATATTTTATCTCTTAAAGCTAAATAAATGAAGAAAACTGGAAATATAAAAAATGGTGCTTCTTCTCTTGAATATTTTTTCCTTACTTTTTCAAATCGTTTTAACGTGATTAAAAATATTTTCTTTTTTAGTTTTTTGATACGGAGAGCAAAACTTTTAGCTTCAAGGTATGTAATTTTGTAGGTTCTCAAGAAAAACCAAAATTGAACGTGGAGGGAAAATTAAGTATAATTAAATACCGAAGTATAAATAAATTGAGATACTGATGAGAAACACGTAATTACTTTCGGTATCATATACATGAACAATGAAAAGATTGTCTTCCTGTTTTACTTGATTTATCATTTTAAATCTAATAGAGAAACATCACATCAAATTCACACACACACACACACACACACATATGTATATATATATATATATATATATATATATATATATATATATGTGTGTGTGTGTGTGTGTGTGTGTGTGTGATAATACACATGTAGAGTGACTGAAGATTGAATTTAGGATGAAGGCGTAGATCACACAGATCACATGATTGTTCACAGAGCACAACATGAGTAATCATTCACAAAGCAGGGAGATGCAGTTGTGGATCCAGAAAAAAACACTTTTCGGTTTCAAAATCATGAAGACATATTTGCAGAAGTGTCAATCGCTTTTTGCCAGGAGAGTCGGAAGCGAAAGAAGCGTGATTGAAGAACAACGTACATTTAGGGAAGAGCGTGGCCTCTCACATCGGCCAAAAGTTACAAAAAGCGGAAGGTTTCTCCGACGAGGAGTATATGAAATGGATATTTTCTCATTTCGCCACCAGGGTAGGAAGTATTTAATTGATTAATATTAGTCGCATGGATTTCTATGACGTGGTATTTCCGGGGTTGGAATTCATAGCCCTGCGCGTTACAATTTTCAGTTAGTAAGTATTAATTTGATAAAAGGCCTTACTTTTCCTATACAAACTTCAATAAGGCCATCGGTTCGTACCATATATGGTGATGTTAGTGGGATTTTATCCCAAATCACTAACCGTCACTAACCTTCTCCTCTATCACTAAACTTCTTTGAACTGATGATGACTTATAAGACCAAAAAGAAAAAGGTAGTTTATGGCTAAATATGGGGGTTTCTACTCTGAACGCGAGGCTAACGGATCAGTCTTTGTTTCATCCAGAGAGACGGAATTGCCCCATGCAAATTTTATAGCAAGTTTAACGTGTCCCGAGTATCCGAGGAAGATCGAAAGGCTAGGGCACTGGTATTCAATACTAGAGCCCCTGTGTCCGAATCCCAATCTTGGCATGCACGTTTGAAGACTTTTGGAATCGTCTTTAAACTGTGAGGCTCAGACTAATTAGCCCTCGTGTATTGACCAATCACGAGGGCGTACAATTTGATTCGTACAATTTTATTGTACAATTTGACCGCAAGATTCCAAATTCAACCAACGAGTACCGAGCAAAGGTAGTTTGCCAAAGCCTTTTTTTACGTCGAAATACGTCAAGTGCCGTTGATAAGTAACGCGATATGACTTTACACACACACACACATATATATATATATATATATATATATATATATATATATATATATATATATATATATATATATATATATATATATATATATATATATATATATATATATATACTAGCTGAGTGGCAACTCGGTGTGTTGCTTTTTCGATTTAAAATGAAATATTTTCATATCTTAATGATTAAAAACCGTTTAATCACTTTAAAAAATATATTCGAATTTTTAAAAAAGGGAATAATAATTTAAAATTTTCTTTCTCAAATTTTGGTTTTTGGCTTTTGAAATAATTCTCTCAAATTTCCATTTTCAAATTTTGCTTTTGAGACAAAAAAGAAATTCATTCAATTAGAAAACATTCTAAAGTTTTTAACTTCTTATTTCGTAAAACTAAAATTATTTCTGATACTTTAAAATTATTTCTGGATTTCAATTATTAAATGACTCGTTCTCAACTAATAATTTTTTCTTTTGACAACTGAGCAGAATTTCTATTGAAGAGTAGAGTTCCTGGGACTTCTGTCGCAAGATGCTTATTATCAATGTATATGTGCTCAATAGAAAAAAATATTAAGTTAAATTAAGTTTAAAGTTACCAGTTACATTAATATAAAAATTAAATTTAAAACCTTCAAAAAGTAGAAAGGTAAGATAAATTTGAAAATTAGAAATTTATTAAGATTAAATAAATTAAGATTAAAATGAAGAATTTAAAAAAAATTATAGAAGATAAGTTGAAATTAATTATAAAGCTACGGAAAAAATGGCCCTCAGCAAACAAGATGGAAAGTTTGCATAATGAACGAAAAAAATAATTAAAAGATAAAAAGAACTTTTTATATACCATGTTTTTAAATTTTCTGTTGAATCATACACATTTGATAATTTTATGTATTAATAAATACTTTTAAAAAATATTTTTGATGAATTATCCCATCAACTTCAAAGAAAATGAAGTTAATTGGAAGTTAAGCTGCATTTAAGTTAAGCTGCATTTCGTTCCCGTTCCGGTCGATAGATGGCTGCACCAGTCTATAAAACAAAATTAACTGAAAATAACTGAAAATTTATTTAATTCTGCTTAAAGATGGTTAAAAGTATTTAAAAATGCATTGTCATCGTGTTCTCAGCTATACTAAAAGTTTCAAATGTCTAGCTAGTCGGGAAGTTAGTTAAAAATTGATTGCAAGATTTGTAAGGGAAAAGAACAAACACACAAGAAAGCACGTTAATAAAAACATGGTAAAAAAGGCCCTGTGCAGGGTCAAACAATTCGTAATGGGAGGATTGCAGAGTTCCGCGGGGTAAAACAAAAAATAACAAGATAGGGAAATTTGGAAAATGCAAACGCACCTGGGACCGAACCCACAACGTAGGGTTTAGCAGGTCAGCGCGATAGCACTGCGCTACGGCAGTATAGAACCAGACGAGCAAGCTGGGTGATGTATCGCGGTAAGGCCGAATGTAAATATTCTCATGAGTGGGAAAAGTGCTTAAAAAAATAAAAAGACAGTTCTGTCGAATTAAAAATTGGTGGTGGAAGAATCCTCATTAGTTGCTCATTAATTAGAAACAAATTTCCCGAACTTGCTGGAATTATTAGTGAGTAAAATAGTGAGTTGAAAAATTACGAACTAGGCATTCAGTTAAAAGTGAGTTTTGAAAGTACGCTCTTTTAGAATGAAAACATTTTTTAATTAAATGTATTCGGTATATTTTGGAAGCTGAACAGCTAGAAAATGCCGATAAATCGTAAAATTGACATTAATAGGTGTAGAAAGTCGAAATATTTCTCCATCAAAATTTTCGATTTCGTAAAATTTGGAAAATTGCTTTGGGGGAAACCTTTGTTTGCAATGAAAAACATTTTTAACTTTATGAAAATGTGTATATTATTAAAGATATTGAGTTGTAAAACACATGGAAATAAAAAAATTGTCGATTGATGGACGGAAACTTTGATTTTTGCATGCATGAAAATAGTGGTATTTGCGAAACGGAAAGGAGCTGGCCCATCGGAATGTCAGCTGTTTCTGCTCTCCGCTTCTTTTGAGTTCGGCGATTTTAATTTAATAATTAAAAACGTTTAAAGTTTTGAAAGTTGAGGATAGCATCAGAGCACGCGTCTCGTCCATCCGCGTATATCGGTACCAACCGCGATATCCTGCTATGCTCGGTTCGCGAGATTAGCCGGTCCCCGTGTCTGCTGACTAACATTTGTTTACCTTCAGGTGTTAATAGTTTATATATATATATATATATATATATATATATATATATATATATATGAAAATGTTTTCCAAGGGACCGATTGAAATGAACGATAAATGCGGGAAAACGATAGATGCGGAAACATAACAAAGCAATATGATTGTTGGGACTGAATAAATGAACGACACATACGGAAAAACGATGGATCCGAGAACGATCGATCGAGATTCCACCATATATATATATATATATATATATATATATATATATATATTTGTGCTGTCCTTGTGCTGTGCCAATGTACTGGTCTAGTGACACGAATGTCATGGGTTCGTCCCCTGGCCGTGTCTTTCCTTTTAGGGGCACAGTGGCCTGGTCGGCAAATGCGTCGATCCAGTGATCTGAGGGTTTGCTGGTTCGATGCCGCTAGAGGAAATATCTACCTCCATGTTCACTAATGGTGTCTGGTGCCCGTAAAATTTGTCGTGGCTTCAGTGTCTTCCAAGTTGTCAAATTTACCTCCGGAGGTTCGGGGTCAAGTGTTTCGGACTCGTCACATGACTCGGTTCTAGATTACGGGACTGGCTTCTAGGGGGAAATGCTGGCCACCTATCCGGTACTCCCTTAAATGAATGGCCAGCAGTCTTGGCCATTACTGAGAACAAATGGCGTCATAGCCAATCTTCCGGGCATTTGTAATAAATAAATGAATAAATAATTATATTTAACCACTCCTGGTTTTGCCCTTATATCGCAAATGAGAATTTATTACGAAGCTATTAAATTGTAACTCGTTTATCATTTTCCAAAATAGTTGTATAAGTAATTTGAAAACCTATATGAAAATTATTAAGCATTCAGCAAGCCTTGGTGTTCATGTTAAATTGAGATAATAGTGTCTTATAATCTTTGAAAACATGCAATTTTCTTCCCTTTACAACACCCTTATTCTCTCAAAAATTCAATCAAGTGGATGAAATGATTTCACTAATGATTCCAGTACATGGAATACTAAAATTGAGTTTTCATTAAGGCGGATCAAATCTTAGAATTCACTGTGTCTGACCTACTACTAATATTCTCATGTTACTAGGTTATAAGTTACATTACCTCTCCTTGTTATTGAGAAATCTTCTATATTTATGAAACGTTTTGTACTGGCCTTTTGTTAATTATATGCTTTGTCAAGTATGCTAATTTATGATATGGGCTAGGTATTTTCCCCTCCCTTATCAGTACAATTTTTTTTTTTAATTCTTGAAAGCAATTGTCAAGATTTTGATATATTTCCAGAATATTCTGGAATATTATTTATTCTCGAATGCATGCAATATAATACGTTTAAAGTTTAGTTAAATATTTATGAAGAGAGAAAAATACATTACCGGAAAGTGTTGGATCGATAATAAAAATGTTAACATAACTAGTTCGATGTCTTTTTACGAAATATTGAACATAAATAAATATTACATCATGAAGCATTTTTAACAACATATTTCATTTTTTTACAGAAATGTGTATTTAACGGCAGAGGGGATAGGGTTGTTCTCTGTTCTTCCCTTTGATTGGATATTATCTACTCCAAGCAAGATCTTTTGTTAAAATGTATAAAATATTACATTTAAATTTAATCAAAGTGTAACACACTTATTTATGTCGAATCCTTACACTGATACTTAATTGCATATTTATAAAAGAGTTTATAGCGTATGATTTTAATTAATAAACGTTATCTTAAAACGAAACTACTACTTCTAAATTAGAAGTACTTAGACTTTATTTTGGAAAAATTAAGTTTCAAACCCAAGTTCCTATTCAGATATTTATTTACCTTTTTGATTCATTTTCCCTTCGAGTTTCATTTGCAAACTATCCTGCTGGGAGGAAACGACTCCATGGATCTTCACATCCCGTTTTCTATTAAATTCTTTACTTAATTGAAACAAAATAGAAACTTCTGAAACACAAAGCATCTCACTCTCCCGTTAAAATTCAAAGTACGTAAGTATTTAATTTTATGTCGAATTCCCTTTCCTTATCTCGCTTTGTCTTTTTGATAGAGAAAGTCTTACATTTCAGAACAGCTTAGGTGAACTTGGAAGTGTACATTTGTGAAATGTTTACTGTAATTTCTCATTTATTCTGAATTTATTTTAAAGACCTTATTTCCTAAAAAAAAGCAAGAAAAGATCCTTAATTACAAAAGTATATAGTTTCAAGGAGACGAAGTCGTATTTACCTCGTGAGCTTGCACTTAATTATTTAAGGTAACTTCCAAATAAATGAAAGTTTTATATTATTACAAACACTCTGAAATTCTTGTGTTAGCATCACATCTGTTTTAATCTATGATATCGACATCACAGACTGCTTTATTCTTTATGTTAAAAACCTAATGTAAAGCACTCGAACTAAATTTCGTTCGCGACTGATGGAAACTTTTAAAAATATAAGAAAAATGACTTTGAAAAAATTGTTATAATTTGATCAAGAGTAATCGGAAGTTTGATAAAAAGAAATATTTTTATGAATTGTTCCAAATGTAAAGTATGGGATGTAGAAATAGCAGAATTGATAAAATCTAACGAATAACAGAGAAAAAGACGTAGAAAACAACCATTGCTGTTGTTTTTCTTTATATTGCTTATAATAAATTCCTTCAATTGAAGTCCTTGATACAATTAAAAAGCATACGTTGGAAAAACTGTCAGAAATTTCATATCCAAGTCAGCACCATAGCTATGTTTATCTAGTATAACAATACCTTAAACATTTTTTCTCTTTATGATTCAAATCATTCTAAAAAACCTCAGTGTACATTTTGATATCTACGGGTGGAAACTATTAAAAAAAATGTCTTTGAAAAAAGTGTTAGACAAGTCCATTCTTGATATAACTTTTTTTTGTTATCCAGAAATATTCTGTTTTAGCAACATTTTATACTGAACTTTTGTTAATTATGTCCTTTGATAAGTATAATAATTTAAGTTGTGGGTTACTTTTTATTTAAGTTCTATAACAATGGAAACATTTTTAATCCTTCAAAAAATTTGAACAAAATAATGCTAATTTTGCTGGATATTCTAGATAATGATTTCTTTTGCAATGTATGGAAAATTACAATACTTTAAAGGTTTATTAAATATTTATGAAGAGACACAAATACATGGACGGAAAGTGTGAGATATTTTTAAATGATATTATAACTAGTCTGATGTGTTTTGGAAAAATACTAGTCAACCATTACTGTTTAGAACATGAAGAATTTTTACAATGGCAATGCATTATCTTACATAGACCAGCATTTAAAAGCAGAGAGGGTGAGGGGTCACTAGCTGTTCTTTGATTAATCTGTACTTCCTGAAAAAAACATATTTTGGTAGAAATAATAGAGATTACACTTAAACATCATTTGATTACGACATGTTTATAAACCTTCGACTGATACTAAATTTCATATTAATGAAACAGTTTACGGTCCATGATTTTCCTTAATAAAAACTATATTAAAACCAATTTACTCCCTCGAAATTAGAAATAGTTAGATTTTATTCTGGGAAATTAAATTTTCAAGCATAAATTCCTATTCAGTTATTTATTTACTTTTTTTTTCTTTTTCCATTCAAGTTTCGTTTACAAACTACCGTGCAGGAAGGAAACGACTCCAAGGATCGTCACATGCCGTTTTATATTAAATTCTTTAATTAATTGAAACAAACAAGGAACTTCTAAAATTCAATGCATCTCAATACTCGTTAAAGTTCAAAGTACGTAAGTATTTAATTTTATGTCGAATTCCCTTTCCTTATCGTGCTTTATCTATTTGATATTGGAAATCTTACATTTGAGAAGAGCTTAGGTAAATTTGGGATGTGTTCATTTTTAAATGTTTACTGTATTTTCTCATTTATTCTAAATTAATGGCTAAGGCCTCATTTCTAAAAAAAAAAGTAAGAAAAGATCCTTATTAATAAAAGTATATAGTTTCAAGGAGAGGGTATGTTGTCCACGGTGGTTAAAATTAAAGTTCAAACTTGAAATGGTTATAAAAGAAAAACTACTGTGCCAATTGTTATGAAACTTGGGAATAGTTTAATAGAGGTCATGGGAATTTCTTTTCCGCCAAAAAGTTCAAAAACTGACTACCAGGGGAGAAATGGCGCTGTATGCAATATTGTTAAACGAAATAAGGGTCGGAAGCTAACTTAACCTTTTGTTAAACGGGTTTAACATTTTTTATACCATTAAGAAACACTGACCTGAACAAAATTGCCATTTAAAGTGTGCGCATTCCGGAAATCGTTTTCTTACAGATCGCTAATTTGTTAATTTTAAATCCTGAATTCGGCCCTAAGACATGAAGATATCTGTTTAAAACGTTTTTAATCAATTTTAAAACGAAATTAATTGTGGGGTTATGCAAAACCGCAATGGCTTGTAAATGGTTTACGGCAGGAAGAAGCAAATGATTTATGCAAATGTGCTTTTACATGTCATTTGATTTTCCAGATAAAGGTGAGCCTGTATGTCAGAGTTCTCATTGTTACGAATCGACAATGTCTCTAACCATGCAAGACCGTGTTTTTCTCGTTAAATGTCAGGCTTCAAAATTCACAAATTAGCGATCTGTAAGAAAACGAATTCCGGAATGCGCCCACTTTAAATGGTAATTTTATTTAGGTAAATGTTTCTTAAGGGTATACAAAATGTTAAACCCGTGTAACAAAATCTTAAGTTAGATTCTGACCCTTATTTTGTTTAACAATATTGCATACAGCGCATTTCCCCCCTGGTAGTGAGTTTTTGAACATTTTTTTAGCGGAAAATAAATTCCCATGACCTGCTTTAAACTATTACAAATTTGATAACATTTGGTCCAGTAGTTTCCTTTTTATAACCATTTCAAAGTGGAATTTTAATTATAACCACCCTTCATTTATCACGTAAACTTGCCCTTTACTATTTATGGAAACTTCCAAACAAACGCAAGTTCTATAGTATTACAAAACACTCTGGAATTATATATTTGTGTTAGCATCATATCTGTTCTAATCTATGATAACGATATCATAGACTGTTTTATTTTTATGTTTAAAATCTAATGTAAAAGATCTCGAACTAAATTTAATTCATGACTAATGGAAACTATTAAAAAAAGAAGAAATGTGACTTTGAAAAATAGTTGTAATTGTTTCAAGAGCAATCGGAATTTTGCAAAAAGGAAATGTTTTTTATCAGTTGAATTTAAGTGTAAATTACCGGATGTAGAAATACATGCAAGTTAAATAGTTAAAGTCTAACGGATATCCAAGAAACGTACAAAAAACATTGTATAAAATACGTACAAAATACATTGAAAGTTTTTTTTTGTTTATATTGTTTATAATAAAATCTTTCAAGTGGAGTCCTTGATACAATTAGAAAGTAAACTTAAAAAAAAAACAGTTTGAAATTGTATACTCATGATAGAGTCATAGCTATGTTCATCTAGTATAACGATTCCTTGGACATTTTTTATTTGTTAAAAATCACTCTAAAATGCTCAGTGTAACTATTTATCGGTACTGATGCAAACTATTAAAGAAAATGACTTTAAAAAAATTATATACTAGTCATACACTATCTAACAGTAAGTATTTGGACTCATTGGATAGAAAAGAAAAGCAAAATTTATTTATATTCAGTAATTGGTAGAGCCTCCACGAGATGCAATTACAGCCTCAACCGTCCGGGGCTAGCTTTCCACAAGTCTTTGTATGAAGGCTAGTGTTAATTTCTTCCAATCGGCTTGGAGAAGACATGTAAATTCTTTCACCGATTTTGGACGGATGTTGCACACCATAAAGTCGGCGACCTAACTCGTCCCAGAGGTTCTCAGTAGGGTTCAGGGTGAAGCTTTGGGCAGGCCAGTCCATTCGGTTAACCCCATTGTCCCCATACCAATCCATGGTGGACGTCGCAACATGACAGCAGGCGTTGTCGTCCTGGAAGTAACATGGGTTCAACCCATAAAACAGACACTACGTAGAGTGCAAACTGTCGACCAAAATATTGCAGAATGCGCCGGCGATGAGCTTACCAGGAATTGGGACCGAGGGTCCCAGTCCATACCAGAAGAAACATCCCCTGGCTATAATTCCACCTCTGCAGAAATTTACTATGGTCAAAATGCTTTCTAGCAGGAGGCGTTCTCCAGTCTGAAGGCAGACCAAGACCCTGTCATCCGAAGAGTAGAGGGTGAACCTTGATTTGTCGAACCAGAGAACCCGTTTCCACTGATCTACGGTCCACTTAAGAAGTGCTTTGCATCACATTAACCAAACAGCACAGTTGGACTTTGTGATCAAATGCTTATGGGCGGCAGCGCGACCATGAAAACCCAGCAGATGTGCTTCCTTACGGATGGTATTAATTGAAATAGCACTCTCGGATGCCTGTTGAAACTCCTGGAGTATGTGGGCCATTGGTTTTGTATGTTTCTTTCGAATTTCACTGAACAGCATCCGTCGGTCTCTATCTCTCAGTTTCGTGGGTCTACCGACTCATTCTACCGACATTCGAACAATCACCGCTCCCCTTCTACTTTTTAACCACATAGGCCACTGTCGATGTTTTGATAATTCAGCTCACTATATAAGTCCCTTATGGATCGACCATTTCTGTGATACCCGACGATTAAACCTTTCTCGAAATCAGAAAACTCTGCACTTCCTGGCATCTTTTTGCAGGATATTCTAAATAATGATTCATTTTGCAATAGATGCAAATTAATGATAAAGTAATCGTTTATTAAATATTTATGAAGACAGACAAATACATATACGAAAAGTGTGAGATATTTTAAAAATGGTAGCATGACTAGTCTGATGTCATTTGGAAAAATACTAGGCATCTATTAGTATTTAGAATGGAGCAATTTTACAATAAAGTTACATTATCTAAGATAGACGAGCACTTAAAGACTGAAGAAGTAGGAGTTTGCTACCTGTTTTTTGATTAATTACTATTTTCTGGAAAGATATTTGATAGAAAGAATAACAGTTGCACTTAAGCATCGTTTAAGTATAACATTCTTATTTATATGAAACCCTTTCTCTGATACTTAATTGCATATTTATGAAACAGCCCATGATTTTTATTAATAAAAAGTTATCTTAAAACAAATTTACTCCTTCTAAATTTGAACTAGTTGTTAGAATTTATTTAGCAAAAATAAAGTTTGAAACAAAAGTTCCTATTCAGATATCTATTTTCTTTTTTGCTTCATTTTCTCTTCAAGTTTCATTTACAAACTACTCTGCAGGAATGAAACCACTCCATGGATATTCACATCCCGTTTTCTATTGAATTCTTTTCTTAATTGAAACAAAATACGAATTCTGAAACACAACGCCTCTCACACTCTCGTTAAAATTCAAAGTACGTAATTATTTAGTTTTATGTCGAATTCGCTTTCGTTATCTCGCTTTGCCAAGATAGAGAACCTCTTGCATTTCAGAACAGCTTAGATAAACTTGGAAGTGTACATTTGTGAAATATTTACTCTATTTTCACATGTATTCTAAATTCATGGCAAAGTCATCATTTCTTAAAAATAAAGTAAGAAATCGTCCTTAATTACAAAAGTGTATAGTTCCAAGAAGAGGAGATGTCGTATTTATCTCGTAATCTTGCACTTAATAATTTGAAATTTTCCACATAAATGCAATTTTTATATTATTACAAAACTCTTTGGAATTCTATAATTGTGTTAGCCTATAATGTGTTTCAATCTATGATAACAATAGCATAGACTGTTTTATCCTTTATGTTTAAAATGTAATGTAAAAAAGCTTGAACTAAATTTCGTTCGCGACTGATGGAAACTATTAAAAATAAAGAAAATGAAAAAAAAAATTAGTTGTTATTGTTTCAAGAGCAGTCGGAAGTTTACTAAAAAGAATTATCTTTTATGAGTTCAATTCAAGTGTAAAGTACCGGATTTTGAAATACATATAAGTTAAATTGTTGCAATATATCGGATAACCTAGTGTGAGATTTACAGATTTAGTGGACTGTAAGGATTTTAAGAATTATTTCTACTTTAAATCAAAATAATTACAATACTTGCACATTTAATAGAATACACTTGCGAATAATAGAATACAGTTGAATATAAGGGATGGGTTAACGCTGGGAAAAGGAAAAACCCAAAAACATAAAGAATGAATTATGATTTGACTTACATATGAATGATAAATAACTTTCACTTCCCAGACATCCTCGAAACCTTTAAACTTTGAGAATACATAAAAAATAGAGACGATTCTTTATTCTCTGCTCGCCACACTTACAACAAATTTCTAAAAACAAAAGTGAATGTTACCACACACCTTTACAAAAATAAGAAATTACTAGTTTAGTGCTGGCACCTATGAATGATGACTGATGCTGGACGGAAGACCTAGAAAATTACTTAGGAAATACTTTCGCTGCTCTTTTGTTTACATTACATACAACAAAGTCCTTAAAGTTCAGTCCTTAAAATAATTAGAAAGTTTACGTTGCAAAAACTGTGTAACATTTTATATTCAAGTTAGCACGATAGCTCTGTTTATATATATAAATCATTTCCGTAACTGACTGACTGACTGACTGACTGACTGACAGATAACGCACAGACCAAACCGCTGGACCTAAAGGGCTGAAACTTTGCATGGAGATTCTTATAGTAAAGGGGTGCATTAAGAAGGATTTTTGAAAGCTTCTTCTTAGATTTTTTAGAATTACATTTTTAATCTGTTTTGTAACCTATTTTAAGTTTGCATTTAAAATAATAATTTGAGGGTTATAAAATTTATATCCCGAAAAAGATCATAAAAATGTCTTTAAAATGAAATGTTTTTCGAATCTTTACCTCAGTTTTCAGATTTATGGTGAATTTTTAAAAATTAATTTTTAGAACATAATTTATTAAATGTTGATCACGTTTATTCTTTTCTTTTTTTGATACTTTAAATTAATTATTCGTCACGTGCGTAACAAAGAAATAAACTGACAAAAGAAATATTCAAATACGGTAAAGGATAAAATTTAACCACTAGACTGATTGAGATGGAAGTTTTTTCTTATAAGACTTAATTATCCATAAAATTAGCATGTTTTATGGATATTAATATAAAAATTAATTGCTTACATCCGTTACGATTTATATATATATATATATATATATATATATATATATTTATTTATTTATTTATTTATTTATTTATTTATTTATTTTTTGGCGTTAGTTCCATACATTGGCAGTTGAATTTATTATGATTTTTTTGGCATTAATTGCACACATTGTCCATTGTATTTAATTTGAATGTACTCCGTAGCGAATCACGGGTATTCAGAAAGTTTTGTATAACGATACCCTGGATTTTTTTTTCTTTGTGTTTAAAATCACTCTAGAAAAACACAACATAACTTGTTCGCTACTAATGCAAACTTTTAAAGAAAACGACTTCCAAAAATTTTATACTAGCCATATTAACTTTTCCTGTTATTAGAAGTCTTCTATGTTTTAGAAACATTTTATACTGACTCTTTGTGAATTATGCCCTTTCATAAGTTTACATGGCTGCAATTCATTTAATTTTAGTTTTCAGTATCAGAATTTTGAATTCCTTAAAGAATTTGATCAAAATAGCGGTGCTCCTAATTTTTCAGTATATTCTAGATAATGATTAATTTTATAATTTATTGCAACACAAAACTAGTATAGAAATTTATTAAACATTTATGATGAGAGAGAAATACATAGACGGAAAGTATTAGATATTAGAAAAATGATAACCTAACATGATTGATGTGTTTTGGAAAAATACTTGGTATCCATTAGTATACACATCATGAAGAATTTTTATAATGACATTGAAATATGTTACATAGACGAGCATTTAAAGGCAAAGGGGGTGAATGGGTGTTCGCTGTCCTTTGATTAATTAGAACTTCCTGAAAACAAGATTTTTTGACAGAATAAAAATAGCACTTCAATAACAATAAATTACATTATACTCATAAAACTTATACTGATACTTACTTACATATTTATGGAATAGATTACGGCCCCTGATAATCAATAGTAAAATTTATCTTTAAACAATTTATTCCCTCTAAATTAGAAGTAGTTTGACTATATTTTGGAACAATTAAGTTTGAAAAATAAATTCCTAATCAGATATTTATTTACTTTTTTTCTCATTTGCCCTTGAAGTTTCATTTACAAACCACCCTGCAGGAAGGAAACGACTCCATAGATCTTCATATGCCCTTTTCTATTAAACTCTTTACTTAATTGAAACAGAATGGAAACATCTCAAACACATTCATCTCACCCTCTCATTAAAATTCAAAGTACGTAAGTATTTAATTTTATGTCGAAGTCCCTTTCCTTATCTCGCTTTGTCTTTTTGATAAAGGAACTCTTATAATTTAGAAAAAATGAGATAAACTTGGAAGTGTACATTTGTACATTTGTGAAATGTTTACTGTATTTTCTCATTTATTCTAAATTAATGGTACAGTCTTCATTTATTAAAAAAATGTAAGAAAATATCCTTAATTATAAAAGTATATAGTTTCAAGGAGAAGGGAAATTGCATTCATTGTGTAAGAAGACGCTGTAATATTTATGGAAGACTTCCAAGTAAATGCTTTTTGCATTACCCCATATTACTACAAAACACTCCGAAATAGCTATATTCATATTAGGGACATATCTATGCTTGTGTGTGATAACGAAACCACAGGGTGATTTCCTATTTATGTTTAAAATCTAATATGAAAAAACAAATCTATCTAAATTTTTAATGCTACTGATAGAAACGATCAAAGAAATGACTTTGAAAAAAGTTTTATATAGGTTATATTACCTTTTCATATATATATATTCTTATATATATATATATATATATATATATAATTGTATAGGGGGCCACTTGTACAAGTAGCCACAACTTTCCTTGCGAAATCGTTTAGATTATGTTTACAAGGCTGTGTTTGATTGCATTTTATGCTGTCCTTTGTGAACTTTAGCTCAAGATGGAGACCAAATGAACTCACAGTTAAAGCACCAAAAAGGACAGTCACCATTTGGTGATCTGTTCAAAGTTATTGGGTGTAATCAAAGGTACTGCGTCAAATTTTATGACAACGTATAACGTTCGTGGCTAAACATTGTCTGCCAGACAACGTTGTGGAAGGAATATGAAACTCACTGACAGACACAGGTCGACATTAAAGGCAATTTTTACTTCAAACAGAAAAACCACGGAGAAAAACGTGATCTGCTTAATATGCATGTACAAAAACAAGTCCCGACTCAAACAGTGAAAAGGAAACAGTATAAGCAAAATATTTACACCAAAGTTGCTTTTCAAAAATTCCTTCTGGTATAGATGAATGCAAAACGTAGACTATAGTGGTGCCAGTGACATACGGCATGGAATACCGAGAACATGTATTGTATTCAAGTGAATCGACCTTCACACAATTTTACACCACTGAACGTGTTTACCTGTCGGGCATACTGGCAGGTTACAAACTTAACTCTGTCATTCCAAAAGTAAACAATATTTGAGGTTTCGTCATGCTTTGCACAGTCATATCGTGGTTATCTGCAGGTCTCATTATCGCCTTAAGCTGTATCATGATTGACAGTGACTGTTTAACTATTCGGGGCGTCAATGTCCATTCAGTAGCACAGACATAGTTTCCTGTAGAAGATTATGTCTTTCAAGATGATAGAGTCTCTATTAACAGACCTGGGACTCATAAATCCTGGTTTGGATAAGATAATGATGAAGTTGAACACCTTCTCCGGCCCGAAGACTCTCCAGAACTGAACATCATCGAACCACTGTGATCTACATTGGAAGACAGAATGAGATCCCGCTATTCCCTTCCAACATCTCTCAAGGATATGCTGCAGTTTCTCCTTCAAGAATGTGTAACATAGTACTTATCACCCTCCAAGACTTCTATGTGGTTTTTCCAGGTAAGATTGAAGCAGTTTTGACTGAATAATGGGCTAAAACAGCATATAAAAATGGTTATGCCTGCTTCTGAAAAATAATAACTAACAGACACACACACACACAGATATATATATATATATATATATATATATATATATATATATATATATATATATATATATATATATATATATATATATACACTGTTGGCCACCAAAATTGCAACACCAAGAAAGACAAGAGATATCACAACAAAATTTATTTTGTAGATAACATGTTGACCAAGTATCAAATGATTAAATTTATAGACTTTTGTGAAGTGTGGTTCCTGCCAAAATCAGTAGCCAGTGTAGCCACCATTGTTGGAGATCACCGCTGCCACACGCCTCGGAATTGATTCAAAGAGACTTTGGATGAGTTCTTGGGGTACAACAGACCAAGCAGCTTCCACACGTTCCCAAAGTTGATCTGCTGTGGCAGCTGGGGATGGAACCTGGGCAATCGTAGAGCAACCATGGACCACATGTTTTCTATCGGCGAAAGATCCGGAGAGCGAGGCGGCCAGGGAAGCAATTCAATCTAGCGATTGACGAAGAACCGTTGGACAATGCGTGCCACGTGTGGTCCTGTCGCATTATCCTGTTGAAATATGGCTGTGGGCAAGCCCTGAAGGTAAGGAAGGACAACTGGATCCAACACCTCGGAGATGTAGCGCTGGCTGTTTAAAGTACCGGCAATGCGTACTAGAGGTGTGCGAGAGTGATATCCAATACCGCCCCATACCATAATACCCGGTGCAGGACCAGTGTGGCGGTGCATAACGCAGCTGTTCAGCATCCTCTCTTCACGGTGTCTCCAGACTCGAATGCGATCATCGTGGTGTTGCAGACAGAAGCGTGACTCGTCAGTAAAGACAATTTCATTCCATTCTGCCGTCCACATCCTTCTGTGATCGCACCATTGGTGGCGGAGACGTCTGTGGTTCTGCGTCAAGGGTAGAAAAAGCAATGGACGTCTTGCGGACAAACCACTCTGCTGTAAACGGCGTCGAATGGTACGCGCAGACACTGTATGATGCGTTACAGACTGCATGTGCCGTGCTATGGTTCGTGATGTGACTGAGCGATCCGTCACTGCCATGCGCACAATTTGCCTGTCATCACGTGAAGTGGTGCGCTGAGGTGGATGCGATCGAACACGCCGGTCCGTCGTACCCTCCTGCATCCAACGATCACATATCCGCATTACAGTTGTTTTGTTTCGGCCAACACGACTACCGATTTCCCTGAAAGAAAATCCACAATCTCGGTAGGCCACTATCCTTCCTCTCTCGAACTCGGATACTTGATCAAAAGATGATCGCTGTTTTCGACGAGGCATAATTGATCGTTTTTTTGAAAAAACCACAAGAAAAACACAATTGCCGAACTTGAAATCGTCGAAATCTCCAAGCCTTAAATAGCGGTTTGAAGTGGCGCCACAGGCGCGCGTGATGTGCGTCTGCGCTGAAATTCTAATCATTTGCATATCTCACCTCCGCTAATGCATGTTGTAAATTTCATGTTATTTGTATGTTTCCTTCAGGGTGTTGCATTTACAGTGGCCAGCAGTGTATATGCCGGATCAGAAATCCACCAGAAGGCGCGGTTGGCAACGCCATAGTTTACGTCTACGCATTTAGGAATTCAGCGAGTGGAAGCTGGAATATGCGGACATTGCGGGCCGCGTATTGGACTATTTTATACTGCTTAATTGTTTAATTTCTGTCTATATTGTACTGTGCCGACATCCTTAACCTTTATTAAATATTAGTCGGTAATCGAACTTTTAGTTACTGAAATACCTTAGACCAGTGTGGTCCAACCCGTGGCCCGCGGGCCGCATGCGGCCCACCAATTCATTTTTGTTGGCCCTTGCCATTCTTACTGGAAAAATATTTTAATTTAACATTTGGAAAAAAATCGTTTACCCTTCTTACTGCTTTATGTATTTAAGACCTAAAATGTAATGACTTAAATGTAAGACTTAAGACTGCTATGTACGAAGAAAAAAAATCGTATTTCCTTTTTCCTCTTCTTGCAGACTCTTGTGGTGGGAGGGGTCCTATTGACAGTTCGAGAATTTCCCCCCCCCTCCTTAGGATTGGCATCTTGAGGGGTTGTAATGGCTCCCTCTCTATAGGGGGGTTAAATGTTGTCCCTAAATTTTTTATTTAAAATATATTTTTGTCAACTATTTACAGGTACATAAATGCTGATAATCAAATAAAATTGGTATCGTCAGATAGCCTGCACTTTTCTGCAAAGCGCTACAGGATTCATTTTATAAATATCGTCCACCGAAGGAATTTATGATCGTTTAAAACACACTATACCAAATGTTTCCCCGAATAATTTAAATTTTAAATTATTAATTGCATTAAAAAAACGAAAAATGTACACAACTGTAAAATTTCTTTCTCTATGACGGAGTACAATTTAAAAAAAAAATCTTTCAATCCAAGTAGGCAATCTGTGGACAATTTTTCTCCATAGGTTAACATTGAGGTGAGTGAATCCAATGTGGGTAGTACATAGCAGCCTTATGTGCAATGCCGTTACTTAAAATTTAAGTAACGGTCATATAACGGCCATATTGAAGCTTCACTCTTCGACTGTTATAATCCGTAGTGTGCCTACTTTGATTTTCACTTTTATTCAGTACTGTTATGAAGGAGCCAGGTGAGAAAGGAAAGTTCCCGAAAAGTCCGCCAGCAATTAGAATTGTCTTTCCAAGAATACGTCCGGCACAAGAAGCGGCCCCGCCTCCAGGCGACGGGTGGTGACCAGTCATTAGCTGCCGATAGGTTCGCGATCGTTCGTATGCTGCGGTGGATTTTCTGGAAGGTGTCGGTTTCTGTATATAAGGGGTAAAACTTCCGTATAAACTTGATGTAATGCAAATTTCACTGAAGGCAAATAATACGGCACATTTGACTGGCCCTCGGGCAGCTAAAGGTTGGACCACAAAGCCTTAGACGATACACCGAAACTTGTTTCTACTCCAGGAGTCTACATATATATATATATATATATATATATATATATATATATATATATATAGATAGATAGATAGATAGATAGATAGATGTGTGTGTGTGTATTATCATTTAACTTTATTAATAATTTTAATTTAATATGTACATATATTTAATTGAATTATATAAGCAGCATGATTAAGATTTCCTATAAGTCAAAGACAGTAATTAACTCGAAAGGCTTAAAGATTTAATTATCATAAATCTGAATAAACTTGGACTGAAAAGCCTTTGACAGAATTAAACTAAAATGTTGCATTCTGCAATAGAACTGAACTTTCATCTGACTTGAAATTGTTTCAATAGTATATAATTTCGCCATTTCATTCAGGTTGGCGTAAAATGAATCTAGTTCAGTCACGAAATCTCCATAATAAAAACATAATATGCCACTTTTTTTTGTTTGTCTGCAGCGATTTCAGCTTTTGGCACGTATTAAGCAAATATGCTCGTGCTAATGACGATTCAGAAGGAAAATAATTCCACTATTCTCTTATTGCTTTAAATTTATTTATTGGTAAGAAATTGTTTCAAATGTTTTACAGCAGTCTTAATGGGCTTTTGCTTAATCAGTTGCTTCCATTACCATTAAATTAGTATATTTGACGTGTTTTACGTAATAAGGGTTTTCGGTTTTCATGCTGCATTGTTTTTAATATTATAATAATTTAGTCGTAATAATGAATATATTAAGAACTGATTTTTAATATGAAGTTCCTTTTTTTCTGATTATTCCGTGTTAGTTAAATAATAAATTAGTAAGTTGTACTGAGTGAAAACTTAAATATGTAATAATAATGTCGAATAGGGTTTTTTAAAAGTGCATTCAATATTTATGGTTCTAGAATCCGTGAATAAAACATAAAAGTTTATTTCAATTTCTTAAATAAAAAAAAACAAATGCTAAGAATTTATTAGTAATCGGGGTTATCATACGAAATATGTTTTTATATAATATTATCCAAACATGTTAAAATAGAAAGTGTAATCCAAATGTTTTATTTGAAACAGACTTGGATATGCTATTCACCACAAGAAACAAAATAGTTTCATACTAAGACCAATGTCTTATAATTTCTGACAAAAAACTAATTAGATAATACTGATTTAATATGATTGTTATAAAAATATTAAAAACAAATTATCCAATGTTCCATAAAACTAGATTCTCCACATATTCTCATGAAACTCATAATTCAACTAGAATGCCTAATTTTTTTTTAACTACTGTTAGGTGTATTTAATTGTGTATCACTAGCCATTCCGTTTGTGTAGAACTATAGACACAACCACTAGGTAGAATAACAATATTTACACAGCAACTGTCATAAACTACATTTTTATAATTAATGAGAGACATTTCTAAAAGATATTCAGATTAGAATATAGACCTAAAATCTTTTAATTGCCTTAATTTTAAATATTTATAATTAGCAATTTGGTAAAAAAAAAAGAAGAAAAAACATTTTACAAACGTTTCATTACATAAGATAACACTATTTTTTCTGTCATTTTGTGCATAAAGCAAATGCATTTCTGCTAATAATTATCTTCCTTTGCTGACTTTTTTTTTACTTTTAGTTATATTTATGTAGAAAGCTAACATTCACGTATGTAGAAAATTTCAAGCATTTATCTCGAACAGTTTTTGAGAAATCATGCGACCAAAGTCAGAAAATCTTGTTTCCAGATAAATGCATTTAAAGTCAAACTTTTGTACCCAAAACGCTGCTTGGATATTGACAATTATTTTAATATCTTATGATGTAATTGTCGTATCACAAAAGAGTAGAACCATATTGTTCAGAATAAATTCGGTTTTGAATTAATATAAAAAAAATCGTATTTTTGATCATTTTAAGGGAGTAAGGGACTTCCAACCTCGAATTTTTGAATTTGCAATTAACTCTATACGCAGAATTAGAATCATTAATTTTCTTTTTTAACTACATCGACTAACCCTAGAATTCAAAATAAGGTTTTTTTTGGCAGAAAGGTTCCTCTTTTTCAATTTTGTTTACAAAAATACGAACATTTTTCAAAAAGTCCTTGCGCATTCATCATCATTTATAAACTTTACATTTATATATATAAGTTTACGATATATATATATATATATATATATATATATATATATATATATATATATATATACCCTATATTTATACCCTATCTATACATAAACATAATTGTGATTCAAATTTTTTATATGCATCTAAAGTCTTAAAAAAAATATTTTTAAATTATGCCTGTTATCTTTTGTAATTTTTCTTTATATCATAGTCTTTGAATTTACAAAAATAATATTTGTGGTTTCAAAAACTATGCACAGTTTTGTGACAAACACCTCAATTAACAATTCTGACAAATTTGGAAGAAATTAGAAGAAAATGAATGCGCATGGAGAACTTTGAAGAAGTCCAGCATTTTGAAGAATTTTATGAAAAACATGTCTTATTCTTCCACAAAATACTTATTTTTTGAATTCTAAAGGATTCAATGTAGTAAAAAAAACCAATATCAATTATACGTATGTAGTATATAGAGTAAAATATTGAATATTTGTAAGAAAGAGTTTCCTCTTAAATGTGCAGTGTTCTCTTACAGTATCCGGTGCCGATTACTTTAGTCCTTGGAACAGAATATGTAGGTAACTTATTTTAATGGAGTCGTCCATATTCTGAATACAAACTGTACACTACTCTAACTGTGATTATCAAACCCTCCACTAAATATCGCTCTTCTTTGAGCTTTGCGAACTCTCAGGGTTCGATGTCTTATTATTAAATAAAGCGGTTATTCCCATTCATTAAACGAAATTATGTAAACCAAATCGTTCTTTTTATTTTAACTGGTAGTTATTCCGAATTTTTTCAACGAATGTGCTTGTAATCTTCATATTAGATAATGTGGTATTTTGGAAAAATATAGACGTGTAATCGATTTATAACAATCCATTTTTCAATACAAGAAATATTAAGGCCTAGTTGTTAATAATTCAAATCATTATTCGAATATTGCTCCAACTCCCTTTTTGTGGATTTTGAGATACTGAGCATTAAAGAGGCTGTAATGACGCCTGAGAATGACTGCTGAAGTTTGATTTGTAACGCTCTCGGTTGGGAACAGAAATAAGCTGCAGGTGTACCAGTTTTAAAATAAGATAGAAATGACTTGTATGAACATGAAAGTGGGGCTAACTCTATTTTTTTTAAAGTTGAGTTGACCCACTTTTAATAAGGCCTTCAATTATAATAATTATATAACAATTTGTAAAAGTTATTCACGATTTCCAGAAGCTTTTTGTGAACAATAGTATATTGGGGCATTCAGAATAGAATTTTTATTCATTCACTTTAAACTCAAACTAGTGCTAATTTATCAAAAAGGGCACTTATTTTGCCAGTTGTCAACATGAATGTTATCCATTAAGCGAAATATTTAATCGATGTAGCCAAAAAACATTTGCGTCGTATACATTGTTAGCAAAATTACTTTTTTACATTCCTCTATTCCAGTGATATAGTTTAATTCGAGCTATGAAATAAAGAAAAGCAGAAGATCGAAGCTACGAAAAAAGCATAAATGTAACGTAAATAAAAAGAAATGCTCTTAGAAAAGAATAGAAACGCATTGTTTTTTATGTATATTAATAAAACATGACTACTGGCAGGAAAACCGACGCAGTTCTTTTCACGAAAAGGAAGCAAACGTTTTAGCACTTTCTTTAAGGAAAAAAATGTAACTGTCTTTGGACCAAGACGCCATAAAAATTGCTTCCGAAGATGAATAATCGAGTGATCCAAAAGATGAATTTTACGAGTGATTTTTCTTAAAACCACTCACATTTTTGAAGGGATAGACATTTAATTTTTCTGTTTAACCTCACTAATTAATGGTTACACTGGTTTGAATATCCCGTAATAGATTTTAGAGAATAATCCACTTCAATAATGCATATTAATAAAGTCTAAACAATAATCTAACACGCGAATGAAAACTCAAGAATTTTTATTAATATGTTTTTATCACATGAAACTGATTACTCTACGATAAATCTTTGCATAGACAGGGAACCGAATCGTTGAAAGTAAAACTTCTGTTAAAAATTGTCAAGATTACTGAATATGCCGAAAACAGAAATCTGATATTTTATACATTGATACTAATGTCTCTGTAGACTGTAGAGACTATTGAACAGTTACATGATCAATTAGGGAAGCATTGTTTTGGAGCATTTTTTAAATTGCTCCATGCGCAATAGTTTTTTTCTCATTTTTTACCAAAATTCTTATGATTGATGTGGATTTGTCCCAAACCTGTGCAAATCTCTTTGAAAATACAAATAGTTTTCAAGTTTATAGACCGTCAATTAAAATTGAAACATGTAAAAAATAAAATAAAAACAGGCAGATTAAAAATATATATGTTTTGCTTTGGACTAAGGCAAAAAGTTCAATGTACAATTACTGATATATATATATATATATATATATATATATATATATATATATATATATATATATATATATATATATATATATATATATATATATATATTTATTTATATTTATTTATATATTGTATTTATATAAAATATATTTATATATAAATCCGCATAACATATTAAGACATATTATACATTTTTTTTGAACAGCCTCTAATAACCTTAAATTTCTGGTAAGTGATTCACCAGAATAAAAAAAAATATATTAACATGTGTTATAGTTTAATATATCAAATATTATTTAAATTTCCTGTAATTTTGTTAGTGATGCATTCCGTATATTCCACATTTCCGTATGTTCAAATGCACAGATTGATTCAATATAGATGAAGAATACATAATTTGATAACAAACGTGCAGAAGGCAAAACACTAATGGAGTGCTATATTATATGCCTCAAAAATATATAATAATAGAAACCTGATATTTATGACGGAAAAATGAAAGAAATGGCTTTTGTTTAAGATTTTCATCTAATATTTCCGAACGTTGTTCCGAGAATAGCCGGAAGCATTTGGAGTCAAAACTCTATCATAATCTTTTCACAAAGTCTCTTGATAGGAATTGCTTGAGGGAAACGAAGTTATATTTTTTTTATCAAGGAATTTCCATACTGTGATATCTTGATAATGTTTATCTTTAATCTTTAAGTGCATAAACAGTTTTTAAATTACAATATCTAATACATATATATATATATATATATATATATATATATATATATATATATATATATATATATATATATATATATATATATATATTAATAATTTTCTATTAAATAATATCTCTGCTTGAATTACAGTATTTATTTATTTTTTTATTCTTCCTTCGTTAATTTTTATTCACTTCTAAATAAGTCCTGTTTTATAAATATTTTTTCCTTAATATTTCATTTCATTACATTCCCATATTATATATACCTGTTTAATACTATCTTTTATCCTTGAGAACATTTTAACTGGCAAGTTTAAATTATTTTTATTGAAAAATCGTATCTTCTCTTCTGTAATTTATCTAGCTTTCTGTAATATTCTGTGCAGTTTAGTGACTATAGATACATATCTATCTATCTATTTATGCATATATATATATATATACATATATATCTTTTTGTTTCTTTTTTTATGTAATGTTCTACTTTAAGGAGTTATTAGTATCATTTAAACTTTCTAGTTACATATTTACCCCACTTTAATTTTTCTAAAAATAACGTCATTACCTTCAATGGGAATAAAACGATTTTGCTTTTAAATCCATAAAACGATGACGAATCAGGATTGTCATATATATACGAAAGCTGCAAGATAAGACATTTATTGAAAAAGTATTCTTTGCATTTTCGCTATTGTTGTCTTTTCTACATACCACTGGGATCCATGAACGATGCATTTTTGTCAAAAATATGAGAAAGTAGGAAAAGAAATACAGAATATATAATATTCGTTGTCACGCAACTTTATACACGTGTTACATATTTCAGATATTTGTAAAAATTATAGCTTATTGTAAGCACAAATGTAAATTCATTTCAAATATACTTTATATGTCTCATAACACGATGTCGTAGATATCTAAATCCTGCAAATATATATATATATATATATATATATATATATATATATATATATATATATATATATATAAGTTTTAAATATATATATATATATATATATATATAAGTTTTTTTTTTATAATAAAAGACCTAAGATTTTTTTCTGAGTATTCTGTACGTTTCCTTTAAGTCAGAGTATCAAATTTTGTGCAGTTAAATTACATAACTCAATTTACGGTTTAAAATTTAATTAACGATGAATTTTTGAATTTCTTCATTCACTGAAAAGAAAGTTTCGTATTCTTAAAAAATAGATCATTCTCATTTTTATATTTTACTCATTTTATTGCTATACAACTCTTTTTTTTATTTTTTATTTTTGTTCGGGGGGGGGGGGGGTTAGATATGTGCCATCCCTGCTGAATGATCATGTATACTTACCATATTGAAATAGACTAGGAGAAACATTTTAAATTTAATATGAATTAGTCTATACAATTCTTGGACTATAAATCACAGATGTTATAGAACCTTGTAGAATGTTTAAGATGAACCTACTAAGGCTAAAGTTTTCATCGTGTTACGAGATTATCGATTAGCTTTATTTCTGTCGTCACAAAACAATCCAAAACTGAATACTCTCTATCGCTCTAGAGTCTATGTATATACAACGATCAATGTATGCAATTGATGTAAAATAACGAAAAAATATATTTATAAATAAATCGTAACGGATATTTTTATAGACAAAATAATATAGAAGAAAATATGTAAATTAAATCTTATAGAACATTCTAAAAAATATAGTACAGCTAATATTGTACAGATTGAGGAACATTTCTTTTACTGTATTTTAATATTTTTTAGGATAATGTCCAATCGTCTGCCGCATTAGCAAGAAAGAAATAAATATATATATATATATATATATATATATATATTCACTATAAAATTCACCTAAGACTAATGAATTAAATTTTTAAAGGTAATTTGAGTCCCCAGTATCATATTCTAGATTACGCACAATCATTTCTCTTAATCCAAATATATTTTTATATGCAAATAATCAAATGTACAGATAATTGTAAAAACGTTAGTTATTATGACTTTTTAAGTTATCGCTGTACTTAATGCCATTATTTTAAATATATTTACACATATGAACATGAAGCTATACACATTAGAGAGAAGAGAAAAAAAAATGACGATTATCTCCAGAAAAATATATAGTAGAAAGAAGTTTATTCTTTGAATCTATTCTTTAAAAGCGTTTATACTTACCCGAATCTAAGATCCTTGAAATCCTGTTTGGAGAAACAAAGTTCTTTCCGAAAAAAAATTCTCCTCCATTTTTGGTTCCCAACGTATTATTTTATTATTCCAGTCATGGTGTCACATTTGTTAGTGTATTGATTTTAACAGAATGGCCACAAGGGTAACCAAAAATAGTCCATCACTTTAATGGTCCAGATACGTAAGTGCATCTGCTTCCACTTGGTCCAGATCAGCGCTTTTATACATTTCCAGTGATAGGTTACGCATGTTGATTCATTTCCAGCCTACAATATTAATAGAAGGGACACGTTCCGTAAAGAAATAAAAGAATCTTTGTGTTTCTATCCTCTAAAGGTTTGTTTTAAAAACTAACTTCTAGCTTTTAGAAAATATCTTCTACAAATTAAGAATGCATTGTGACGCTGTCTCCATTACTACACGAAAATTGTAATTATATAAGTCTGTGATGCTCGTTCCTACCCCTCAACATGAGCATCGGCGAAATGTTAAACTGAGCGGTCTCATAAACTCTAGGATAAGAGGCCATACATTTTGTGTAATATACGATTCTGGCGTTATAAAAGGCATAAATACTAGAGTGGTTCGAGGGCTCTCCAGAATTTTGACACCATAGCGACATGTGGAATCCCATAAACTTTGGACCCTTACGACCGCTTAAAACGCAGGAGAAAGCTTTTGAATTCGCCGACCGTATAAAAGAAGACCCCAATACTCCACTAGAGAGAGATCTGTTTTTGAGTGTGAGAGAGACGGAGCTCTCTGGTCCGAGAGGCCTACTGTAGGCCAGAGTGGTCTGTGAACACGAAGCCGTCCTGACATATCTAACTGTAAATTCTAACTCGCTGTACATACTTGCTTTTTGTAGTTGTAGTGTTTAAGGTAGCGTAGTAAAGTAATTGAAGCGAAACGCTTGTCTTATTATTGACTACGTTACAGCATATTGAGAAATTTTGCGTGTTAGACACTCATTTAGGCAAAATATGAATCAGATTGCTCTTCAACCAATTAAAGGATGATGCTTAATGATCCGTAAAATGTTTTTATTTACCAAACTTTTCGATCTTTATAACGCAACATTTTGGATAAAAATATTGGCTTAAAATTTGGGTGCATCTTGTGGTCCAAAGGTAACGCTGAAGTAAAATGAATTGTTTTATTATATATATAATGTATATTTATTATATACATTATACAATCTTTTTCCCCGGCATTGCCCGGATATTTATTTATCATAATTTTTTATTAGACGAGAAAAGGTATGAATTTTTCCTATTTTGTAAAATCGAAGTAATTTTATTTACAAATATTTAAAATTATATGTAAAGTACACAAATTATAAAGCAAAATTACGATTTCACTCTAATATTAATTTATCTCAAAACTTGATTAAAACAACATTTTTCGTTTCCTCTGTTCATCTGAGCAACCCGAAAACTATGGATTTGACACTGCACTCGGTCATTCTGAAAAATTAAATTTTTCACCGCTTCTACCCCCTCCCCCCAATTCTGATGGGGGGATGAACGTGGATATAAATGACATCGGGAATGTCACTATTCCTCTCATCGACCCCGAAAACTACGGATTCTACACTAATATTAGTCGTTTTGTTAATTTTACATGTCCCCTGCTATATTGCATATAATATTGATAAATTAAATAATAACTGTAATGAGAGATTCAAATTATTCCCTGTCATAAATATTACACCTAAATATACTTACACGTACGTTTGTTACTAATACTAGTATTTTTTTAGTCGAAGATTATAAACTGTAACAACTACCGGTATTCTGAAAAGACAAAATGACAGTATTTTATATATGTATAGTTAAATCTATTAAAAATTGTTGGTTGATCATACCGATGAAAAAAACAATATATTCAGAAATCAAATAATATTCAGTCTAAATAATTAAAAATTTATTACTGATTTATTTATTTATTCATTTATTGGGGGAAAAAAGGAATTTATTTCATCATATAATAAAGGCAGTAAATTTTTTATTACAGCCTACAGGATAACACAAGTTATTCCAACTTAATCACGTTAGATATATCAATCATAACCTCGATACTGCAAGCCCCGTGCATGCGCTTGTTTATATGTGACAGCCAAATTCTGTTGTCATGAACACATTGGAGAATCTGATATTTGCGTTCTCTCGAGAATGTCAGATGTCTAAATTGGTGTTCTCTCCATTGCACGCATCTCTAGACAACGAGAACTTCCAGAATATGGTATTAATCACGATCATATTATTGTCCAGAATATCGTCTGTAAGTGAAATATATATAACTTCTACAAGCGAAATATCATCTATAAGTGAAATATCGTCTATAAATCTATCGTCTATAGGTGGCCTTGTTTCATATGAGGCATACAAATTCTTATAATTCTGGACTAATAGAATGATCTATAATATTAATTACGACACAGACACAGACACACACACACACACACAAACATATATACATATATATATATATATATATATATATATATATATATATATATATATATATATATATATAACGAATTTCAAACCTATCCCTTCATTAACTTTGTCTTATCGCAACATAACATTATCCCTCATTTAAATTTGACCTAGGAATAACCAAATTAATCCTTTAGATCTTCTCCGAAGGCCACGTGCGGCCAATGCTTATATAAGACCGAATCTTGTAAAACGTTCGAAATCGTCACCCCATATGACGTCTTAAAGTCAGGTGCTAATTCTAACCAATTAAAGTTCAGCGCACCTGTACATTTTCGCAAGAATCAGTTTTTCTCGGCGTCTTTCTACGTATTCTTGTGTATTCGCTCCGAAGCCATTAACATGTAGTGTCTTAGCTGTCCTCAGCGTTTTGCGCTGCCGGGTTTTTTTTCCCCGCTAGCCACGATGTCTGTCCAATTCCAATTAATGCCAATGGAAGCTGTCTAACAACAAAGTATCTCTTAATAAAGGATAGAAACGCGATGGACTCTTCGTCTCTGATTTTGATTGAGTTGTTTTTACTTTGGCCTGCCCCGGTTACATGACTACAAAATTACAGATTAAATCTAGTTACACCCTGGATCCGAAATGCTATGAAGTTTCAGGCCTGTTGAGCATCGTCCCGCCTTAGCACTCATTACAATTTAGTCGCGTAGGAACTCTCACCATTGCGCGGGAAAGAGCTGTTTGGTTTCCCAAGCCAGAGGAAACGGCTGTTCATTTTTCCGGAGGGATGACGTCAGGGGCGACCTTCGAAACATGAACTCTGCCTCCCTTGTATGAGCCAACGAAGCCGACAAGTGTGATATTCTCGCATGTGCGGGTATGCGAAGAGAAAAGTTATTTGGTGTGATTTTCAACGAGCAGAGAGTATTTCGTAATACGCGTTGTGTGCTTCCGTGTTTTTCGCCAAGTGAGATATAAGTGTGCAATAATAGGCTTTGTAGTTTATTTTTCAACGTGCTGTATTTCCTAAAAGTGCCAAATAGTGGAAAAATGTTCCGTTGTGTGTGTACAGAAAAGTTTTAATGCCAAAGCAACTACTCGTTATCCACCTGTCCATCATCACTGATTTTGGCATAAAATGAGTCTTGTCTTGTGTTTTCATCATATATGAGGTGTTAAATATTGACATGATTGTGACTATTAATTGGAAAAGAAAAAAAAAATATTGTGACTTTAACATTGAAAGCAAATCATTCGCGGGGACTCTTGGACATCATTCGCAAATTCAGAGGGAAAAAGTTTCTTAATCCATCTTATTTTCTTAATCCATTTTAATTTTTTTATTAATTTGAATCTTGAGTTATAAAATGATTACAATCAAGTAAAAATAAAATAGTGGTTGATACTCTATGGGTAAGTTAATATCTAAGTATTTTTAATTATTTTCCAATAAAATATATTATGTGTGTTTAAGAAAATTGGATAAAATTTTAGTGATGTGTGTCTTTAAAAATAAGTTGAATGGATATGAGTTATTTTAATATGCTTTCTTAGATATAATTCATAAAATAAATAGATAAAGAAACATGTGATGGACAATAAAAATAAGAAAATTGAATTTTGAGTATTCAAATGTGTGGTGATATTTTGATTTTATACTTAAGATCTAGTTTGCTATTTTGGTACATTTTGAAAATCCCATATAGTGTATATTTTTGTTTCATTGAGTGAGTTTTAAGTTTTTCAGTTACTAATGATTTTAATGTGTTATGAGATTTTGAGTGCTTTGATAATTGATGAGGATAGTAAATTATAATTTTTAGTGATTTAATGTTTACATTTTTGTTTGTGTTTTTGTGATACATAAATTGCAAAAAGGTGGACTTTTCTAAATAGTAGAACTGAGAGTGTGTTTATTGAACAGAGACTGAGAATTTCAACTACAAACTCAGATAGAGAGTTTCATGGAACTTTAAAACAAAATTCTCTCAGGTACCATAAATTAATTTAGTGTATTTTTGAAATCATTTTGGTGTTCCTATTTCATAATGAAAATTTTTGATGTTTTGAATTTGATGGACCTTAGTTAGTTAAAGTTTGATGATTTGTGGTGTCCAGATACTCTCAAAGTAAACCAAGACTCACCTTCATGATGAAATCAGTCCATCCATTCAAAATAACCCAGAAAATAAATTTGAATTCCATGATATGTGTTAAAGTGATCCTGTGTTTCTCTTTATGACATTTTATATTTTTTACCCTAATTTACCCTACCGTTACCTGCATGTGCACTCTTCTAACTGAATATTGAAATCATTGAGAAATTAAAGAACCCCAATTAAGTCAGAACCAGTTTCTTCCAATTGCATAACTTCAACCAAATTAAAATTTAATTCCCAAATGATTCTGTTGAACCCAGAACTCCAATTATAATAAAATCCCCTGTGATTCGGTTAGACCCCAAACGCAATTTATAATATAATTCCAAGTGAGTCGGTTTGACCCTGAATGCAATTTATAATATAATTCCAAGTGAGTCGGTTAGACTCCGAACGCAATTTATGATAGATCCAAATGAGTCGATTAGGCCCCGAACGCAAAGCCACCTACGACCAACCCAACCCATTTGGAAGCTCAGTTAGCCTGAATTTAGTGTGTTTTCCTAGGACATCTGTGGAACGATTGTCACTACTGAAAACCTAGGCTAGATTCACTGGCACAGTGGTATAAATCCATTTTTTTTTCCAAAAATGAAATTCTAATGTTGAGTGTTATTGGATGAATTGAAATTAAGACAATTTTTGAAAGATTTATTTCTAAACCTGCTTTTCCTAAACATTTGAAATGTTTTATTGCCAATTTAACTCACATTAATTTGTTTACTGTGTTGTACTGCATTTTTATGCCTTCCTTATTAATTTATTTCCATGGTGCATTTGAAAAAGTTATTATAGATAAGCCTCTGAAGATATTTACCAAGAATTTTAATAATTGAATTTTCTACCTAAACCTGAATAACGAAGCCTAAACCTGAATAACGACAAACAGCATGAGCCAGAGTTCCATTTCCTTTTTGATTTTATTTTTTTTTGGTGCCTAACACCCTAGACTCCATTTTTTAGGTGGTTAAACTTCGGGTGTTGTCCAAATAAAATAAATAAATTGAATCGCCACTTTGAAGAAGGGAACAAGAGGCAAAAAATTGAAATTCTATTTTTTTGCGCTAAAATGTTGTTTACATATAGACCCTCCTTGTAAGCTGTAAAGAAGGGGAAAAAACACTCACATCCTGGTGTAATCGGGCCTCGCAATATTTGTCAGTTTGAAGAAGGGAACATATCCCGGTTTTGTTTCCTTCTTCAAACTATTGATACCGTGCTTGGCCAGACTGTCGCTGTAGTCGCGCTCTTTTACAGCTGGTATTTCCATCTCCTGTTCTGTTATTTCTTTAGCCTTTTGTTTGTAGCTCATCACAAATTTCTTTTTTGTTTAATCAATGAAGGCTGCATTTACACGGTAATCCTCTTTTAAATGATCTGTCAAATCTGTAGTAGTATTAAAAACATCTTCGTTTGGCCTAGCAAATATAATGTCATGTTTTTTGTTTTAGCCTAATGTATTGTGACTGCTAGGTTTTGTTTTCACGTGTTAAGGATAGTGCTGAAATGTCTTCATCCAGATCTGAAAGTGACATTGAAACTACTGGTGTAAAAAAGAAGAAAGGGATTCGTCATCCAGAAAAATATAGTTATGAAGATCAGAAAAATAAAAGACGTCGTGATGAAGAGTATATAAGTATTAGAACAGGTGACACAGTACCTGGTAAGTCAAATAATATTGCTGTTTGCTCTGCAACGAGAAATATCAGACGAACGGATAGAATTTACACACCGCAACAATACGTTGATTTGATTCAATCCTCTAAGAAGAAATGATTCAGTGTTAGTCAAATCTCCGCAGATAGTATACTAGCCTTCAAAAACTGGTGGCGTCAGTTCTACAAAAAACAAACAGGAAAGTTCTTGGAAAATTCCAAATTTTCTATTTCCAAATACAGACAGTTGGAATACTCCTTACCAAATGGTTATCTAACAACATCTGAGTCCATTGATGGTTTGGTGAAACATACATTTTTTGCTCATAAAACCAAACACTGGAATACCAGAGATTCCAAAAGAAAAAGCTTATAGTGAAAAAATTTTAATACAAGACAAGAAGATCTAGGATACTAGCAATATAGATACTCACATTCCACACGAGTAGAAACCATTTTATAAAGAAGATTTCATGAGACTAACTACTGCAACCACTGCATATTATGACGATGAAAGTGATGATTAGTAATGATTTTTATAATTTTTTACAAAATTCTACAAACATTATCTAAATTTTTATAAATAAAAATATTTCTCATTCTTTAATTGTTGATTTTTATGCCTATTTCATAATTAGTTTGAAGAAGTGAACAAATCCATGGTTTTTAGTACCGTATAGTTAATTTAAGGACAGTTCAACTGACCTGTCCAAGGTACTGGAATAGCGGGTAAATGTAAAGAATCTTATATAAAAGTTTAGTGAGGAAAAAATAATAAATAAAAAAAGTATGACTTTTTTTTTCAATTTCCCACAAAAACAGTTTTTGGATTCGTTCCCTTCTTCAAACTGCCGATTCAATTGAAAAAAAAATACCTATCTTGTTTCCTGGTAACTGACGTTATGTATTATTCGTACCCACGTGTGACATACTAAGATCATCTCCCGATTTTCTTGGAAGTTATTACTTTTAAAAAAATGAAATCGTTCGTTTCGACCGCGGCGCGACTACTGAGTCAGCAAGTGTTTGCTCCTGGGGGCATACTACTCTCAAGTGCATTGTGAGTCCAATATCTGACACAGGACGAAACGTTACAATGAACAACTGGTTTATATCTGTTCCTTTAGCAAAGACACTTTTAAAGGAGCATAATTTGACAAAAGTAGGAAAATTAAGGAAGAATAAAAAGAAGATTCCATAAGCATTGCATTCATACCTTCAAAGCAGAGACATATTTTCCTGAGAATTTGGATTTCAGAGCGATGGGACTCTTGTTTCTTTTGTCCCCCCCAAAAAAAGCTGTTGTTTTATTGATTTCTACAATTCATAATGATAACTGTACTGATAACCCACAAAAAAGAAACCAGAAATAATTAATTTCTATAATGAGACAAAAGGAGGTGTGGACGATGTAGTTCAAATTAAACTCTCATTCTGTATCAAGGAAAAGTAATAGATAACCATTTACTATATTTTTCTCTCTTATAAAGATTGGTGGCATAAAACTGTCAAAAAATATTTCAAAGAAATATGGTATATACGGTGTCCCGTTGCCATCTTTTGTAGAAACTTGCATTTGAATTACTGAAGGAGCACATAAATCAAAGAGAGAAAAAATCAACTTGACCCAATCCTATAAAACAAAAATTGATGAATTTTGTTTAGAATCCCCCAAAATAGCTTTACGATCCCCCAAAGAAGAACGATGTATCTATTGCACAGCAAAACAAAATAGAATACGAAACAAACATGCCGGAAATATTGCTCATATATATACAGAGCATTCATTTAACATATCTGTGAAATGTGCAAAGTGTTCAGAAATTAATTCTCATGAATATTAGCAAACTAATAATAAAGGAAATGCTTTTTTTGGCAGTGTGTTCTGCTTATACATATATATATATATATATATATATATATATATATATATATATATATATATATATATATATATATATATATATATATATATATAAGTACATTACTTTTTCTTCTTTCTTTTTTCTTAAATTTGAATAAAAAACAAAAAAGTCATCTGTTAGATAACGAAAATTATTTTATTATCCATTGGAAACTATTGTTGTATCTCTGTTTTTCACGCATCGCTAACGGCGAGGAAATGACCGACACGCGACTGCTAACGTTCTAAAACTGGACGCGACTACACTAGGGTTAACATATATGAAATATAAAACACTGAAAGCTATTTACATATTTACAAAGAAAAGAGACAATAAAAAATGGTGACCACTCAATTGCTTCAATTTGTAGGTGTGCAATTTGTCACTCCGCCAGCGCAATATATATATAAAAAAAAATAAATATTGTCTGTTTGTTTGTCCGCTATAGAATCATAGACTGTTTCACCCACCGGGACCAAATTCGGCACAGTTAATGTTTTGGACCCGATAAACATAAATCAGGAAAAACAAAATTTGGGCTCAATTAGTTTTTTTAAATTAATTTTTTAATGTTTTTTGTGTCCGATAGAGGTGCGTCTACCCCCTGTGAATTCTCAACCAGCTGCGTTAAGAGGGGTGGTTTGAGGATGACGGACGGGGGGTCAAATTCCAATGCTCGGGAGAAAGAGGGTTGGGCTCTGGTACCCCAGATAAAACTTTCCTGGCTCTGCTATCTGTTGCAGTAATGGGAAAGTACAATTGCCTACAATTCAAGAACCACCCGAGCCTTTGAGAACATTACTCACAAGTAATACATCTGATTTAAAACATTTCTTACAAAACGCACAAGCTTAAGGAAAAAGGCTTCATGGGGCCTTACTTTGATTAAATAAAGGGAATAACGCATCTTGCACTTTACCTCTTGGGTGAAATGGAAAAAAGTGCGTTTTTAAAGGAAAAATATATAATAAAGGCAAATGTAAATTATAAAACTTATTTCTTATTAAACAGTGGATCAAAAAAATCTAATTAAATCTAATTGAACAGTATCTAACAAATATAATTTAACAGTTAACGTATTCAATCCAAACGTGCGAATCACGCAACACGGTGTTATTAATTCTCAATAAAATCAGACGAAGGTCCGCAGGCTCAAAGTTTCTTTCTTTCTTATTGTTTGTATATCATTTCAGTAGAAACACGCTAAGTGCATTCTGTCTGGCCAGATGAACATGAAGAGCGGGAGTGCATCCCAGTATTTTTTCGATGGAATGCATGAAATATTTTACACCAATAATGCTAGCAATAATGCTAGTATATATATATATATATATATATATATATATATATATATATATATATGGTATATCTCCATATATATATATATATATCTCCTTCTTTTATCTTTATGGCACACACATTTCGAATTTCCTGTTATATTTTGGAACATTTTCTCTCTTACAAGGATTAGTAAGATGAAGCTTAAAAGTGGACATAAATGAAAAGTAAAAGAATGATCGAAATCAGATTAATAATGACAAAATATGGAGTAATTTTTTAAGAGTTGTAAGAAATGAATATTTTATTAAAAAATGGAAATGATATTTTTCTACGACAATTGTTTTCAGGTATCCTACTAAGATTGAAAAGTTTAATTTGGGTCAAAAATAACAAAATTATTTTATTCTTTAATTGGGTAGATCAGTTATTTCGCTTCAGAAAACAGTGTTATTTTTATCTGTACATTAATTAGAAGCCGAGATATTAAATATTTTATAATGACTAGAAAACCGGAAGTGGAGATTTAAATCACCGGAAGTGGCCGTGTTTTAAAGGGTAAAAATTTGTTAACAATTAGTACAAACAAAATTTCATTTTTAATATAATTTTGTGAATTTTTAATGAAAAAATTAAAGTAAGAAATACTGTGTTTACAAATTGTGTGGCAACGTTAAATTGCTTCACATAGATTGTATTCATTCAGATGTAAAATTAAAATGCACTTTTCTCAAAATTGAGATATGACCATTTTTTGCTGACTTCAAAAGTGATAACTCTAAATATTATCATTGCATTTTTATGAAATTTTGTATATATTGTTTTCTAGTGGATCTACAAAAATAATTTTTATTGAAAAAATATTATCAAATTTATGGCCTATTATTTGAATAATAACGATGAGAAATTTGTAAAAAGTCCTAATAAATATTCGATTAGTTGTGAAATACTCATTTCTTGATATAACTTTAAACAGTTAGTGCATTTTCTACATAAAAGCATATAGTTTATTTTGGTATAACTTTTATTCGGGTAAGTCTAACTTTTTTTGATGTAACATTTTTGAAGTTTTTAAAAATGTCCTTAAAATTCTATATATATTTAACGATTTTGAATATTGACATTCTCTAATTAATCTTTATTGGAATTAAATCCAAAAAAAATATTTAAAATGTACCTACACCAAGTGTTTGCAAAAATTGCTTCGAACGTGTTCAGAGAAATTATACTTAAAAAATTTCAAATTCACTTATTATTTCTCATAGAAGTTTGCGCTTGATTTATTTCAACTAGTATAAATAACTAGTATAAATTGATAGTTCCCAAATTTTTATACTGAAGTATTTTACATTCGTTTGTAGAAAAATAATATTAACAAACTTAGAAATTTTCTATGAAGTTTTCTCCCTAACTATTACTGCATCGTTCGAATCGGTCGAAAGGGAATTCTGAGCCAGACATTTATTGTCGTTTAGTTAAGAGCAAATTATTCAAGTTAGTGAGTTACGATCAAATAGTTACTGTTTGTTATAGAGTAATGACACTCTCACATTCCTTTTCAACTAATTTTCTGAATACACCTGTTACTTAAAAAATTAATTGAAATTCAGATCAAGCGAATAAAAGCCATTATTCTGTTACCAGGACTTTCTTTCACTGAAGGTGAAACAAAATCTGCTGATTATATTCCTTACCTTTTTCAAAAAAGTACGTTTGGTTCGACGTTAAATTTTGGACAGACGATAATAATAACTATAAAGATAGAACGAATTTTGCGATCTAAAATAATGGCCTTATTTTTTTTTAATTCTTCGTTATCTGAGCTCGATGGTTATGATTGAGAAGATTCTGTCAATCATTTATATATATATATATATATATATATATATATATATATATATCATATTAATAAAAGCGAATGTTTGCATGCGTGTGTGTGTGTGTGTGTGCGGCCTCGAGATGAATCTGTGAAACTTACAGCCATGAAATTTGGCACACGGTTAGTGCTGAAAATTGCCCCTCGAAGCACGAATTTTTAATTTTATTCTAGAAAATTTTTTATTTTATGTTTTGTGGGATATTTTATGTTTTTTTAACTTCAGATTACGATATCTCGGCAAAAAAATGATCGTAGAATTTTGATCTTTCTACAATCTAAGACTACAGACTTTTTCTTCATTTGTTTTAAAATAATTTAAAACATACTAATATTTTCATCAAAATATTAGTCCCACTTTTAATCAAAATATTAAACCCACTTTTTCGAGAAATTTACGTACTTTTGAGGATCTACTGTCGATGCTCTACGAGATTTTTTCTTACAAAGAAAATAATTACGTCATCTTGAAGATGAAAACTTTCTCATTCATATAAATTTCATTTCAAGTCTCTATCCTAAAATTTCGATTTTTAATTGAATTTTAAAGAACGATACTTCAACACAAATTTTCTACACGGTTCTTCAAACGTGGTAGGAATTACGGCAACTTCTACCCTTGGGTTGTAAAGTGAGTCATTCATTCACAATTTTTAATTATATTTAAATCATTTCAAGATATACTGATTTTTTTGGATATTTTGCCAGTTAAAAGTGAAAATTCGAATGGGAATCGATTAGCTTTGGGTTGACTGCATACCATTTTCAAAAATTGCAAAACGGTTGCTTTTCTTGACGCATATGTTGAAATTTTTATAAACTATTTAATATTTCATATTTTACGGAACGTCCGGCAGTCAATGCGCTGAGGAGGGCCCTAACTGATTTCAATTTGTGCATTCTTTTCATGTGTTTATTTTTTCAATAATTTTTTGCATATATAAGGAAAAGTAGTTATGTGAAACGATACGAAAACATAAATTACGTTAAACATCAGAAATTTATTAACGTCAGCCCCCCCCCCTCCGGCAACTACACTGAAGTGCCACTGAATTAGGAATATCAAAGCCTATGCAAATTGTGTAGCGCTGCGCATCATGTATGCGCAAGTGAGGGCGCTGTGGTAACTGCATATATAGCGCGTACTGTGGTTGTTCTGAATTAGTTGTTGGAATCGCCAGTATGTGTAAACTGCCTTATTTAGACGCCTTCGATCGCGGACAAATCGTAGGTGCGCGACGCATGGGCCATTCAATTTCCGAAATCGTCAGACAGCTAGAATTTTCAAGGTCGACAGTGTCAAGAGTATACCAAGAATACATGGTGGAAGAAAACTAGCGATCGGGAAAACTGCAAAGGACAATTAGCCTTTACAGTGCGTGGTGAGAGACGGCTCAGGCGTATTGTACGTAGCCAGCGAAGCCAAACATTAGCTCAAATTACCACCCAGTTTAATGACGGTGCCAGTCGTACAGTCAGTAAATGGACTGTAAACGCTGGCTTAACCGTATGGGTTTCGGGAGCCATCGACCTACGAGAGTGCCATTGCTCTATACTCGCCATTGGGTTGAGTAAGCAGGCAAGAGAGCACAGAGACTAGAGTGTAGAGGACTGGAAACGAGTACCATGGAGTGATGAGTCTCGATTCCGAATACTTAACGCCGACAGGAGGCTGAGAATATGGCGTAAGGCTCATGAAGCCATGGATCCTGCATGAATGGCTGGAACTGTACAAGGGCATGGTGGCTCAATCATAGTCTGGGGTGTTTTTTCGTGGCACAGTTTGTGATCTTTGGTACTAACCTCCCTCAATGCAATTCGGCACGTAGAGTTGCTGGGTGATCACCTCCATCCGTTTATGCTGTTCTGTTATCCGCACGGTAATGGAGTTTTCCAGCAAGACAACTGTACCTCTCACAAGTCCCGGTTGGCTGCTGGCTAGTTGGATGAGCATTCCTCTGACTTCTCTGTCATGAATTGGCCACCTAGAAGCCCAGACTTAAATCCTATTGAGCATCTTTGGGATCTTTTGGAACAAGGCGTGAAAGGCCATCACACAGCACCAAAGGACCTTACTGAATTATGGATAGCTTTAGCCAATATTTGGCAAGCCATTCCCGTGGAATGTTTCCAGAAACTTGTTGAATCTATGCCTCGTCGTGTGGCAGCCGTTATCAAGGCCAGAGGAGGCCCAACTCGTTACTAGGTAGGTATCCCTAATTCAGTGGCACGTCAGTGTATATTTGACGTACAAATTTGTCTGGAGGCCACACGTAACTAAACACAATTCTCGAACAACTTGATTAAAAAATGTGAATTTCCATTACTTCAGAACAGAGTTAAAGATAAGACTGAGAAACCCAACACCAATGATTTTAAAAATTGCATCCGCCTCTGTATGTACAAATGTTTTCTTTCATTAAAAAATATATGTAGTTTTACGTTGTAGAATACGTGTTATAATTTTTAAATAAAATGTTATTATTATATTGCTTGAGAAATGAAATAAATTTACTTTGAATGTGGTATTTATATTATTTGTTTCATTTCTACAGATTTAAATGACCTTAATTAATTTCTTAAGTTTACAGTAATTTATGTTTTCGTATCGTTTCACATAACTATTTTTTCTTACGTTAATAGAAGTTCAGTTAAAATCGGAAAATTGTAGGCAACTTTTAAGAAAGATGGGTTTTTACGCTTTTTCAAAATTTGAATTCGAAGATTCCGATTGTGCCTTTAGTTTTCGCATAGTTTTTAACAATAATATGATTAATAAATATCGATTAAAATATCGATGCTATTAATTTTTTTCTCATTTTATTTATATTATATTTATTTTTCTCATTGTATAACTTTTGAATACTACTGAAATATCAAGTGGAAGAAGGGCGGATGAAATGCAGGCCTGCTTAAAATCGTCTTAAGTGTGGAATGGCATCGAAAGACTTGGTCTTTAAAGAAACATGCGAGTTCATGTCAATGGTTATCCCTCAGTCCAGAAAATTTCAGATAACCTTCTACAACTTGGAAATGGAGACATTTATGATGATAATACAGGATGTATAGCCATGGGAACGATTTGAATGATTGTGACAACTCAAAAACAGCTGAAAGAGTCGGTTTCCAAATGTGGTCCAGCACTTCACTAATCACACATGGCTGTGCGAAAGAGCAATCCTTGTCCCAAGAAACGAAGATGTCAACGTCATCAATAAGCAACTTTTATAAGAATTGCCAGGAAAAGTTCAAGTTTACAAATCGATTTACACCACCTCTGATACAGAAGAGGCGGTACACTACACCACAGAATTTTTAAATACGTTGGAGCCATCTGGGGTACCCTCTCACATATTAGAGCTGAAGATTGGTGCACCAATTATGCTGCTGAGAAATCTGCATCCACCTTCACTCTGGAATGGAACAAGACTTGCTGTAAAGAATCTGATGCCGAATGTGATTGAAGGCATCATTATGACAGGACACTCTGCAGGCGAAGTCGTATTTATTCCCAGGATACCAATCATCCCTTCCGATATACCATTTCAATTTAAAAGACTTCAGTTCCCTGTCCGTTTAAGTTTCGCCATGAGCATTAACAAGGCACAAGGGCAATCGCTAAAAGTAGTTGGACTCGATCTTCTCAAACCCTGTTTCTCCCATGGTCAACTTTATGTGAGTTGTTCTAGAGTTGGAAAAGCCGAAAATCTTGACATCCTAGCTCCAAATAGAAGAACAATAATTATAGTATGTCACGAGGCTCTCTAAATTGATATTTCACGAAAGAAAAGTGAAAGAAGACTCAAGTGAATTTTATCAACGATATACAGACTTTAATATAGCATTCAAGCCAACAGCATGTGTGGACAAGCCACAGATCAAGAAGCATTAATTTAATTTATATCAGCCTTTTGAAAGACACAAATAAGAGGAGCAATGCCGTTTATTTATTTTATGATATTTATACTATTATTAATTCTATGTTATTTATACTGTGTTTAGTTTTTAAATTGATATTTGTTAACAAACATTAGACAATTTGATATTTTTACTTTTTAACATATAGTAGTAGAACAATGATGAAAGGCTGAATCTACTAAAATCTGAGATGTGTATAACATTTCACATGTTTCTTTTTTAAATGTTATTTATACTGTGTTTACTTTTTTAATTGATTTTGGTTAACAAGAATTCGACAATTTCAATCTTATTTATACTTTGTTGAGTGTTTAAATTGATTTTCTTTAACAAACATTCGACAAAGTGGCATTTTTACTTTTCAGCTTTACTTTTCAAAATTCTTTACTTTCCTAAAGACAATTTGACATTTTTCTTTTCCACTTTTAGTGGTTTATTATAAATTCAAATTAATGGAGATAATGTTAATGTTTTTTTGCAGGGAGAAATTTTTTGTTGACTTGGAAAATGATTCAGACATAATAATTGACGAATGATTTTTATATTATTTTCAACTCATAAATCATTTAAATGTAGGTAATGTTAATGTTTTTTTAAAGGAAGTAATTTTTTACCAACTAATGCATGCATGCATGTTACTAACTAAGGCATGAATGCATGTTACTAATAACTAAAGCATGAATGCATGCTGCATGTTACTAACTTTTGAATAAAAAGTTTCATTCAAACCGAAATTAACCAGCAGCTAACTGACGCATTATAACTTGTAAGGTATACATAAGATTCGATTCACAAGAATCGAACTTTTGAGTGAATAAATTAAAGAAGCTGCTTGACATATGCTAATTTCGGCATACCCGCTTGGTATAAATACCATGCAGCTTGATTAAGTGAGGAGGTTGCTAAGGTTTATAGATAAGCGAGTTAAGGGATCTACGAGGTAAGCAGCTCCAGGTGTTAACCGGCACTTGTGCTTAGGGGGCCCAAAGCTTACGTAGCAGAACTGCTGGTTTGACTCTATAGTTTGTGAGTATTGCAAAGTGTATTTTTATTGAATGCATATACACTGAAGTGCCACTGAATTAGAGATACCTACCTAGTAATGAGTTGGGCCTCTTCTGGTCTTGATAACGGCTTCCACACGACGAGGCTTAGATTCAACAAGTTTCTGGAAACGTTCGACGGGAATGGCTTGCCAAATATTGGCTAAAGCTGTCCATAATTCAGTAAGATTCTTTGCTGCTGTGTGATGGCCTTTCAAGCCGTGTTCCAAAACATTCCAAACATGCTCAATAGGATTTATGTATGGGCTTCTAGGTGGCCAATTCATGACAGAGAAGTCAAAGGAATGCTCATCGAACCAGCCAGTAGCCAACCGGGACTTGTGAGAGATACAGTTGTCTTGCTGGAAAACTCCATTACCGTGCGGATAACAGAACAGCATAAACGGATGGAGGTGATCACCCAGTAACTGTACGTACCGAATTGCATTAAAGGGAGGTTGGTACACGCACCAAAGATCTCAAACTGTGCCACGAAAAAACACCCCAGACCATGATTGAGCCACCATGCCCTTGTACAGTTCCAGCCAGGCATGCAGGATCCATGGCTTCATGAGCCTGACGCCATATTCTCAGCCTCCCGTCGGCGTTAAGTAGTCGGAATCGAGACTCATCACTCCATGCTACTCGTTTCCAATCCTCTACACTCCAGTCTCTGTGCTATCTTGCCCAGGCAAGACGTGCAGCCCGATGGCGAGTATAGAGCAATGGTAATCTCGTAGGTGGACAGCTCCCGAAACCCATACGGTGAAGCGAGCGTTGCACAGTCCGTTTACTGACTGTACGATTGGCCCCGTCATTAAACTGGGTGGTAATTTAAGCTAATGTTGGGCTTCGCTGGCTACGTACAATACGCCTGAGCCGTCTCTCACCACGCACTGTCAAGGCTAATTGCCCTTTGCAGTTTGCCCGATCGCCAGTTTTTTTTCCACCATCCATGTATTTTTGGTATACTCTTGATACTGTCGACCTTGAACATCCTAGCTGTCTGACGATTTCGGAAATTGAATGGCCCATGCGTCGCGCACCTACGATTTGTCCGCGATCGAAGGCGTCTAAATCAGGCAGTTTACCCATACTGGCAATTCCAACAACTAATTCAGAACAACCACAGTACGCGCTATATACGCAGTTACCACAGCGCTCTCACTTGCGCATACATGATGCGCAGCGCTACACAATTTGCATAGGCTTTGCTATCCCTAATTCAGTGGCACTTCAGTGTATATAAACACAGTTTTATACATGAAACAATGTTTATTGAATTCGTTGCACATATAGAATTTGCTTTTACAGCAATAAGCATACGTACTACTTGTACGGAATATATATATGCAATCAATAAAAATACGATTTGCAATACTCACAAACTAGAGAGTCAAACCAGCAGTTCTGTCACGTAAACTTTGGGCCCCCTAAGCACAAGCGACGGTTAACACCTGGAGATGCTTACCTCGTAGCTCCCTTAACTCGCTTATCTATCAACCTTAACAACATCCTCACTTAATCAAGCTGTATGGTATTTCTACCAAGCGGGTATGCCGAAATTAGCATATCTCAAGCAGCTTCTTTAATTTATTCACTCAAAAGTTCGATTCTTGTGAATCGAATCTTATGTATCCCTTACAAACTGACAAACTAACGCACGCACACATGCTAACTAATCAACTAACGCACGCACGCATGCGCGTGCTTGTGTTTCACTTTTCAGCTTTTTTTGGTCCAAAGATGAATGGCTAAATCTAGCTGAACTCTGAGTACTAAGTACTCCGTAGCAAAGCATGTGTATTCAGCTAGTATATTAATAAAAGGAAGTGTTTGTGTGTGTTTGTGGTCTGCAGACGAATCAATCGCACTTACAGTCATGAATTTCGGCACACAGGTAGTGCAGACGATGAGTACGTGCACCTCGAAGCCCGAATTTTAAATTTTATTACCGTTAATTTTTAATTAATAAAAAAATAACAATTTTTGAAGGATGAATCCAGAAATTGAAGAGCCTACGAGCCGTCTACCAAAGGCGAATCCAGAGGCGTAACAGCCTCACAACTCTCAAGCCAGCCATGTCGGGCTTACTGAACAGCGAGAAGCAAAAACGATAGAAAAATAAATACAATCAAAAAGTTTCAAGTCATATATTAAACTCGAATAATAAATGAAAATAATAATTTTTCAAGTCATATTTTATGCTAAAAAATTTATATTTTAAGGCATTTCGAAGAATTGTCTTTGATTTTTTGAATAAATTACTGGTATCAGATTGTAAACAAACGTTCTTTGTTGCCATTTTCATTTTAGAAGTTCATTCCAAAACACAATTTGACATTTTTCGTTTTCAGCTTTTAGTGGTTTTTTATAAATGTATATATATTCTTCAGTTATACTGTTATTCATTCTAGGTTATTTAAGCTGAGTTAGTTTTTATTTACACTATGTTTCCTTTTCTTTAATTTTGCACTTTTTATTTTAATCTCCGTTTTAAGGTAAACTTTTTCAGTAATTTATTTTATTTTTGTATTTCTATAATTTTAAAACATACTTCTCATTTCATTTTCTGTAATTTTGCACTTTTGATTTTAATCTCAGTTTTATTTTAGGGTCTTTCTTTCACATATTTTTACTATGTAATTTATACTGTATTTAGATTTTAAATTGATTTTTGTTAACAAACAAACATTCTTAAAATCCCGGGCAACGCCGGCTCGCCGGAGGGGGGATTTTCTTCTGCTTGCGACTGTTAGCAGGACATGGGATGCGTAACCACAAAATTTAAATACCTTTATTAGTTGTTTTTTAGTGTTTCCATTCTCTGGCAATGATTGCTGAAGGCAGCGGGTCGCTACTGGTTAGACGGGCGAAGCCCGGCTAGTATATATATATATATACACGCACACAAATGAAGGATTAGTGAATGTTAAATATTATGTTCTGTTAAGGGTACCTTTTACAGTTAACGAACGGAATAACCTACCACTATCCTTACTGTGGAAGATTGATTAATCTTTTTTTTTTTTTGCGACACGTGCAGCCACGTGGTTCAGAACCATTTTTCTGCAAGCAGATGGATGGATTCCCTCGCCGAAAAATTCACGATAACTGACCCCACATACTATTTTTGAACCAGAAATTCAAAGATCGCTGCTCTTTTTCTGTTGCCATCGTTTTTATCTAAACTTTGTAGTCGGGAAATGTCAGTACGCGAGCATTCCTTGAAGCACCGCGGCTTTGATTGGTACGTGCAGCAAAAATATTGGGTGGAAACCAGTTCCGGCACTCCGTATAACTAGTTTTAAGTCGATATTATCATAACACTGTGTGATTGACAATGTACTGTCATTAAGGAATCATTTCAACTTTACACAAGGTACACAATGATTTATATATTACAGTACTAATTTTAAATTTTATACAAAGATTTATAAACAGACATATTCAGGTATTACGCATAGTAAGAATATTTCTTTAAATCATATAAATTAAATTTTAATACCTTTTTTAGAATACTTTAATTAATACAATTGCATTATGGAGTAAAATTAAATTTTATATTTATGCATGAAACTCTTTGTTATATAATACATATATACTTGGACAGATGTAATATACACATAACGGGGCCACAGATATGAGAGGTAATATTAATTATGAGTACTAGAAGAAAAAACAGACATCAGATGGATGGAATTTGGAAACTCGTTGTTGAATACATGTTCTCTAGAATAAAGATAACATTTTCATGTTTTATCCAGCTGTAAAAAATAATATAATCGGTTTTACAAACTAACAGATTTCTTCATACCCATTAAAATGCCAGAATATCATGTGTTAAACATAGCTATATGAAGTTTTTACATTAGCACACGACCGAAAAAGGGAAATCTAATACGCAACAATTTAGCTACAAGACGGTTGTTCATAATATATTGGGAGCACTCCTTAATTTTTCATATCAGTTATTAAGAAAAAGATCGCCGGAAATGATCTACCATCCAACCATTAAGAGGTAAACATGTATTTCGATTTCTGAATAGATAAAGCAGTTGTAATACATAACTTTGAAAAAATGTTTCGCATTAACTTATAAAATTTACAAATTTAACGTAAAAGTAATCTGAATAGAAAATATGTCACCGACAGCCTATGATTGTTAACTGTTGTTAAACTCGGTTCTTAGTTAAGATAGAAACATAATTCAAACGTAATTGGAGTGGTAAAAGATTATCGATGTTTTGATCAAAATTGCCGTTTCAAAGGTGTACGGATATGTTAAAAAATAAGCTTATTGAATTGCAATAAATTAGATTTAAAATTTGAAAAAAAAACCATTATCTTATGAAGTGCCAGGCTTTATAAATATAAAAGATATTTTAGGTATCAGTAGATATGATATTCATGGAAGCAATTATATGAGAGAAAAATTAAAACATTAATTAATAGTTTATTAAACTATTATATTCAAAATCAATATTAGGTGACAACAAAAACATCTTGAGGAACTTCATAAATTTTGAAACTACAATCTTTTTTTCTTTCTCCGATCTGGAAATGAAACTTAACTGCAGGAAACTTTTTGTAATAGTGATTTATAGTGTGCTTCTTATAGAAACTGAACAACAAGTGACTATTACCTTGATAAATTGTCTATTGTCTGAGGCTCTATGCAACAGTAATCAAAAACAGCCGGCCTATTATAATTTTATATGAGGTTTATAAAATTATTTAAAGTCATTAAAAAACTTTAAATTAAGGCTTAAAAATAAGTTAATTTGATCCATAATTAAAAACATTTCAGCTAATGAAAATCTCAGTTAATGAAACTGATTTATTATTTTTAAATTATAAATACTTAAATAGCTGTAAATAAAAGAACCTTATAGTATAGCTAGCTGAAAACCCGTACTTCGCTACATTCAAATTAAATACAACGGTCAAAGTACGCGATTAATGACATATATATATATATATATATATATATATATATATATATATATATATATATATATATATATATACTATATATACAGTGTGCCCACTAAAGTCCCTTCCCACCCTCTTAACTTCGGAACGGCTGCTGCTATATTCATAAAAGTGGTGTCTAGGTATAGTAAAGTAGCCATGCGCTACTGGATGAAACCACCTACCGCGCCACCTGGTGGAAAACTGTGGAGTTAGCATTCCTATCTCGAAAACGGAACGAGTTAGGGAAAAAAATGATTTACAAAGTTGTAGAAAATCATCCATTTAGTACGAAAGGATACCTTGTGGACATTAATGCAAAGAATAGAATGGTTAAAACGAGCATTTGTTTTTTCGTGGTTTCCTACACTGACGGGACACTGACGGGACAAAAGGATCAGAGAAAGAAAAATAAACTAATTTTAACAATATACCGTTATTTGAGATGTTCAAACTTCTCACCGTCAGCTACAATACACATTTGGATCCTCGTTTGAATGTCACGTTGCACACGTTGAAGCATAGAGCGTGACACGTTGGCACAAACGTCTGTAATGCGTCGTTTAATGTCCTGCAATGTTTGTGGAGGGGTCGCATACACCTGCTGTTTCAGGTATCCCCACAAAAAATCCAGTGGAGTCAGATCAGGCGAACGTGGAGGCCACTCTTCGAAACCTCCATACCCAATTATTTGGTCCCCGAATTCCTTAACGAGGTACAGCTTCACTGGAGATCTCAGCTTTGGAATACTCAGCCATGACCACTAGCATCAACATACTACAACCCCAAGAAGATGTCTCTTTTATAGCTGTCTCGGGTGAACAAGCGTGACGTTTCTTACGTATTTGCATACTGCAAAAATTTCGAACACCAAGCGCAAGTTGCGTTGAGTTGATGCGACACTATTTTACACGATCTACTTATTCTCTACTCTGTTTATAAAGACAATCAGTACAAGGATGAAACCCTCGAGGTTTGAACCGCGGTCCCTTTGATTGGGGATCAAAAACTATATACCACTGTGCACATTGCGGTGTCGTGTTTTGCCCGAAATATAATCATTTCTCCTTTCGTTCAAGTTTCCTGACGTCACAGTGTCGTAAATCACGAAAAAACAAATGAGCATTTTAACCGTTCTATTTTTTCGTATTATTGTCCACAAGGTGTCTTTTCTTACTAAATTGATGATGCTCTACAACTTTGCAAATCACTTTTTTTCCCTATCTCGTTCGTTTTCGTGATAGGAATGCTAACTCCACAGTTTTCCACCAGGTGGCGCGGTAGGTGGTTTCATTCAGTAGCGCATGGCTACTTTACTATACCTAGACACCACTTTTATGAATATAGCAGCAGCCGTTCCGAAGTTAAGAGGGTGGGAAGGGACTTCAGTGGGCATACTGTATATATATATATATATATATATATATATATATATATATATATATATATATATATATATATATATATATATATAATAAATACAACGATTAATGTATGTAATTGATGTAAAAAAAACGAACAAATATATTTATAAAAAAAATCGTAAAGGATATTTTTATAGACAAAATCATGTAGAAGAAAATATACAAATTCAATCTACTAGAACATACTAAACAATATAGAACAGTTAATATAGTACATTTTGAGGAACATTTCTTTTACTCTATGTTAATATTTTTTATGGATAATGTCCAATCGTCTGCCGCATTAGCAAGAACAAATATTTTTTTTGTCTATTTCGTTGTTATTCACGTGATGCAAAATTAAAAGAAAAGAAACCACATGATGAGAATTTAATAAATTAAATTCTAAAAATTAATCTTTAGAATTTCACCAAAAATCAAAACATGGAGGTAAGGATTCAAAAAAGATATCCTTTTAAAGGAATTTTTATTATATTTTTCGTGATACAAATTTTATATCCCTCGAATTATTATTTTAAATGCAAACTTTAAAGAATGTTACAAAAACAGATTAAAAATTTAATTTAAAACAATTTAAGAAGAATTTTTCAAAAATCTCTATTAGTGCACCCCTACACTATAAGAAGAATCGCTATGCAAAATTTCAGCCCTTTCTGACCAGCAGTTTGGTGTGTGCGTCATATGTCAGTCAGTCAGTTACGGAACTGTTTTATATATATACATAATAAATTATATTTAACCCGTTTAGGACCGCTCCATGTTTGCTTTATTGGAAACGCACCAAACAGTGTTTTAATACTTCTTAGAACATTAATTACGCAATTAATTTGTTTCCATAAAATTAAATTTATTTTTACGAGAGTTGCATAAAGTTGCGTTTTCGCAACATCAGTTTAAAGCGGTATAAAAATCTTAAAAATATAAAAATTTATAATTATAAAATTTTTTTAAAAATTTTAAAATCTTAGAAACATTTAGCATGAATATGTACATAACTCTTATTAAATACAGTAATTTTTTGACTTTTGCAGTGTTTACAATTTTTTGTTTATTTTCACTATTTTTAGTAATAATATGGCCCATACGGTCTTTCCGAGTTTCGGTGAGAATTAGATTTTGAATTGAAGATGTTCTTCCAATATGTGAAGTTTCAGGTAAAACAGAAGTCATCTGTATTTCTGCAAGCCTTATTATCAAAGATATGGCTCTCTCAAAGATATAGATCTCTGAAACTCTAATAAATTTATTTTAGAATTCATTACATCCATGTAGAGTATCCATTTTTCCCGTACAATACGCTCCTTTTTCTTACTATATTGCTTACTTTTACATTTATTAGAAAAAAAATGCCGATTTCACCTGCAATTTCTTTAGGAGATTCGAAATTTTCACGTAAAATATTATCATCAATAGATTCTTCATCCGTCAAATCATCCGGATCTCGAGGGATAATGACGAATTATGGTTCATCATTAGCTTCTGTTGAGGACGATTTTGAAATATCATCATCATCTAGCCCATGAAAATACTCCAATGGCTCTTCCAATGTCAAAAATCGCTTTTTTCTAGAGACAAACTTATCTGAAATGAAGTGCTAAAAGCTGGCAAATGTGGAAAAAAAAATTATTATGATCAATTAAAGTACAGAGAATAAAATAAAAATGTCACTTCAGACGTACAAAGCTTAGAACATGCCTTTAAAATATACCGAAATTAATGTTGCGTATTCGCAACGCCAGTCTTAAATGGGTTAAGAATAAGAAAAATTCCATTAATCATTATAAGTTTCAAGCTTTTCCATTTTTTAAATTTTGATCCAGGTGAAATCTTTAAAATATAAAGCATTTTTAATGGATAACTATAATGCATAAATATATATCTTATAACGTATGAAAATAGTGATAAGCAGAGAGACTTTGCTTCTATATAAATAGACAACAATTTGGATCGTGCCTTATCTTCAACTCCAGTATTTACGTATAATCTTGTATAAATTTACACTATTAAACTAAGTGTACGAAAATATATGTGATCTTATTTCTATTAACAGGATTAAGTGTAAGTGTTATTTAAGAACTGCTATTCAAATTCCTCTCTTATCTGAAACTATGTTTACTTAATGCAATTAGTGAAATTCTATCCTCATAGATAAAGCTTTAGCCTTAGGTGGGATCAAACATGAAATGTAAATTTAATTTTAAATCCTACCATGGAAAATAAATTCTTAATCGACTATTGCAATGTTTTAATTTTAACATTTTGCAATACAAGATATTGCAATATTAACGTTGAATTATTACTTATAAAACAATTAAATACTTTAAGATCAAAACTAGCAATCTTCATATGTTTTTCTTCTATTCAATATCGAAAAAAGGATACTTTTTGTATTATTTCAATCAATTAAAAACGAAATATTTTTGGAAAATGACCTGCTAAATTAATGTGGGAATTTTTCTAATGGTATTTTCAAATGCGCATCACCAAAAATACACACGATACAGTTCTTTCTCCTTAATCCATTAAAAACAAATTTTTTGAGAAAATGGCCTAGTAAAAAATGTGAGAATTTTTAAAAAGATTATTTTAATTATGTATTTCCGAAAATACATGATATATATTTCTTTTCCCTTTATCCATTTAAAATGAATCTTTTTGTAAAGTGACCTACTAAAAAGTGATGTGAGAATTTTTCTAAATGTATTTTCAAATTTGTATCTCCAAAAATACATAAAATATATTTATTTACACTAAATCCGCTAAAAAGAGAAATTTTGGGAAGATGACCTAATTAAAAAATAACGTGGAAATTTTTCTGAAGGTAATTTCAAATTTGAATCTTTGAAGGTACATAAGATAGTGTTCTTTACCATTAATCCGTTAAAAACTAAAACTTTTGGAAAATGGCCTGATAAAATATAATGTGAGAATTTTTTTTTTGATAATTTTAATTTTGTATCTCAAAAATACATAAGATATAGCCAATTATATTTAAAGAATAATTTAGCTCTGCTGGCGATTGCAAGTTTTAATCTAAAATCAATCACCTTCATTACAATTATATATCGCTTGATGGCCAATAGTTTTTAAAAGTTATACCAATCACGGATACATCCTTTTATTTTCTAAGAAGATTTACGAAAAAATAATTTGTAAACAGTTTAGGAATTTTTTTATTAAGTGTGATTTTTTTCTAGTAGTTACTTTCCATCTGTCACTGAAGGAGATATTGGATAATTTCTAAACTTGAACCCGATACCAAAATCAGCGGTTAATTTCACTCACTGCAGCATAAATGTAAACCATGAGAGCAATTGTTAAGAAGGCACCCGTACTGATCGCTCCCAGGTATCTTATTGTAACGAGGAATTTCATTACAGGTTCTTTTATTTATGTTAACTTTACTAATTTTTATTCTGTAATAAAACTTTAATAGTCATCTTAATATTAATTTTAATTCTTCAACTAAATTCAGCCCTTCAGATTAACTCTTAATTCCTTAGCCTTTAACTGTTTAATTTTTACATATGCCCTCAGTTTCGTGGGAGGTCTTAAATTGCTTCTCGTCTCTCCTTCTTATTTCCACCTGCTATTGATGTTAGACATCTGGACGTTTAAGCGTCGTAAAAATTCCTCTTCCTTTTTCATGTGCCTAGTTTAATTGCCTGCTGTTGAGTCCAGAAAATAGAAGCCTTATCTCCCCTTCGGCCGTGTTGTCCACGGAATGCATTGTTGGTGTTATAATTGATTGGACTTAGCTCAGAGGAACATCCTATTTCAAGATAAAAGCATTTTCCCATATCCCCCCTGCGGCGTGGGAAGAATATTTTCGATGCCCTCCGGGCAATTTGAGTTTCCTTGAACCCTGGGAGAAGTTCGCTCCTGATAGCGGTTCTCTGATTGGTCAGCATTAGCCTATCAAGGTCCTGTTTGACTTTTTCGTCTTCTAAGCCATCAGGTTGGCAACGTTGGAGCTTCCTTTTTGGAGTTGTTTACGTGCTTTTATTTTTTAGACGCAAAGTAGTTGGCGTGGTTTAGGTAGTGTTCCTCTCTTCTCTGTCTACGCGTTTGGCGGGTTTGTAGAGTTAGTGCAACCCTTTTCTCTCCTCACGCTGTCCATGGCTTAAAACAAGATACTGAGATAGATTCGAATTTTTGCTACCTGTTGGTTAGTATTTTTGCTGGTCCCCCAAACCGAGGGTACGGCTCTCGAGGCGTAACTTGGTGAGGGGAGCTTACAATTTTATTTTTCTTGATTCTGCTTGTATGTGTTAGAGCACGAGCTCGTATTTTATGATTATGCTATATGCTTCAGACATGAATGGTCATGTCAACCTATAGCTCCCGATATGTAATGAGCTAGGCATCAAGTTATTGTATATTGCTTCATTAAAATATTCCAGATTAACCATTTTTTGAACTATGTTTCTTTCTGCAATAATAAATCTTCGAAATAATTTAATCAAATTAGTTTGTCATCTCTTAGTGTTAAGCTTTGTTTTAATTTTTATCCAGAAATTGATAGCAGAAGTCAAAAACCATTTTAATTACTCCACAATGTATAACGTCCTGCTATCCCTCTAATTCTTAGATTCGGCATTATTCCACCGAGTCACAAACCTTGATGTCTCTCATGATGTTCATCATTCCAGACTTTTGTACTTCTTTTAGTAGTATAAGAGACAACTGTTTAATTCGTTTCTTCCGGCCATCATCATCATCATCATTTTCTGTGACTTGCTAATAGCACTCAACGCTAATAGCGTTCACTCCTCTTGTGCTTAGAGTCCACCATCGACGTAGCCTGAGACTATGCAACAAGTCATTTTTTCCACTGGGTAGTGTCTTCTGAACTGTTTCCCAAGCTGAAACTTTTCTTCGCGCAACTAAGACGTTACCGTGTTGTAGTTCACCCTCATCAACACATCTTGCCTTGTAGAACTGTCCTCAACAATATTTTTCCGTAGACGAACAATTTCCTACCGTACAGAACATCTTCTCTACTACAGTCTATGATAGTGCAGTATTTCAACTCTTCCTATACTACAGAACTTTTCCGAATACAGAACATTATATTTTACTGCCAGAGAAAATGGTTCCGTATCTGAACAATTTACTTCTATAGAAAATGGAATTCAATTTGAAATGTGATGAGGAAGTATAGCATTTTTTCTAGACACATTTATTTAACATCAGCTAATTAAGAAGATTTAGGATACTTTAAAAGCTTTTTCCCATGACCAAAATCAGGGGTTAATTTCCCTCGCTTCAAAATTAGTGTAAACTATCAGATCGATTTTTAAGACGGCAAACTTGTTTTTCGTTCCAAGGTTTGTCTGATATCAGGTATTTTGCTGTTCATTTTCCCCAATTGAGACTGTTTAAGGAAGCGATTTTTTTTTCTTTTTTAAACTTAACTAATGCCGTTTCATTGGAAAAAGAATCACAAATTTCTGAAAACTAACAGGTGAAGAGGAGTATCTTAAATGCATCTCATTTATTTGGTATTTAAATATTAAGTGAGAAACTATTAAACGAGAGTTAATTATAATTCGATAAAGTTCCTATTTTAAGCAAGATATGAAACAAGAAAAATGAAATATTTCTTAATTAATAGATACGATTGAATCATATGCCCCTTAATGGTCATTTTAAAAAATAATAGCAATCATTAATCTATTAATTTCCTGCTAAAATATATGACATACAAAATTTCTTAGAATAAATTTAGAAATATAATGATTAAATGTGGTTTCTTTGCAATAAATAGTTATTCACCATCAGCCAAATAAGAAGATGTAGAATTATTTCAAAGCTTGAACCTATTAATAAAATCACCGGTTAATTTCACTCGCTGCGGCATTAGTGTAAACCATCAATTCAATCGTTGAGACGCCCCCCCCCCCCCAGTTAATTGCTCTAAGGTATCTCATCTATCGACAATTTTCCTGACCATTTTCTTCAAATAAAGCTGATCATGGAAACATATTTTTTTTTAAACTTAACTTAATTGGTTCCGTGTGGGAAAACAAATGGATTTCACAAAGATACGGAAACTTACCGATGACGGAAAAATTTTAAAATTCGTCTCATTTATCTCACATTTAAATATTAAAGTCAGAAATAATTCGAAGAACTAATAAGAGTGTGATAAAGGTATATGAAGAATATTTTATTTCTTTCAAATTCGCGTGTATGCATGTGACAAATGGTTTCTTATATTTGATTATTTTGGATTATATAATATTAAATTGCGAACTCTAAATTATTGCTTGCATAATAGTTACTGTAGAATTCATATGACAACTAATGGCCAATGGTTTTTCAAATGGATAACAAACACGAATTCATTCCTTCCATTTCCTTTTGAAATATAGAAAGAAAATTATTTTGAATTGATCTAAGACAATTATAATGAAATGTGATTTTTACAAGAAATATTTACTTGCCATCTGCCAATTAAAAAAGTTGTAAATGTATTTCAAATCTTGAACCTACCAGCAAAGTCGGCGGTTAATTTAACTCACTGCGCATTAGTGCAAACCATTATCAGATCAATTGTTAAGAAGGCACCCCTGTTTATCGCTCCAAGATATCTCTGATATCAAGCATTTTCCTGGCCATTTTCTCCAAATGACATTGGTTACGGAAGCATTTTCTTTTTTTCTCTCTTTTAAACATAAGTCATTCCATTTGTAATACAAATGGAAACAAGTTCTGAAGACTTAACGGTGACGGAGAAAATCTTATAATCACATCTTTTATTTGATATTTAAGTATTAAGTGAGATTTAAATATTAAAAGAGATCTAATGAGAATACGATAAAGTTCTTATTTAATACGGGGTGTTTCATCAAGACCGCCCAAACTCTGCACAGCCAGATTCCTTGGTTGGAGTACATAAAAAATGCCCAAATCACTGTACCTCTACGACCCATAGTTTTCGAGAAGAATGCGAGAGAAAAGTATGACATCATATCCGGTGTACGGAAATCGGGTGGACCGCGTGTTGGATAGCGAGGGGTATACTCCCTAGCACTTCGTAAGGCATTACCATTCTATTGACCGAAGATCCGGTGTACGAACATCGGGTGGACGGCGTGATGGATAGCGAGGGGGATACTCCATAGCAGTTCGTAAGGCATTACCATTCTATTGACCGAAGATCCGGTGTACGAACATCGGGTGGACGGCGTGATGGATAGCGAGGGGGATACTCCATAGCAGTTCGTAGGGCATTGCCATTCTATTGACCGAAGATCCGGTGTACGAACATCAGGTGGACGGCGTGATGGATAGCGAGGGGGATACTCCATAGCAGTTCGTAAGACATTACCATTTTATTGACCGAAGATCTGGTGTACGAACATCGGGTGGACGGCGTGATGGATAGCGAGGGGGATACTCCATAGCAGTTCGTAAGGCATTACCATTTTATTGACTGACGATAAAGTACATGTCGCAATATTCACGAACGGAATACATTATAACCATGCGAAGATTATAGGTGGCTACTAGATACAGCCATTTAAATACGATTCAAACGACGACTTGACGCTATTCCTTGGTACGTGCATGCATGCCTCGATATGCGCGGTGGATATTTTTAACATCTGCGTCTGCAATTACATGCTAATACCTAGTTTTCTTTCCCAATAAACTTTTTTTTTGTACATCGGATATGACGTCATACTCTTCTCTCGCATTGTTCTCGAAAACTATGGGTCATAGAGGTACAGTTCTTTGGGCATTTTTTATGTACTACACGCAAGGAATCTTGCTGTACAGAGTTTGGACAGTGTTGAGGAAACACCCTGTAAAAGATATTGAAATATTACTTAGATAATAGTTACGGTTGATTCTTATGTCTCTTAAGGGCCAATAGCTTTCGAAAAGAATAACAATAATTAATTCATTTCCAAATAATTGGAATTAATTTAGGAATATTATGAGGAAATGTGGTTTTTTACAAGAAACAGTTGCTCACCATCAGCCATTTAAGATGATAAAGAATTATTTCAATGCTTGAAACCATTAGTAAAATCAGCAGTTAATTTCACGTACTACTGCGTTGATGTAAACCATCATGTAAATTTTTGAGACAGAACTCCTGCTTATCACAAAAGGTATCTCAGCTATCTGTCATTTTATTGCCCATTATTTCCAAATGAGGCTGTTTATGGAAGCACTTTTTTTCTTTTTTTACTCAACTTAAATGGCTTCATTTGGGACAACAAATATAAATCACAAAGTTCTAGAAACACAGGGGAGTATCTTAGATGCCTCTTTTTTATACCGAATTTAAATATTAAGTGAAAAATACTTTAAAGAACTGACAACAGTTCAATAAATTGTTAGGGATAATTATTTCTTCTTGGAATTTCGCATGTATGTATGTAACAAATGGTTTGGAGAGAACTATATGTCGTGATGCCTGTCCGAAATTTATTTATTTTGGGCGTGAATTAGTAGTTTATGTGGCAAGTAATTTTATATTTTACTTGAGGGGTAATTGGGTGCGTTGTGTAAAATTATTTTGTTGAATTCAACCCTAGACTCTGGACATTAAATTGGCATACTAACAAGTCATAACTTTGTTAACCTAAAAATTAGATTAAAAAAAAAACTAAAAAAAGAAGAAAACTGATTTAATTTAAAATAACAAAAAAACTCATTTATTTTCAATTTACATTATTTTACACAATTTTTCATCAATCTCAATATTTTTACTTACAGTTTACTAATTACTACACTACTAGTATAAGTCTTTGTGTTATAAAAACAGGTGTTTATTTAATGTTCTTTACTATATTCAGGGAGCGTAAGAAAACAAACTAATTTATGTAAAACTCCTTCCAAAAATATATTTTAACTAACTATTCCCGCATTAAGAACTCATTCAACAAGGTGGAATCTGAACTAATAAAAAATTTGTCTTTGACTCACTCAATTCTGATGATGGCTGCACTAGGACTCGGGTTCGGAATGACTCCTTCGGCATGGGGCTCTTGGCTTCTGTTCCGGATCGAGTTGGTCTTTCAACAGTAGTTCGGTAATGTCTGTCAGTACGTAAGTCATCAACAAAGTCTCTCCTTAAAAGGGTATCTCAGCAAAATTGCCATTCATCAGCTAATCAGCAGCGTAAGTGATCAACAAAGTCTCTCTTAAAAAGGTAGCTCAGCAAAATTGTGATTCATCAATTAAGTCAGAAACTTATTTCAGTAACGTAATCAGCAAAGTATGTCAGCAATGTAATGCAGTAAATGTCCTTCATCAATTTGGCCAGGAACTTAATTCAGTAACGTAATCAACAGCAGCTTATCTTTATACACGTTGATGGACACCTGGAAGGCTCGACAGTGTGTGCTGCTTCAAGAGAGTGTCTCTCTTAGAAAGACGCTAGACACCTGGAAGGATCAACAGGGTCAGCACAGCAAATCGAAAAATCTATCTCTATCTTCTTTTTTTAAAACTCTGTCCGTCCTATATATTTGATTTTTTTCATCCACTTCTCTCCGTTGCCTACGCTTCCTCATATAGACCTCAAGCTAATGAGGAAAACCTAAATCTTCTTATTTTCTTGGCCTTAACTTTTATTTTCTCATTGGCTTCCCCTCTCAGCTCGTATCCGCCCTCATTACATCATCTTCTCGATCTCCCACGTCACCTCACGTGTTCTTGTGGTCGAAAATGAGTCCCAACTGCCATAAATCCTATACCAAGGATCTTTGTGGCTCAACGTCATTCTTGGTGCCAGCCATCGCTATCTAGTCTCTAACCCTCAAAACATAACCCTCAAAAACCTCTCTTAAACTGACTATGTCATAAAGAAACTGTTCTCCTCTGCAATTTAGCTTACTATGACGCCTTCCCCTCTTTATCATAAAATTTAATGGTGCAAGCCTTCGATCATTTAAAACCTCTCCAATTTTCTTATTTTAATTTTTCATTCACTCGAAGGCACATCGTTACACTATATTCGAAATCGTAAAATAGCCGAAACAGATGAAATCGAAGTTTTTGTAAACTGACAATAAATATTCTGCAAATGTATATAACGGTGTATTGAAATTTGGTAACAAGATCGATGCTCATACGTTCGCTTGCATATTTATGAGCTCTAATCCTCTTACCAACATCGTATAGTTGTTAGCGTTGTGGGCTTCCACGCATTCAGATAGGCTTCAAATCCCGACTAAGGCTTGTGTGTCCTTGTATTGCTCTATCATAGGGAAAAATATTGTTTTCTCTATATGGTGATGCCCCATAAAGTAGCCAACAAAATTTTTAAAAATTGGTCCCGGGGTTCTTAGTGGTTAAAGCGTCGGGGTTCGATACTGGGAGAGCTCGGGTCGAATCCTGATAAGTGCAAATGAATGTGTTGGCGTTCAAGCTGGGAATGAAAACGTATGATTTCTAGCCTGCAACATTATTCTATATGGTTTGCAAAGACGGGGGGGGGAGAGTTTGGGCCACTAAATGTTCACCGTGGGGGTGCTCAGTCTAAACTGAGATGGCACCATGTGGGTAACCTTGGCTTACATGAATGGGGCTCCCAGGCAAAAAGAAGCCAAGAAATCTCCGTGGTATATATACGAATGTCTTGAACAGCAAGTGTCCCGCATAGGAAAATAACTTTCCTTACTGGTGCCTGTCCATATTGTTTTCACGATATTCCGTTTTGTTCCGCATCTGACGAAGAAAATAACAGGCATTCATTCAAATGAGAGAGCAATGGATTTTATATTATTTATATTAACAGTTTCTCTTTTAATACGCATATATATATATATATATATATATATATATATATATATATATATATATATGAATATTAAGTTGAAAAATTACGGTGAAATATAAGTAAAGGAAGAACTTATCACTTTTCATTCTATTTTAGAATTACTTTTTTCATGACAGTAAAACGGTATATACAGAGATATTTTTGTATTATTTATTTAAATATATGATCTAACTTAACAGAAACTCAAATGTATGTAAGAAAAATTGTTTTTTAAATTAATTTTTAAGGCAAAACACTTATAGAATTTTTTACTTATGAAATCCTTACTACAAATGTAGATGTTTCAAGAATAAAATTCTCATATCGCTTGCCAATTTAAACCATATCTAAAATAATAACATTAATGCACAAATATATGTTTTTTTACACTTATGAAAATTAAATAACAGTGTATCCAAATAAAGAATTCATCCTATTTCCATAAATGAATAAAATTTAATATATTTAATTTAATTTCTGATACATTTTTCTCTAATACTTTGAAAAGTAACATTATGCTTGGAGTGGGGCTAAAAGACTTTTTAATGATAAATTTATAACATTTTGGAATTTATCAGTCCCTTCCATCATATTTTTTAAACATTATATTTAAAAAAATTTTCAAAATTCTAAAACGGTTTTTCTTTACGCTAATTTACTCCCAGTGGAATCATGTAGTTAACCTTCTAATCTATCCTATTAAGTTTTTTTTTGTGGACTAAGCATCTCTAACGACTAAACACTAACGTCATTAACGATTTAACTGAACTTACTCATAAATAAAATTTATCCAGATAACATTCATTAATTTTAAAACACGTAATTTTCGTGTTTAAAATGTGCGTTCAAGGGAGAATATGAAAAAAAATACCCTTGAGGTAATTATAACGGAAGTGAAAATAATTATTTATAGGTTTAACCACTAGCAAAAATCAACTCGAAAAGATACAACATACAGCATACGCTTTTAACATTTTTAGAGAAAGAAAATTAAAAATACGATAATACTCAACTTATTTATATATAATCTTAACCATTAGAAACGTCAACTTGACAATCTACAACATAGGCATAACATATTTAAGAGAAAGAAAATTAAAAATACAATAATACAAAACTTATGTATAATATTAGCCACTAGCAAAATCAACTTGATAAACAAGAACATACAACATAGGCTTTTAATATTTTTAAGTGAAAGATAGCTAAAAATACGATAGTACAATACGTATTTATTTATAATCCCAATACCTAGCACAATCAATTATATAAACTAAAACATACAACCACAGATTTTTAATATTTTTAAGAGAAAGACTGCTAAAATTAATAATACAAATCTTATTCATTCATAATCTTAACTTCTAGAAAAGTCAAGTCGATAAACTCCAACGTACAGCGTAGATTTTGAATAATTTTAAAAGAAAGAAAATTAAAGATACCTTAATACAAAAGTCATTTATTTATAATCCTAGCAGGTATCAACATCATCTCCATAAACTACAATGTACATAGGTTTTTAATATTTTAATAGAAAGTTAGTTAAAAATATGATAATAGATGACATTTTTATTTATAACCATAACCGCTAACAAAATAACTCGATAAAGTAAAACATATAAAGTGGGGTTTCAGTATTTTAAAGGTAGAGAAAATTAAAAATACGATTATAGAACACATATTTATTTATAATCTTAACCACTAGAAATATCAACTCAAAAACCTACAACATACAGCATAGATTTTTCGTATTTTAAAGTGAAAAATAGTTAAAAATACGGTAATAAAATACTTCTTTATTGATAACCTTAACACTAGCAAAATCATCTCCATAAACTACAACGTACAACATTAGATTTTGGAATTTAAAAGAGAAAGAAAATTAATGTTATAAATATATATATATATATATATATATATATATATATATATATATATATATATATATATATATATATATATATATATATATATATACTAGCTGAATACCCGTGCTTCGCTACGGAGTACATTAAAATTGCATACATACAACGGTCAATGTATGCAATTAATGGTAAAAAAACAAAAAAAATATATTTATAAAAAATCGTAACAGATATTTTAATAGACAAAATAATGTAGAAGAAAATATTGAAATTAAATCTAATAGAACATACAAAAGAATATAGTACAGTTTGAGGAACATTTCTTTTACTATATTTTAATATATTTACCTGAAGTTTACCTAAAAACAGAAATTAAAATCAAAAGGGCAAAATTACAAATAATGAAATGAAAAGCATGTTTTGAAATTATAGAAATACAAAAACAAAATAAATGACTGACAAAGTTTGTCTTAAAACTGAGATTAAAATGAAAAGGGCAAAAATTAAAGAAACGGAAACACAGTATATCGAAAGATGACAAAACTGCAAGCGTGGCCACTAACTGCCGTTTTAGGACGGCACTGTTGTTTTCCTCCCCACGCTAAGCGTACAGAAAAGGCGCCTTATCCTCCTTTCGCAATATATGCAACGCGAGGATTCCCCAGTAGGGATATGTTTCCTTAATTATTTAAAAAAAATAAAATTTTATAATATCAATCATTTTTTAAATTAAAAAAAAATGGTCCCTGCAAAAAAACATTAACATAATCTCCATCAATTTGAACAGAAAAAAAAATATTCAGACAGTGGGAAAAAATGTAATTATACAAATAGAAATTAAGGGGATGGTGGACTTTCAAATTACCAAAAATCGAGCAAAAATTGGAATTTTTTGGGGGGTGTATTAATATTTTAAAAACATGTAAATATTGGAATGAAATGCATTTAAAATGTGTAGTGAAAAGAAAAATGAAAAATTGGTGGTTTTAGAGTAGTAAGTATTAAAGGTAGATAAAAAATTATCTTTTAAATGACTTTTTCTCAAAATGAGAAATTTCCAGATTTGCAACTCTTTAAAATGCTCCTCGCGTCATACTTTTTGACGAAATTTTATGAAATTTATAATAAAGATTCCTGTAATACATCAAAATAAAGTTATGTATCCATTTTAGGATTCGAGTTCATTTAGGTTATAAAAGTTTAACTTTAGTGTAGAAGAGTACAAAAATTTCGCGAAAATTCAGAGTACAAGCATAAAAATATTTTCTAAAAATTAACTATTCAACGAAAGTACAAAAAAATACATAACTTTGTTCAGAAAGTATTTATAAGCAATATAAATGCAAAATTAAGGGGAAAAGTTTAAAATTGAGTCGCAAGGAGCATTTTAAAGAAGGGTAATTTAATTTAAATTTTTTAATTATAAAATATTTTTTAAAAAATATTTATAAAATTTTATAAGGTGTTTAATATTGTTATACTTTAATGAATATATATACAAAATTTCATATCTCTGTGGTAAAAATTTCAAAAATCGTTTTGAAAGGTCCACCATCCCCTTAAACATTATTATACACTACAGGCCTAAATACACTAACAAAAGTTGAAAGCTTTTATATATCTACATTTAAGCCATTTATGAGTTGAAAATAATGTAAAAAGCAATCAATTTATATCCGAATAATTTTTCATGTCAACAAAAAATTACTCCATGCAAAAAATCATTAACATTATCTCCATTAATTTGAAATTATAATAAATTGAATTTATAATAAACCACAAAAAGTCGAAAAGGAAAAATGTCAAATTGTCTTTAGGAAAGTAAAGAATTTTGAAAAGTAAAGCTGAAAAGTAAAAATATCACTTTGATGAATGTTTGTTAAACAAAATCAATTTAAAAACTCAACACAGTAGAAATAAGATTGAAATTGTCGAATGCTTGTTAACCAAATCAATTAAAAAAGTAAACACAGTATAAATAATATTAAAAAAACCATGTGAAATGTTATACACATCTCAGAATTTTAGTAGATTCAGCCTTTCATCATTCTTCTACTTCTAAATGTTAAAATTAAAAATGTCAAATTGTCTAATGTTTGTTAGCAAAAATCAATTCAAAAACTAAACACAGTATAAATAAAATAGAATTAATAACAGTATAAATATCATAAAATAAATAAACGGCATTGCTCCTCTTCTATGTGTCTTTCAAAAGGCTGATATAAATTAAATTAACGCTTCTTGATCTGTGGCTTGTCCATTCATGTTGTTGGCTTCAATGCTATATTAAAGTCTGTATAGCGTTGATAAAATTCACTGGAGTCTTCTTTCACTTTTCTTTTTTGAAATATCAGTTTAGAGAGCCTCGTGATATACTATATTTTTTGTTCTTCCATTTGGAGCTAGGATGTAGAGATTTTCGGCTTTTACAACTCTAGAACAACCCACATAATTTTGACCATGGGAGAAACAGGGTTTGAGAAGATCGAGTCCAACTACTTTTAGCGATTGCCCTTGTGCCTTGTTAATGATCATGGCGAAACTTAAACGGACAGGGAACTGAAGTCTTTTAAATTGAAATGGTATATCGGAAGGGATGATTGATATCCTGGGAATAAATACGACTTCACCTGCAGAGTGTCCTGTCATAATGGTGGCTTCAATCACATTCGGCATCAGATTCTTTATAGCAAGTCTTGTTCCATTGCAGAGTGAAGGTGGATGCAGATTTTTCAGCAGCATAATTGGTGCACCAATCTTCAGCTCTAATATGTGAGAGGGTACTCCAGATGGCTCCAACGTATTTAAAAATTCTGTGGTGTAGTGTACCGCTTCTTGTGTATCACATGTGGTGTCAATCGATTTGTAAACTTGATCTTTACCTGGCAATTCTTCTAAAAGCTGCTTATTGATGACGTTGACATCTTCGTTTCTTGGGGCAAGGATTCCTTTTTCGCACAGCCATTTGTGATTAGTGAAGTGGTGGGCCACATTTGGAAACATCGCCTCTTTCAGCTGTTGTTCAGTTGTCACAATCATTCCAATCGTACCCATGGCTATACATCCTGTATTATCAGCAGTAATGGCTCCAATTCCAAGTTGTAGAAGGTTATCTGCAAATTGCTGGGCTGGGGGATCACCATTGACATGAACTCGCATGTTTGTTGAAAGATTAAGCCTTTCGATGTCATTCCACACGTAAGACGATTTTAAGCAGGTCTGCATTTCATCCGCCCTGGTTCCAAGTGGAATAACCGGAAGTGTCTGTCGAAAGTCGCCAGCTAACACCATAGTTACGCCTCCCATTCTGTAATTGTTACCTCTGATGTCCTTCAATGTGATATCGAGTTCTTCGAATGCGGCTTTGTGGGACATGGTGCATTCATCCCAGACAATTAACTTGCAATGCTTCAGAACCTTTGCCTTTCCTGAATTTTTTTAAATGTTACACTTTGGAGTCTCTGTGTTTGCCAGATTTAAGGGTTACTTGAAAGCCGAGTGAGCAGTCTCCCTCCTGTCAATAGTGTTGCAGCAATTCCAGAAGAAGCAACAGCCAGGGCAATCTCGTTTCTGTGTCGCATTTTGCCAAAAGAAGATTGATTAGAAAAGTCTTCCCTGTACCGCCTGAAGAATCCAAAAAGAATATGCCACCACGACCACTGAAAACTGCTGTTGTGATCTTGTCAAATGCTTCCTTTTGATCTGGGACAATTTTCGGCTCATTTTCCTCTATGTATGTTGCGAATACATTCGTATGATAGTTTTGATACGAAATATTCATAAATTCATCCTAGTTATATACGAAATTTTCATAAATTCATATTTTCTTCACTCGGCATGACAGAATCAAGGTTTCGATTTGGTTGTGGAAGTCCAAAGCTTTTTAGGTCCGATAAACCCATCAATATAAACTTGTCCTCAATGTCGATTAGCGCTCTGTTGAAGATGTCGTCACTGTAGTCCAGATCTATATTCTGCTGCTGCATGCGTGCTTGGTGCAGCATGTCTTCGGACAGGTTCTCCTTATGATTCATCCATAACTGTTCGGGAGATGACATGGAGCATGTATGTAGCATTACAGCAAACAGATTCCGTAAAACCTTTGGTGATCGAGATGCAACCCCTTCTTCGAGTGCATTGCTCCAGTGGTCATCGTTCTCCAAAAGTCCTCTAAGCTGGCAGGCCTTTTTGTAAGTTTCACAGAGCCGTCCCTGAAATGTTTTCAAATCTTCAAATGATTTCGGGCCTGGTACTTCATGCAGCAGGAGGCGCAGGTGAAAGCACTCTGAATTGTTCGGATGGACGGTGTACACCCTGCCCAGTGCATCGCTTGACCTTATTCCTGTTTGCTCAGGTACAACGTGTCCTTGTTTTCGACTGTTCCATGTCTTGTTTCTATTGTTCCAAGTGTAGTAATTAGGAACTTGGTTGTACAACAGGGTGCGTGCAAACTCATCTTGGGTGCAAAGTCTGAAGAAAGACGTGTGTCGTTTCCTGAGGTGTTTGGGCACGTTCAGCAGCGTTTTCTTATATGAAGTATACTCTCTGTCCATTCCCAAGGTGGACGCTCAGATGAATCACTGTGGGGTGGCACTCATGAATAGGAAAGTTGAGTATTCGCCATACTGCTTCATTGCTGCTGATATATCTTCCCATTTGATACTGGACAATTTCATTTAAGTCATTCTCGCCACTGTTCACCTGAAAAACAGCCATGTCATATCCTTTGTTTATATACATACAGCCATACTTTATAGACTTAACAGAATTGCAATACTCTACGTTGATATGGGCATTGAAAAATTTTGTTAGTAGAGGGCAATACGGGACAATCCAAGTATTCACTATAGACACTTGCGATCCTTTATAAACGGTGTCAGCCTTAAATCCCCCGTCTTCTGATCTGCGCAGATAAAGTGGATATCCGTTTCGTCCTGTTTGCGTGTCTTTCAAAAATTGGCGCGAGTATCGTTTAGTGAAAATTCCATATTTCATGCATGGAGAGGTTGGATTTATGGATCCGCAGGGGCCGTGCACCATATGCTTAGTTACAGTTGAAAAAAGTCCCGGGTATTCTTGTTCATTAGGGATTTCTGCATTGATAAAGTCGTACACGCGATGAACGCGTACGGAGTCCTTGAGCCAAATCAGAATGTGAGCATGAGGAAGTCCTTGCTTCTGCCACTCTATCGTGTACATATGACACTGAACTTCTCAAAAAATCTTTGCCTTTGTGATGAGACTCATAAGCGTTTTTTGTTTCTGATGAAATACTCTTGCTAACAAATCATGACGATCCTGTGGTTTTTTGTCCAACAAATAGTTTTTCCTGTATCTCTGTCCAGTTTGGATTGCAGATGAAAGTGATGAAGAGGTCTGGTCTGCCGTAGTTTCTCACGTAGGTTATGGCATCTTGAGTACGCTCGTGCATGTACCTTGGACCCCCTGTAAAGCTGGAAGGCAAGATGATCAACTTACCTATGTCGGAGATATTTCCATCATTCATGACCGCATCCCTCAAATGAGGATACTGTTCAATTCTGAGAGTCCTCTGATTTATTTGTAGGTACAATAGTCTTTCCGATTCAATCTTGGCATACATATCAACGATAAATTGGTAGAACATGTCTTTGCTTCTCAGTAATGTGTTGAAATTTGAAGACCGTGTCATCATCCTGCAAGCATAGAATTACATAGCTGAAATCTTTTTAGTTTGGGGCATTCTTGTAGTTGGATCTTTTAGTCGCAGTTCAAAATGATATCCTTCCTCCACCTGCCAAATGATGAGTGGATACTGTAGCGCGTCGTAGGACCTGTGCGTCTCGGGAATTTTTTTGAGGGTGCCACTTCTTTCTTCTAAAACTATGTCTCTTGTCCCATGTTGTTCACCCACCATGATCAAAGCCACTTCTTCTGTTGCGCGTTCGTTGAACCGCCTCTCATGTTCACCGTGTGGGGTTCTGTCCGCTACGATCACCAATTTGAATTCCGGACTAATCTTATCAATAGCCGACATAAAGCGCTGGATGTAACAGTTGTAATCATGCAGCATACCTTGCACCTGTAGTACTATGTCTCGTCTGGTTTGTGGCTTATTTTTACAGCGATGCTCTGCTTGTTGTGTAGTGTGTCCGACAAAGTAAATTTGCAAAAATTTAGGCTCTTCCCACTGTAGAGGCTGCAGACTGCCGATGCGGTGATAAACTTGACCATGTAACTTAAATGTAGGCATGTACCCGGGCTCTCAAATTTCTTTCGTTGTGCCAAAACAGGTCATCTGGAAACAGGAATTGTAGCTTCTTATATTAGAAAGGAAATGTTTAGCTTCTTGAGAAGTGCAGTTGAGTAAAGAACATAGAGGCTCAGGTGGATCCATCAACTGTGGCAGTTGAACCTTTCCTCCGCTGCAGCACATACCTGTGGCTTCACCTTTTCACTTCTTTGCTCCACAATGTTGGCAAGTTTCAGACATGGATTCAACGTTACACGAAGGATCAGATACGTTATCTGCCGATGGGTCGTAGTGAAAAGATGCATTTTCAAAATTAGTGTACATGTGCCTTCGAGCAGCACTTATTGTAGTTCTAACCTGCTGTAGACTTGCTTATCTTTCCAGAGTACATTCGATTTCTCTTCTTCTTTTCTCTCGTTGTCTGTTTTCTTCCAGTCTTGCTTGTCTTTCAGGAGTACATTTGATTTCTCTTCTTTTTTGCTCTCGTTGTCTGTTTGCTTCGTGTCTTGCTTCTCTTTCAGGAGAACATTCGATTGCTCTTCTTGTTTGCTCTCCTTGTCTGTTTGCTTCCTTTCTTGCTTCTCCATCTGGAGTGGATTCATCTTCTCTCCTACTTCGATTTCGTTCTCTGTTCTGTCGCTTTTGTGTCCGAAGACATTTTTTTTTCTCGGAGGCTGTGGCATATTCCAAGAAAAATCCTAAGGACAAAACATTAGTAAAACATTAAGCACAAAATGATAGCAAATAAAATGAAAGATCCTGAAATGAAACTGAGATTAAATTCAAAAATACAGAAAATGAAAATAGAACCAAACAACGGCAATGGTAGTTGAATCTGCAAAGAAAAAAAAGTGAGTTACCAAAACCAAAAATTATTGAAAAAATAAATTCTTTAAAACAATGCACGAATTGAATTCAGTTAGGGCCCTCCTCAGCGCATTGACTGCCGGACGGTCCTTAAAATATGAAATATTATGATTTTTTTTAATTGAATAACAGTAGAATTGATATTTCAGTAGTATTCAAAAGTTATACGATGAGAAAAATAAATATAATATAAATAATAATATAAATAAAATGAGAAAAAAAATAATAGCATCGACTTTTTGTTATGGATCATATTATTGTTGAAAACTATGTGAAGACTAAAGACATATTAGGAATCTTCAGTTTCATAGTTTAAAAAAGCGTAAAAATCCAACTTTCTTAAAAGTTGTCTACAATTTTCCGATTTTAACTTAACATCTTTTAACGTAAGGAAAAATAGTTATGTGAAACGATAAGAAAACATAAATTACTTACTGTAAACATAAGAAATAAATTAACGTCATTTAAAACTGTAGAAATCAAACAAATAATATAAATACCACATTCAAACTCAATAATTTCTTTCATTTCTCAAGCAATATATTAATAACATGTGAATTTAGCAATGATTATAACACACGTAAGTAAACACACACGTAAACATTCGCTTTTATTAATATAGATTTCTTATTAAATAGTACGTATGTTTCAATAATAAAAATACTTATTACTTCGTTAATATAATTGTTGAAATCATATTTTATATTTCCTTTTAAATAGTATGCAATTATATTAAAAATACAAGTTTCAAAAAAAATTCCAACTTACGACTTTATATGTTGTAATTAGTGCAATTAACATGTGTTTGATTTTATCTGTATCGGACTTTATTTTTTGACTATTGTGAAGCTGGTTGTTTGTATATTCCTATTCCATCTTATAGTGAGACTCAATTTTATAACACTATTGATTTTATGATATATTTTATAAGTTTTGTATTTGTTATGGGATTTTTATACTATGTACCATAATAAATACTTACTTAAAGTTGGAATGATTATATTTTATTGTAAATCCATTTAACCTAAATATGTATTTTTGAATTTAGTATCAAATCTGATATAATGTGATCAGTGATTTAATGATGGAGTTACTCAGCACAGAAAGCAAATCTTTCTCTCATGGGATGGATAAGAAATCTACTGAAATCCAACTGCATTATTTTAAAATCGTACGATTTTTCGTAAAGATCACAGAAAAAAATGTATGCACACATACATAATGACCATTTCTTTTATAAAGCAGCATATTATCCAATATATCGGAGTGATGAGCTTTCATAGCTAGTATCATGTCCTCCTAGTTATAAATTCAGCTAACATACTCAAATTTGCATTTGTTTATATTGCATATATTTTCCCATAAACTTTTATTTCAGCAAAATTAGGATCACTGAGTAACTAAAGCTAAAAATAATTGAATTATTGCTCTCATATTCTTGTGATACTATTTTTACCATACATTCAATGAATAGTCTTGCGGGGACACTACCAATAAGTGGGGTTTTGTTGGGCTGAACAACTCCCCTAGCCTACATAATATTTTTTTCATGTTTTCCTAACTCTCTTCTAATAAAAATTTCTTTGTTAAACTTCGTATCGTTTCACATAACTATTTTTTAAAATCGGAAAATTTTAGACAACTGTTAAGAAAATTGGGTTTTTACGCTTTTTCAAACTGTGAATTTGAAGATTATGATTATGTCTTTAGTCTTCACATAGTTTATAACAATAATATGATCCAAAACTATTACTTTTAAATATAATTGTTTTCAAGTGTTTGCTTGATGTAATTTTTAAAATCATTGGTGTTGGGTTTCTCAGTCTTATCTTTAACCCATTAATGCCCAACATCGAATTCTTTAATTTTCTTTACCTAATTATGTTTGTACAAGTGCAAAATTAACTGAAAAAATAATAAAAAAATTCCTGCATTAAAATTTTAATTTTTATTAAAAATAATGTTACCGTCCTATAAAAAGGACGCTAGGCACGGGAGAGTACATGTTTTACACAAACACTTTAACCCTTAGATTTTCTGAAACTATTCCTTTTAATGTCGTTTTTAGATAAATAAACGCATGAAACAAATTGAACTCTGCGAAAAAATGCATAATAAAATAAACGCATGGAATTTAAATTGTATTTTAATCATTTAAAAAAATCAAAACAATTTTAAAAGCTGAAAATGTAAAAACTAATAGCTTAAAACACACAAATTTAATAAATTTTGTCTTAGGATAAATTTTACACTCTTTTATATTTTAATTTACTTATAAAAAGGGCTTATTAAAATACAAAATAATGAAAAAAGGTATTCGTAATTTTTTTTTTACGCAATTTATATACAAGCTATTTTGTGGGAAAGATTTCAAAGCATTTATCATGCAATCCAACTAAACATTTATTGCATTTTCTTGTGGATGTTTTGCCACAGTAGGCGCATCTTATCTGTTTTGGATTCACAACGATTAAATGATCTTTTCCGTCATACCGGATATTTCCAGACACTCTTATTGAAAGGTTTTTGGTTACGCTGCAGCCAGACTGTTATTTGGTCTCTTACTCTACTTAGAAAAATATGTCTGACAGATTTCTCTTCTAAATTGGAGGAGATCCATTCGGTTACTGTCATTAGAAGGACATAATCTGTACAGTAGCCACGTATTTTGGATTGATGCTTCTAAGCTAAACAAAAACGGTAGCCACCACCATTTTTTAGACCTATGGAACACCGGTATTGTGCAAAATTTTGATCGATTTGATCGGTGCCTCCCATAAATTTATTATATTGAGACACAATAAATGGTTGGTCAATCTCTACAAATCCTTTATCAATATTCGACCAGCGTTTGGCCTGAGCTACAGGTTCAATACCATAATGGTTAGACGCCAAAGTAACGAAACTATTGTCATTCCACCGAACCATTTTCAATTTTTTGCTGTTCTGAAAATCAAAACTTCCCCTAGTCTTCTTTTTAACAGATTTAACATCTACAAGTGGACATTTTTTCAGTTCAATTAACCCGTATAGTGGCAGTCATCGGTAACTTCAATAGATGGTGGGTCCAAATAAATATCCGCTTCATGGAATGTATCATTATCAGATAACTCTGCCATTAAAGCTAATGCCTCTCCACAGTCAAACTTAAAATAAAAACAAAAATATAAATAAAGGCTTTAAAACTTATCGATTGTTCATTTCAGTATATTTAGATCAAATAAAATTTGGATTAAGAGAAAAAATTTTTAAAATTTATTAAATTATAGACATTTAAAATACACATATTTAAAAGAAATCCAGACAATTACTAATGTACACTCATGGACAAAAAAATTAGCGCACCAAGAAATAATTGCGGGATCGTAACGAAACTTGCAATGAAGGTACATGTCGGAGAGATATGCAAATGATTAGAAATGCAGCGTGGTTGCGCATTACGTATAGCCGGTAGAGGGCGTTGAACATCGTACTCTGTGGAGTATAAAACAGGTAACCAAAGCTTGTTTGAGTGTGCTGAATCATTTACAAAGGAAGGGCTGAGATAGACATGCCATTACGCCGTGTTCGAAGACAATATAAGCAGTTGTCGCAGTTTGAGAGAGGGAGAATCGTCTGGAAAATGGAAACTGGGTGGTCAGCTAGGCGAGTAGCTCGTCAATTAGGCCGCTCTGATTGTGTTGTGAGGAGGTGTTGGGACCAGTGGACCCGAAAGATGTCATGTATATGAAGACCAGGCTCAGGACGCCCTCGACAGACCAGTCGTCGACAAGACCGCCACATCGTAAGAAATGCACGCGTACAGCCAACTGCTTCATCGGCCGCCATCCAGGCACAGGTAGCACCTTCACTAGGGGCCTCTGTGTCTTCTCGAACCATACGAAGGCGCCTGGCTGAAGGACAATTGGTATCGCGGCGCCCATTACGTGTGCTGCCCTTGACGCCCACCCATCGACGCTTCCGTTTGGAGTTTTGCCACTCACGAGGAAACTGGACTGCAGCGGAATGGAACCAGGTCGTCTTTAGCGACAAATCCAGATTCAATCTCGGCAGTGATGACAATCGTGTTCGTGTGTGGAGAGCCCGTGGTGAACGCTTCAATCCTGCCTTTGCTGTACAGCGACACATCGCTCCCACAGCTGGTGTGATGGCATGGGGTGCCATTGCCTACAATACACGGTCACCCCTAGTATTGTTCCGTGGCACCATGACAGCCCAGCGGTATGTTCATAAAATCCGGCAACCACATGTGTTGCCACTCATGCAACGACTCCCAGGAGCAATTTTTCAACAAGACAATGCTCGGCTTCATACGGCAAGGGTGTCACAAGACTGTCTCCGCACTGTTACTACCCTTCCTTGGCCTGCCCGATCCCCAGATTTGTCTCCAATCGAGCATATCTGGGATCATTTGGGACGACGAGTTGGGCATCCCACGAGTTTGAATGAACTAGAGGCAAGGTTACAGCAAATATGGAACGAAATGTCTCAAGACATCATACAGAACTTGTATGACTCAATGCCCGATCGTATCGCATCGTGCATTCGCGCTAGAGGGGGTCCAATGGAGTATTAACTCCTCCGTTCTTTTGCCTTTTTTTCTGAAATAAATTATCCTTTTTCTTTGATTTTCTTATCATTTACTTATATCAAAGTAGTCATTACGTATGTAAAATTTCGTTTCATTTTGACGACACCTTCTTGGTGCGCTAAGTTTTTTGTCCATGAGTGTACTTCGTAATTTTTCTTTATTTTTTAAAATCACTAAATACAGAAAACATCCTTTGAATAAAATTTTTGTATTTAAGAGGCTAATTTGTTAATACGTTCATTGCATTATCATGAGGCTAATATTTCTCTTAAATAAGATTTTTTTTAATCATTCCTTAGTTAACAGAACATTTATTTTTAAATTATTTTCATAAATAAGGAATACTCAATAATCTTTATTTATAAAAATAATTTATAACATCATTTTTCCGAAAATAAATAGCATTTCCTTTTCTCTATAGTAATAAAACATCGTAAATTGAGAAAAAAAAAGACGCATTCGTATAGCGGAGCAGGTCGGTTAAACATGTACCCATCCGAGCGTCCTATATATAGAACGCTACGCAAAAGAAAATATAACAGTGTTAAAAAATAATTTTAACAATTTTGAAAGATACGTATTAAAGAAAAGAGTATTGATTGTGATAATAGCATAAAATATTTTCGTAACATTGAAAAACAATAAAATATACTTACTTTTTGCGTGACGCCCTTTTGAAAAGCTAAAAAACGACTAACTCTGAATTTAGACCTTCAAACCAGAAATAAAACATTAATGTAGAGCTGCCAACTGTTGGGTAATAACAAATACAACACTTTATCATTATATTCTGCTATTTGGATCGAAAAAAAAATCAGTGATTTAGAGCGTATTATGTAAGCGTCCTTTTAAAAGGACGCTAGGCACTAATGGGTTAACTCTGTTCTGAAGTAATGGATAAAAATAACACACACGTAAACATTCGCATTTATTAATATAGATTTCTTATTAAATACTATGTTTCAATAATAAAAATACTTATTATTTCGTTAATATAATTGTTGAAATCATATTTTATATTTCTTGTTAAATAATATGCAATTATATTAAAAATAAAAGTTTCAAATAAAAATTCAAACTTACGAAACCAAAGGTATCCTTGCAACAAAGTATTTTGGAAAATGGTGGGAAAAATTTACCTAAACCGAATCGATTCATTTTCGAATGACAGTAACTTGAATTAAAATTTCTTTTCACTTTTAACTTGCAAAATATCCCGCCAAAAATCAGTACATCTTGAAATGATCTAATTATGATTAAAAAATTTGAATTAAATTTTTTTAAGATTCTTTCCAAATATGTAACATTTAATGAAAATAATATTATATCGATAAAAACATGTCCGAATTTCAAAAGGTCAGTTTGTAACTCGAAATAAAAAAAAATATCTATTTATGATTAAAATGTTTTAAAAAATTAGACACACGATGACACATCTTTTCAGTGATTCATTTTTTAGTGTGAATCACCCTGTGAAAGAATCACGCTTTGTTATGACTCAATCGTTCTTTACAACTTCGCTTCTGTCCACCCCTACACCCCAAACCTATAGGCAAAAAAATCTTCCTTCCAGGCTTCCGCATTTGAACGAACTATAGGGAATTTGTGTTCACGTATTGTTCTTTAAAATTCAATTAAAAATCGAAACTTTAACATAAGAGACTTGAAATGAGGTTTATATGAATAAGAAAGGTTTCATCTTCCATATAATGTAAATATTTTCTTTGTAAGATAAAAACATGAAGAGCATCGACCATAGATGCTAAAAAGTGCTTAAATTTCTCGAAAAAGTGGGCTTAAAATTTTGATGAAAATATTAGTCTGTTTTAAATTATTTTTAAACAAATGAGTTCTTGTTTGAAGTAGAAGTGTCTGTAGTCTTATATTGTAAAAAGATCAAAAATTCTACGATCATTTTTTGCCGAGATATCGTAATCTGAAGTTAAAAAAACATAAAATATCGTACAAAACATAAAATAAAAAAAATTTCTAGAATGAAATTTAAAATTCGGGCTTCGAGGTGCACCTTTCCATAGTGTGCACTACCCGTGTGCCAAATTTCACGGCTCTAAGTTTCAGAGATTCGCCTGGGGGCCACATACACACGCACACACACACACACGCAAACACTTGCTTTTATTAATAAGATATATATATATATATATATATATATATATATATATACATATATATATATATTAATTATATATATATACAGGGTCTGTCAAGAAAGAAATGAGACTGAATTTTTCGCACCAATCAGAAGGTCAAAGGGGCGGAATTTGCGGGCGGTATGGATGGTGGGGCTGTCAGCTACAGATTCTGGAGGAAATCAGTTGGCCTTTGCAGTGCTGGGATCGCTCTTGAAGCAGACAGTTGTCTGAAAGAGGCGTTAGGTTTTCAGAATGCAGCGGGGTGTCAAACAGCGATACGCTATAAAATTTTGTGAAAAACTTAACAAATGGGCTACTGATACGCTTGTCATGTTGGAAGAGAGGACGTCGAGGACGAGCAACGCACTGGGCGTCCATCAAGTTCTCAATCTTTAGCTTTTGGACTCAGATCGTCGGATGAGTGTCTGAATGATTGCGGAGGCGTTGGGACTTACAAAAGGTTGAGGAATCGAATCGCGCGGGACCACCCGAAGCTCACAAGCAATTGGTTTCTGCACCACGATAAAGCGCCGGTCCACACATCCTTCAAAATATATAGTTATACAGTTCCTGGCAAAACAAAACGTTGCAACGCTGCCCCAACTCCTGTACAGTCCCGATACCGTCCTGTACAGTCCCGATACAATGTCACCGTCGAACTTTTTGCGTTCCCTCGGTTAAAATCTAGCTCAAAAGGTCATCGTTTTGACAATCTAGAGAAATTGCAGAAAAACGTAATGTGCGTTTTGAACAGCATTCTTGTTGAACACTTGTTGGTGTACATCAATGGGTAGCAGGGTCGTTGGCAACGGTGTATTAATGCAGGAGGATGCTATTTTGAATAATATTAAGTGTCTGTAAAATTATCTTGAAATAAACGAATTTTATGGAATCAGTCTCATTACTTTCTGGACAGACCCTGTATATATATATCGTATTTAATTCCGTCATCACAGTGTTCGTTTGTGAACAAACGGTATAATTTTTTAACAGCTTTGATTATTCAGTTGTTTTTATCCTGTAATTACCAATTTGTAATTACAAAAAAAATATTCATTCGGGGATGTTGAACCTAACTCATTATGTCTTCTTATTTAATTAACATCAAGTTAAATTTTTTTTTCTATTATAGGTCTGTGCATGGCGTGAGTAATGTGATAATTTTAAAAGTATATTCACTGGATAAAATATAAATTTGACCTGAGAAAAGAAGAAAATCTTTTTTTTTGAGCCAAGGCGTTTCAGTTAAATGTTTATAAATTGCTGTTGAATATTTAAATATTCTCTAGGAGATAATAACGATTAATTCAGACTGTATGAATAATAGATTAGATTCAAAATATTAGAAATTATGTAAACTGAAACATGGAGGTGGTAACTAATCAAACTTTACTCATAACTCTTAATTAAATAATGCATTAGACATTTACATTGAAGAGCGAATAAAAATATATTGCTGCCATTAAAGGATTTATTTAGTCTGAATTTGGTTGAAGATTTTATTTCTCTTTAAAAAAGGGAAAAAAAAGAGAGTAATTTACATATATCAGGCAATTTCAGAAATAATTTTTTTTTGTTTGTCGCAATGCTAATGTTTAAGTTGAGAGAACTTTAAGTAGACATAAATTATTTACTAGTGTCCGTTACATGAAGCTATTTTAATTAATAAATATGTATAGCCTCTCATAAAATCAATTTTCTCCTTGCTTTACATGTTGACTTTTGATTTCATTGTGTTTGAAAGTAAAGATAATGATAAAATAATCCTCTATGAAGTGTTTTCTTTTTGCATTTTGTTTTATATTTCTATTCATTAATTCAGACCTTTCTTCTTTTAATGAGGCTGCATTTATGATTGAAAAGGGTTCTCACTATATTGTATTATAATAAATATTTTAACTTAATTAGTTTCTATTTATGCTACATTTCTTCACGCCATCTATAGAGTCCAAAAAACCTCTAAACTCTGGCTACTGAACATGGGACATCCTGTGAACTCGAGAGCCCTACATGCTGATTAAATAAAACTCCTTCACATTGTATTAATTATTGAAATCGAAGTCGTGATGCATGGTCGTATTTTGGAAGACTACCGTCATATTTTTCTCAGTACAGTTTACAAATTAAGAATTGTGTCAAAAGCACATACCAAACAAGAATTTCAATTGATCATGGTTCAATTGATCATGGTGATTGCAATTCGCAAATTGCAATCACCATGAAACTGGAAATCTGTCACCATTAGGTCCAGGAACTGCAAATATTTTTGTGATTCAAGCAAATTATTTCTGATAGTGTAAAATTTACAACTTCAAATTTTGTTTTAGTCTTACAGGTTTAATTGGCCACATGGACAAACGTTTCCTATTTGAGGGCTAACGAAAAACCTATGATGAAAATTTCCTTTGCCCAGCTATTCTTAAAAAATAACAGCTTATTTAAGTATTATGCTATTAAAATATATTATGACCTTCATAATTTTAATAATTTTAGTGTTAGATTATTGACACGTTTACATATGGTCTAAATGAGCTGTCATCCGTGTTGAAGTATATTTTCAGAATTTTGAGTTTTTAGATGATTTTTATAAAAAATAAAATTAACACTCAGCTATTAGTTTACACATGAATTTATTTTCTCTTTATTATGATTTCCATTGTAATATATGTTGGGATAAGAACACTGATCTTTGGGTAAAAAGTAAAAAATTACTCCTTACACACATTACGAAATACTAACGTACATTTTCCATTTATAATTATGGAGCACCAAAGAACATTTCGATCGTATGGATTGTCAATAATTGACTCGTATGGATTTAGAACAAATCTCAATTCTGTACAGTGAAAGTTGAACTCAAATATAAAATCATGTCCTGAGCTTTGGATATAAAGCTACAAAATATATTACTCTAATCCGACACAAAAATATTTTTAAAATTTTGGAGAAAAGTTATAAAAACTATACTTTATTTTTAAAAATCTTTATGAAAGTATAAAGTTCAAATACACATTTGGAATGTTTCATTGGAGTTGTAGCTTTTTTCTCACGACATATAAATTCTATAAGATAGATTATCCTCTGAGAAATCGTTGTTATTATTACTTTTCTTTTCGTGGCTAAGGAACTTTACTGTTTTGGCAAGAGGTAAAATGTAATTACAACCAATTTAGTCTTCATTTTTTTTTAAATACAGAACAAATATTGAAATAAATGTTTAATAATTCATAAGTAATTACTTTTGAAGGAGATATACTGTTTCTAACTTTTTTTAAAAACTTTTTTTAACCCAAAGAGGGGTACCATTTGCACAGTGCAAACACCTAAAACAAGTGTTATTTTAACTTGCATTCAATGTATTCCAATTAAATGAGCAGAAAAATTGTTAGTATTGCCATCTGTTACCAGTTTAAAGATGGAAAAAACATTTTGCAACTTTTAATTGAAATTCTTTCAAGATTCTTTAGGTTAAAAAAAAATCCGGAAAAAAAACTGGAACCATGCAAACGGGGGAGGTCGTTGTCCCTGAAAGGGTTAACAATTTTCCCTGAAAGGGTAAACCGTTAAGGGTAAACCTTTAAGGGTAAACCGTTCCCTGAAATGGTAAACGATTTTCCGTTATCAAGGAGTACTGGATTCTGTGTTTGAATTACCGAAAAGGTTTTTTCCGAAAGGGTAAACCGTTCCCTTACAAGGGTAAACTCTATTTTCCCTGAAAGGATAAACAATTTTCCGTTATCGCGAAGTACTGGATTCTGCGTTTCAATTCCATTATTGCAAAGATTTACATTAGAGTATGGAATTAACTTCATTGTCTTCTCAAAATTTATTTATTTTTAGCTGTCCTATTTTTTTTTTGTCATTTAATGGTGCTAATCCTTATTATTTGGGAAATTTACTAATATTATAAAAATTAGGAGTCAATCAAGTGCTTTGACACTAAGATTTCAAAAATTAAAAAAAAAATTGAGTAAATCTATTTGGCTTGTGAATGGCTCATAATGTAAATCTACTGATATTGAAAATCATATGTCACAACACGTGAAATACTAATCATAGAAACATCCCCTGACTTGGAAAATTAGGGTGAGACTATTTTCAAAGCGGATAAATTTACGATAAAATAGATTATTCAAACTATAGGAGAAGAGCGGTGTTTTCATGTTTTTGTATATGTAAATATTGAGACTATTGGAAAATTTCCTTCATAAGTAGTTTGAAAAACGACAAGCATATAAAAGAACATTCATAAGCGTGAATATTAGAATATTTGCGTTAAAGCAATCTTTTGTAATTCTGACAGTTTGATAAATCAGCATATTTTCCCTCATAAAGCTAATTTAATTCTGAATAATAGAATTCAATTTCTAAAGAAGTTCTTTCATTCCGAAGTTTATCTTAGAAAACGGAATAGTAGTTAAAATACGAGGATCTTTAAAGATTTAAGATTTTCAAATATTCAAGTTATTACGGCATTTATATAACTTGACATTAATTTTTACAATACACCAATACTCAGATTTTTGAGCAGGACGGAAAAATGTACCGAATTTTCATTTATTTTATATTTAGATTTCTTTTTTTATAAGTCAAGGCCAATACAGCAATAACGTTTTTCTAGACAAAATTTAGTCGTGTATGGCTATTTAAATATTTCTTGGAAATATTAAAAAAATATGGATGGTGGCACAATATTGAACCGGGAAGTATTTCTCCCATCAATGTTTTAGTTGTGACAGAAAATATTGTTGAGAATTACACATCCCGTGAATATGTATGAAAATACAAGTGTCGAGAAGGTGGTTAACAAAGGCTCACAAATGGGTTTCAAATGAAAGTCTGTTGTATAGAAATGACAAAAACCATTCTATCCTTGTGTAAGAAACATCCCCCGGAATTGGACTATTACGATGAGACTTTATTAGTACTTTATGATAAAATAACTGTCTCAAAGTATTGGAGAAAAAAAAAATCTGTTGTTGTTTTTGAAAACATTGTGATTATTGGAAAATCCGTTGATACTTGGTGACAAAAACTATAAGCATATAAAAGTCCTTTAATAAGCATGAATCCAACGGACTTTTATCCAGTGACTCAGTCTTTTCACCCCGACATTTATAGAGTAATTAGCTCACTTCTACCCTGACTTGGGTGTATATAATTTGAAGTGGCACTCTAAATGAATTTGATACAAACACAGTTCATACATGAAACAATGTTTATTGAATATTCTTGCACAAGTAGGCTTTGCTTTTAACAACAAGATTCATACGTACTACTTGTACAGATATATAAATACAGCTTTCAAGAACAATATATTTTTCAATACTCACGAACAGTAAGTCAACCAGCAATTCTGCCACGTAAACTTTGGGCCCCTAAGCTCTAGCACCGGATAGTACTGGAGCTGCATACCCTCGTAGCTCCCTTTCGCTTATCTATCAACCTTAACAACCTTTTTCAACCTCAACAACCGTTCTTATTAATGACGCTGCATGGTATTTATATTAAGCGCTTATGCCGAAATTAGCATATCTCAAGAAGCTTCTTTAATTCATTCACTCAAAAGTTCAATTCTTGTGAATCGAATCTTGTGTATACCTTACACTTTTTCCCACTAGCTGTTATGTAGTTGAAGCGTTAGAAATTTTGACAAGTCGCAGAGGTCAAATAATTGACCACGTGGTGCGTTAAACCAATCACGAGTCACGTCAAAAATCTAATGGAGCCATGCAAAGCGTTTGTTTCGGATCGTATGTTCCGGATGTAATGTGAGCAAGCCTTTAGACTATATGCTTTAAATCAATCTATACTCATATATAAAAAGAGAGCGATTTTGTACGTGGAGGATAATCTCCAGAACCACTGCACCAATTTGAAAAATTCTTTTACTGTTTGAAAGGTACATTATTCCAGATGGACATAGGCTATATATTATGTATATCTGATCAGTAGAAATAAAGTTAGGGGCTTAATCCTAACAATTTCCATTGTTACCGCTACTGTCCTCTACCGCTTTTTGTGACGGAGACTCGAAGGATCCTTAGCGTGGTGCTATCGCGGTGGGCTTCTGTTCTGACGTTAGCGGTTCTAAACCAGCCGTTCTCTAGCATGCCTTTTTCTTTTAAAAATTAACTTTAATTATTAACTAAAGTATTATTAATTTGAATATTATTTTAAAAAAATTTAATATTATTTTAAAAAAAAACATACTTTACTTAAATCCTTTTTTTATTTTTCTATTTTTATTTCATCTCTTAACCTCTTTCTTTTGAAAAATTAACTTTAATTAATAAATAACTTAATATTAATTTGAATACTATTTTAGTTAAGTAATTAAAAAAACATTCTTTACTTAAAATTCTTTTTTTATTTTTTTATTTTTATTTCATCTCTTATTCTAATTTTGGGATACCAATTTGTATCAATACTTTTATAATCTATATCTATATATATACTTATATATAAAGAGAGAGTGATTTTGTACGTGGAGGGTAATCTCCAGAACCACTGCACTAGGGTGGTTCGAAAAAAACTTTTTTTTAAATTTCCGATCGCTAGAGTACACAAAAGTTGCCATTAGTATAGACGTGAAAAAAGCACTGATTATTATTCTTTTATTAATTTGTCTTCCGGTCGCGCAATGCCATCAAAGTTAGCAAGAAAATTGTGAAAAACCTTAATTTTTCATAATTTTTTTAACCACGCCAGATGGTTTTAATTCCGTTCCTATACCATCAATTAACTACTAAATGTATGTAAAATCAATATATATGCAATTATTATTCATTTGTTTTATATCTTCCGGTCGCGCAACATAGTACAAAATTAGTAAAATTAGTACACTGCTGGCCACCCAAATTGCAACACCAAGAAAGACAAGAGATATCACAACAAAATTTATTTTGTAGATAACATGTTGACCAAGTATCAAATGATTAAATTTATAGACTTCTGTGAAGTGTGGTTCCTGCCAAAATCAGTAGCCAAAGTAGCCGCCATTGTTGGAGATCACCGCTGCCACACGCCTCGGCAATGATTCAAAGAGACTTTGGATGAGTTCTTGGGGTACAGCAGACCAAGCAGCTTCCACACGTTGTCAAAGTTGATCTGCTGTGGCAGCTGGGGATGGAATCTGGGTCAAACGTAGAGCAACCATGGGCCACATGTTTTCTATCGGCGAAAGATCCGGAGAGCGAGGCGGCCAGGGAAGCAATTCAATCTGGCGATTGACGAAGAACCTTTGGACAATTCGTGCCACGTGTGGTCGCGCATTATCCTGTTGAAATATGGCTGTGGGCAAGCCCTGAAGGTAAGGAAGGACAACTAGCTCCAACACCTCGGAGAAGTAGCGCTGGCTGTTTAAAGTACCGACAATGCGTACTAGAGGTGTGCGAGAGTGATATCAATACCGCCGCATACCATAATACCCGGTGCAGGACCAGTGTGGTGGTGCATAACGCAGCTGTTCAGCATCCTCTCTTCACGGTGTCTCCAGACTCGAATGCAACCATCGTGGTGTTGCAGACAGAAGCGTGACTCGTCAGTAAAGACAATTTCATTCCATTCTGCCGTCCACATCCTTCTGTTATCGCACCATAGGCGGCGGAGACGTCTGTGGTTCTGCGTCAAGGGTAGACAGAGCAATGGACGTCTTGCGGACAAACCACTCTGCTGTAAACGGCGTCGAATGGTACGCGCAGACACTGGATGATGCATTACAGACTACATGTGATGTGCTATGGTTCGTGATGTGAATGAGCGATCCGTCACTGCCATGCGCACAATTTGCCTGTTATCAAGTGCAGTGGTGCGCTGAGGTGGATGCGATCGAACACGCCGGTCCGTCGTTCCCTCCTGCCTCCAACGATCACATATCCGCATTACAGTTGTTTGGTTTCGTTCAACATGACTGCCGATTTCCCTGAAAGATAATCCACAATCTCGGTAGGCCACTATCCTTCCTCTGTCGAACTCGGATACTTGATCAAAAGATGATCGCTGTTTTCGACGAGGCATAATTGGTCGTTTTTCTTGAAAAAACCACAAGAAAAACGCAATTGCTGAACTTGAAATCGTCGAAATCTCCAAGTCTTAAATAGCGCTTTGAAGTGGCGCCACAGGCGCGCGTGATGTGCGACTGAGCTGAAATTCTAATCATTTGCATATCTCACCTCCGCTAATGCATGTTGTACATTTCATGATATTTGCATGTTTCCTTCAGGGTGTTGCATTTACAGAGGCCAGCAGTGTAGTTTTTGCAAAATTTCAAAGTTTGACTATTTAGTACATTTTAATCATACGACTTTTAGAGATGCTATGGTTTAATTCTATTACAATAATATATTTAAAATCCAAGCATAAAAGATAAACTTTGATATTCAAGTGGAATTTGGTCGCGCAGCTTCGTCAAAAACAGCAGAGTAGCCTACTTTCGAGAGGCGAGGCGTACGTGACGAATGCCGCGCCGTGACGAGTGACCGATATGGCGTATGGAACTAAGCTAGTGACCGAAGCTTCAAGTAAACTGTGTAACACAGTTCCAGAGACGGCTATATTAGAACCACATTACTGTCACGCTCAGCGATGCCAACTCTTTCACACAAATCCGAATTTCTATGTTTATCGATAGATAAAGACTAGAAAGGAAACATAAAGAGAGAGAAAGCGAAATAAATTTGTACATATTGTAAATAACACACCCTACATTGGATGGTTGGTTGGGTAGGGTGTGGGTAGAACTCGAAGTGCAGCCACTTCCCCGTGGTGAGTTCTGGGTTGTTTTGTAAACAAAATGAGCGAAGAGCTGCACCAGCAATTGAATATTGAAACAAAAAAATTACCAAATATTTACTATTAGAAAATTTCTAAATTTCTGAAAGGAAACATTGTCAAACAACAAAATTGTCAGACATCGATAATGGCTGCTATCGGCTGCGAGCGCATCGATATCATTCGTCACGTACGTCTCGCCTCTCTGTCCAGGTAGGCTACTCTGCTGTTTTTGACCGAATTCCCCTTGATTATCAAAGATTATCTTATATGCTTGGATTTTAAATATATTATTTTAATTGAATTACACTATAAAATCTCTAAAAGTCGTATGATTAAAATGTACTAAACATTCAATTCTGAAATATGGCAAAGACTACTAATTTTACTCATTTTGTACTATGTTGCGCGACCGGAAGATATGAAACAAATGTATAATAAGTGCATATATATATTAATTTTACATACTTTTAGTAGTTAATTGATGATATAGGAACGCAATTAAAACCATCTGGCGTGCTTAAAAAAATTATGAAAAATTAAGGTTTTTCACAATTCTTTGCTAAATTTGATGGCATTGCGCGACGGGAAGACAAATTAATAATAAAATAATAATTAGTGCTTTTTTAACGTCTATACCAATGGCAACTTTTGTGCACACTAGCGATCTGAAATAAAAAAAAAGTTTTTTTCGAACCACCCTACACTGCACCTATTTGAAAAATTCTTTCCCTGTTTGAAAGGTATATTATTCCAGATGGACATAGGCTATATATTATGTATATCTGATCAGTAGAAATAAAGTTAGGGGCTTAATCCTAACAATTTCTTTTGTTACCGCTACTGTCCTCTACCGCTTTTTGTGACGAAGACTCGAAGGATCCTTAGGGTGGTGCTATCGCGGTTGGCTTCTGTTCTGACGTTAGCGGTTCGAAACTGGGGGGGTAGGGGAAAGAGTAGTTAATTGCTTTCTTATTGCTTTCTTACTATTGTAGAAGAATTTCAATAGTAGTTCATCGGCACCCCGTGCCTCTTTCATCTCTCAAAAGGCTGAAAATGGATGAACCGCGGGTGAACCGCCCTTCTGATGTCTGTCGCCTGAAAAGAAATAGCCTCTATCTAGAACGACAAAAGATTATTATTCAGTCATTTTCTGCAAAATTCCCCCTCCGTTCCCAGAATGTCACACAATTGTTCTTCGGGGGCAAAGCCGTTAGGAAAGTCACAACGAAGTGGAATTCGAAGCTATATATCTGCCGAAATCCCCGTATTTTTCGAGAGTATGTGCTTCGGATATATGCTATCCCTCCCCGTAAGGAAAAGGTTGTAATATTTTAAAGATTCAAGTAGAGGAGGTATAAATACAAAAAGGATTTTTGAAACTGGCAAAGTTAAAGGTTTTTTGAAGAAAACTACATTTGGAACTACGTTTTTTATTGGATATTTAAGGTAAAAAAAGATTTACAATTTATTGGCTATCAACTGGAAATTTATTGGTATAATATTTTGTTCAACCCGGACAAAGTGGGGACGAGCCGCTAGTCTATTTTAATTCTGACAATTCGATAAATAAGCATATTTCCACTTATAAAGGTAATATAATTATAAATAAAAAATTTAATTTTCATACATGCTCTTTACATTACGAAGTTTAGTAGAAAAAAATAAGTAGTTAAAAGAAGAAGATATTTTAATGTTTAAGATTTTTTTAGAATATTTGAGGTATTACTGATTTTCTAGAATTTAATTTATTTATTTTTATTCGTTTTAATTTATTTTTTTCTCTTTTTACAGTGGATCAAAACCCTGAAATTACCGAATGAAAGTTTGCAATACGAAAAATTTTTACTTGTTCTTTTATATTTCGAATAATCTGAATAAATATGATGCATTATGTATATCAGAAATTCAATTTGTTAAAAATTTTGAATCAAATGGAAAATTAAAACATTTGATTTATAATTTAAATTTAAAAATTTAAAATTAATATTTTATATTTTGAATAGTACATATAATTTCATATTTATATAATAGACGTGGCATTTTCCTCTGCGTAAAAAATACATGTAGTTTGATTTTGTTTAGGAAAAATACAGGTTAGTAATATTAAATTGATTTTTTAAACATTATTTAATTCCTTGGTCTACGTTCTGTCTCATTCCGTACATATATAAATACAAATTAGAAAGTTAATAGAAATGCAAATGCAAATTTAAATTTATTTTCCCTGCATTCATGAATAAGGTCTATATGATAATAAAAGAAATGCAAGTTAAAATGATAGTTAAAGAAATTTTCTATATTTGAATAACATTTATTACATATAAATGAATGTAAAAAAAATCATTATTCTGTAGATTCTACAGAATAATGAATATCTTTTTACATTGTAGAATGATGACCTACATGATAACCTACGTAATCCTGGACGACCAATATGAAATAAAAATTGATTCAATAGAGGACTCAAATATTGGACGAATTTCTTATATATAAAACGAAAGATTTTACAAACAGCATAAATTACAAAATTATATTAAGTAATTTCTTTAAAAGGGCTTAGATACACTGCATAGTTAGTAATTTATTTCTTTTATGTGTGTATTTAGTCTCCAACCAGTAGGATATTAATGAAAGAGGTATGTAATTTATCATTCTACCAACAGCTAATATAAGATGAAAAATGTACCTGTATGGAAAAAGGGAAACTTGTCTGTACTCAGATCGTATGTTTTTAATTAATTGTAACATGTAATTAATATTGCAAGGAAATATAATGAACATTATTCTCGCATAATGTCTATACACACACACTGGCCCACGCACACACGCAAATATATATATATATATATATATATATATATATATATATATATATATATATATATATATATATATATATATAATATATATATATATATATATATTTATATATATATATATATTATATTATATATATATATATATATATATATATATATTTATATATATATATATATATATTTATATATATATTTATATATATATATATATTTATATATATATATATATATATTATATATATATATATATATATATATTATATATATATATATATATATATACAGTCGAACCTCCATATATCGAACTTGCCCATATCGGATTTTTTTATATATCGAACTCTTAGCAAATATCCATGTTCACTACATAGAAAAACTGCTTCTATAAATCGAAAAAATCTCTATATATCGAAATTTTTTTTCATGACATATTGGGAGATTTTATTCCACTTTAGAGTAAAATCTCCCAATTTTTGGCGTTTGAAACAATACTTCGTGGACTTCAAGTCGCAGAAAATGTCACTGAGGAAGTTTTTGTGGACTGAATAAATGCGAGCATTTCTTTGATGAACTTTTCGCAAAACCGGCTGTTCAGCAACATATTCATAGGTTTTTTTTGTTTTTTTTAAAGAATGTAACTGTGATCACTGTAACCACTGTCTGGACTATTGTTTTTTTTAAGGTATATAGTACTCAATCTTTCATATTAATTCATTTTTTAGTTATTAAATTTCATTTAATGTGATTCGCATATAAATTAGAAATGGAATTTCGTATACGAAAATTAGCTTTAATTTTAATGTTTTAGGAGAATTATGATAAAACTAAGATCAATTCTATATATCGAAATTCCTATATTTTTTTACGGCATTTTGCTACTTCGATATATGGAGGTTCGACTGTATATATATATATATATGTGTGTGTGTGTGTGTATGTATGTATTCTTCATTTTTGAAAAACGTACTTCAACCTTTTAAAAATCTATAAATTTTTTATTATGCGCAGAAAAAAGTCTGAAAAAATAAAATAAAAAATATTTTGTATCATTCATATAAACAGCAGACCTGCCTGTAGTATAAATAACAATAGGTATCCCAATGGTAATATACATTTGTTTATGGTATGCCTTATTCTCTTCTTACATTTGTACTAAATAAAATATACCAACATAATACTTATTTCAGGCTGCGGCGTTAGGGTAGAGAGATTAATTATCTTTCAAAAAGAGTTAGAAAAAAAACTCAAGTATATGCACTTTTTAATGCCTTTCGGGAACTGACAGTTATTAATGACAAATTTCTCATACTATTGATGAAGTGTGTCATAAATACGACATTAAGCCTTTTACTTATGACAAGTATTCAGAAAAAATAACCAATAAGTGCTCCGCCAATGTCTGGATATTTTTTGGTTACGGTCTCATAGTTTCCAAAATAATTTCTTTATAAGTAAATTTCTCGATATTTAGAACTACGAATTCCATTCTTCTTTTTTCGCATATTTTGATGATGGATGAATTGTATATTTCCTTATACGAACCCGAGTTATGGAGAACAGTAATTAGTAAAAAAACAGTACATATAGTAGTTTATGGTCGGATAATAAAGTTAGGAGTAATTAAATTACGAAAGTGGTTTGGGTTAGCAGACTTTACGTTTTAAGGTATTTATCGAAGTGTTGATGGAATGGTATCTTTGGAAAATAGTCACCCAGTTCATTTACATTTCATATTATTTATTTCCAATGTGCGTAAAGCTGTACCACGCATCTTTGCTTTGTCACACTGCTATTTTTGTAAGCTACTTAAATAGCGTCTGTCCGTAAAGTGAACCAACCAAACTTATTAAAACGGCCCGATGACATAGAATTCGTCAGCGTCAGCGATGCTCGTATGGAAATATATTTAACCATTTTGAAACCTCCAAACGATTATCAACGAAATCGTTAAGGTCTGTTATTGGTTTAAAATAAGTCTATACGAGTAACGCTGACACTGACGGATTCTATGTGAACGTGCCCTAAGAGAGCATATCAGTAGTATATCTGTGTTTTATCCAGGTTTCGATACTTTGCTCATGTGGGACTAGCTTTCGATGTTTACTAATTTATGGGTGGTATATTTTTATAATCCATGCGAAGATACGTATTGCCAACCATGGCTAGAAATTGTCTAATATATGACTTCATCGCATGGATTGTACAATATATATATATATATATATATATATATATATCACTCTCTCTCTCTCTCTCTCTGTATATATAGGGTGATCAGAAAGTCAGTATACATTTGAAAAAGTAATAATTCACTGAATAATGTAGGTAGAGAGGTAAAAATTGACCCACATGCTCGGAATTACATAGAGTTTTATTGTAACCACAAAAAATGTTCAAAAATGGCCAACAGATGGCGCTGAACAGCAAAACATGAGAATCCCTACATGAGAATCGTGTATAAAAGGAGCTGTAATGAGAGAGGGAATCAAATGCACCAGCAATCTCAGCATGTTGCCGTTACCAGAAAAGGCACTGTTAGTGAAGCTGTACTATCAGAATGGGGAATCTGCTACTGCAGCTTTACGATCCTATCGCCATAGGAAGGGCATTCGAACAGGTAAAGGTCCTATGACAATTGTAGCTGTGAAGAGAATGATTTTGAAGTTCACGATGGACCGACATCAATAGGGATGCTAAAAGACAACATCCAATGCCAATGTCTGAGCATAAATAGAGATATGCTGTACAGTGCTGTTCCAAACATTGTCCCTCGACTACAGCTATTAAGGAGGAATGACGGTCGAAATGTTGAGCATTTGTTCTGAAGAACATCATCTTTGCTTTGTCATAATTTGTTATGCTAATTATTGCTTTTCTTATCACATGAAGCGCCATCTGTCGGCCGTTTTTTGAAGTTTCTTTTGTGGTTGCAATAAAACCCGATGTCATTCCAAGCATGTGTGCCAATTTTTACCTCTCTACCTACATTATTCCATGAATTATTACTTTTTCAAATGTCTACTGACTTTCTGATCACCCGGTATATATAAATATATATATATATATATATATATGGTTCCTCTAAAAATCTATATTTCTGAAAAGGACTATTTCCTTCTTTCTTGCATTGCAAACATTACAATAGGCTTCGTACATGATAAATACTATTTTACGTAGTGAGATATATCAGTGTAATGGGTTTTTTGCAAGTGTATCTATTCAGTAAGCAAAATTTCTTATCGCACATCATTGGAACTCCTGCTGTGATAGTTGTAGTGCAAAGAATGGTGCTGACGGAAAAATTCTTAGATAGAACCAAAAGTCTGGATAGCAAAAACTGCCCAATAAGGTGCCCGTGGGTTATAGAGTAAAAGCTAGGTTTCTGCTCAATTTCTACGATTGATAAGGGATCTTGTGCCATCAAGGTGGATTTTCATACCCTTAAAATGATTGGTTTTTAGTCTATCGTTTCTAGAAGCAATTGTCCTGGGGCACTTAAAGTCTGAATTTAATGGTTTCTTTAGGGGATGGCTGGATAATCTGCACCTGACCACTGCATTAATGTCATCTAGTGTGAAGGAAGAAGAGGTATGGGCCAAGTTTCGCGCTTCCATGGCCAGCGAGACCGACTCCTTTCCTTCAATATTGACAGGTGCTGGGATCCATTGAAGGGTGCAGTACCTTCCCTTTTAATGAAGTTTAGAAAGAACATCAATTATGTTGAATAATGGAATCATGTAACTCTATTGAATACAATCGCAATTTTGCCACATTGATAAGATTAAAAATTTTCATGAGAGCCCCCATATCGAGATGAATTTACTCTACAGCGATTTAATCGGTCGTTACGGAAGCAATAAGGCGATGGGAAAAAATTAAGAATCGCTGACAAAGTAGCCAGCAAACAATGTCGGTAACCTACAGAAAAGAGGAGTATCATGTAGAAAGTGATCGAGAATAAAATTTCTTCACATTATGAAAATTATTAATTTTGGGAAGCATCAAAGGTGAATTGAAAATTCATTGACCAAACTTATGATTCTGCTATACAATCATTATAGTGAAATCTAACCAATGGGAATGAATCGTGAGTGACCGCTATAGTAATTATGCAAAAGCTGATTATGAAATATTTAGAGACGCTGGCAAAATAAATACCAAACTATGTTGCTAATTTACAGCAAATAAGAGGACTATAAGGAAAAAAGAACAAAATTATTACATTGTGAGACTGACTGGTTTCGGACTGCATATATCTGATGATTCTCTGATCCTGTTATCATTTCTTGAAGTTGGTCGCCATAATATCACTGGTAAAATATTGACAATAATGGATAGATGATATCAGCAAATAGTATTATGCATTGCTAAAGCACACACACACACACACGCACACACACACACACACACACACACACACACACACATATATATATATATATATACATATCTCTCTCTCTCTCTCTCTATATATATATATATATATATATATATATATATATATATATATATATATATATATATATATATATATATATATATAAAGGAGATAAGTCTAAAAAATACAGGAGATAATTTTGACATTTTCTTTCCATGGAATTGCTTATTTTATGAAACCTTTTGCCTCGATGAGAAAAAAAAATATCTGGCTCACTTTTCGATTCGGGCAACAGTTTCTACCGAAATTCACTCCAACTATTTATTTCACTTGGAATGACAATATAAAATAACATTATGGGCAATAATCTGAGTGTTAATACTAGAGAATCCCTTATCCAAATATACATTTACATTGAATATCCACTGTTCATGAATCAAGTTAATAGATCATTTGCTATTGTATATTTATTTCCAAATTATTTGTTAGATCTTTTTATTTCTAAATACGAAACCTAAAATTAACATATGACTTTAATAGTCCAATCATATTTATTTTTCTGTAAAATATTAAAAGTTAATAAAACGTTTGACTTTGTATTGTTTGTTCACTTCAATATTCTTTTAACATTCAATGTGAAAAAGATTGTAAAGATAAAATCTTTATTTTCGCATTTCCTGATAGAGATTAATATTCAAATCAAAATATCATTACTAAATAAATCATAATAGAAACTAGATTGATATTATGACGTTGTTCCAGTAAATATTTGAGAAAATATGAAATTTCCTGAGTATAACTATCCTTAAAATATTTGGCGATTTAGACAAATTAAAGATGATACTTCTTAATGGCAACTATCATAACTTTTAGATTGAACGTTTTTCAAAGACTTTAATGAATGTGACAGGAAGCTTTTAGTGAAAAATGAGAAAACAAATCTGTAATTCTCAAATTAATATTTTTTTAAAATCATGTTTGATGCTTAATTCTATGTTTGTTGTCCTTGAGCAAAAATACAGAAGTACAGAAGTACATTACAAGTTCCGGAAATGAAAATTAAAAATTTTTCTACTGCATATGTTTCTCTTAAGAAAAACAGTATAAAAATAAATATATTTAAAAACATTTTTATGGGTCCGTATGATGTAAAATTATATTTTTCTTTGAGTATCTTACTTATTCCTTTTTTTAGCTAAGGAATTTATAGTGCATAAAAAATACTTTTCAAATATTATCATCATTCTAGAAAAGACATATAAATAATTTATACGTTATATCTAGTGCTAATAAAGGGGAAACTTACATTTCCCTCAGTCCATTTCGGTAGAAGAGTATTGGCATATGTTACTTAAAACGAAATGACCTTTATTCTAATTCGAGCACTAATTCTTTAAATGGGATTGCACTAACATCTCCTGCTAAACTATTGGCTATTAAGTATAGATTATTGGTCGTATAAGCTGTCTATAGAAAGAGGGTGAATTATCTACACAAGATATACTTGAGATTATAACTAGCAAAAATATCTATTTTAGATGAAAGTAATTCTAAATGAGACATTCCAAGCATATTAAGATCCTAATAAAGTCAGTTTATTCTGATGAATGCAATTTATCTTTATCCTTTGCAAATGTACTGGTTAAAAGCATTTAATTTTGAAAATATCTTTAGTTTATTCTTCAAAAATTAAAATTTAGGATATATTTCTTTCTGACTACTATCTGAAAGAAAAATATCTGACACAATTTTTTTCGTTTTTTTTAAGATAATTTTCTCCATTATTCCAAAAATTATTGTTTTGTATTTACTGTCTTAGAAATAATCTTATAAAACTACAGATTCATAATGCAATATTTTTCGATAACTGATAAAAAAATATATCTGATTTTTCTCTTTACATTTTCATAAGATTTTTGGAACATCTGTTTATTTTTGGTGTCCCTTTTTTAGTTAGATTTTCTTCTCAGATTTTTAGCTCATTTTGATTTAAAACTTTGTTTTGTAATGGAAAAAGTAAATGTATTTGATGTAATACGTAAATACAAATAGGGTTTCAGCATATTTTACTTTGAAGAGAAGTTTTTTTTATTTTTCACATGACTGTCCCATTGTCTTTGGACATTCTCCCATTGAACACCCCGAAAGTTGATGGTTTCTTTTAATGGGACATCCGCGGAGATGAACCTACAGACCACCCTGGTGCCGAATTGCTAAGGCGCTGACATTCGGTAGCAAAGTCTGTGGGTTCGAGTCCCACTGTTGGCATGGACATTTGTAGCCGTTCGGAATCTTCTTTAAGCAGCAGGCCCCGGTCTAATTAGCCCAAGTGTAGCAAAAATTGACCGTAGCTCACCAAAGCAAACCAAATCAATTTACACCAAGCTCCCGCAGTCCCCCAATTAAAACTTTAGAAAATCTTAAATGAATGTTCAAACTGTTATTCTTTATTTCCTACTTATGTTACTACTATAGATTGAATGAAAGAATTTTTGTACGTTAAATTAACGTTTATGCGAAATTTACACATTGGAATAAAGCATTACATGATTCTTCTTTTCACTTTCCTTCTGAGGTTATATAAATTTAATATTAATTATTCCTATGAGTTTTCCTGAATAATATACATTACTTTATTTTCTGTGCAGTTTGACATTCTTTTGCTTATTTATGTAATATACAACTATATAATCCTATGATGTATAAGGCTGTACTAGACGTGATTCAGATATAAATTTTCTATCCATTACATTTTTTCAATTGTGTTTCAAATTATGTTGTACCCTACCTTTAATTATTAATTTAATACATTTACTACTAAAATGCCACGAATTCACTGGACCTTGGTTTCGTAGCAGTTGTATTATTGTGGTAAAAAACCAACATGTACAGTGTTGACAAAATGTTACAACTGAAATTTTATCGTACCCTAAATTATTAATTTAATTTCTATACTGTTTACTGTGTTACAAGTTCCCTGGATCTTGGTTTCGTAGCAGTAGATCTAATTTTGTTTTAAAAAATGGTAAGATAATGTTCAACTGAATTTGTACCGTATCCCAAATTATTAATTTCATTCCCATGCGACTATACGGCTACGAGTTCACTGTATCTTGGTTTCGTATCAATAACTCTAATTGCGTAATAAAAAATTAACATGTAAAGATTTGGTAAGAAAATGTTCAACTGAATTTTTATCGCATCCAAAATTATTAATTTGATTCCCATACGACTATACAGCTACGAGTTCACTGTATCTTGGTTTCGTAGCAATAGCTCTAATATGGTTAAAACAAACATGTACAGAGTTGATAAAATGTTTCAACTGAAATTTTAGCGAACCCTAAATTATTAATTTAATTCCTATAGTACTACAATGCTACGAGTTCCCTGTATCTTGGTTTCTTGGCAATATCATTATTATGGTAGAAAACAAGTATGTTCAGATTTGATAAAATAATGTTTCAACAGAAATTTTATCGTACCCAAAATTAATAATTTAATTCCCATACTAATACAATCCTACGAGTTCACTGTATCTTGGTTTCGAGGCAACAGTACTATTAATGGTAGAAAACAAATATGTTCAGATATAATAAAATAATGTTGACTCTGAAATTTTATCGTATACTAAATAATTACTTTGATTCCAATACTACCATAATACTATGGGTTCACTGGATCTTGGTTTCGTAGCAGTAGCACTATTATGGTAAAAAACAAACATTTACAGAGTTGATAAAATAAGGTTCGAACTGAAATTATATCGTACCCTAAGTTATTAATTTGACTCCTATACTACTATAATACTACGTGTTCATTGGATCTTAGTTTTATAGTAGTAGCAACATTGTGGTAAAAAACAAACATGTACCGAGTAGATAAAATGTTTTGTCATCTTAAATATTCATACAGACACTTAATGAATTGGAATAAATATATTATGCAAATATTCAGAAAAATGGATATTTTCCTAAATAAACGAAAGGAATATATGCTAAACAACGCCTGTGATTTTCTAAATATTGTATTTTATGATTAAATATTTTTAAAGTTTAAAATTTGTAACAAATGTCACAAGTATTGAACGAACATATTATACATTATATATGCTCGGTAATTCAATAAAATATATCATTTCATTTCTCTTCAAAATGTGAGGGGTGCTTAGGGATGTTCAGCATTTTGATGTATTATCGGAAAACAACAGGAAAGATATTTGATAAAGGAAATTCAGAAAATATAGCTTCAAAAACTTTTTATACATCGATTCCATTAAGTTTTGGGACAACTTAGGGATTCTTTGATAGATGAGACTTTAATGAAAGGAAATTTGATGATAAACGACGAAGATTCTTAAGTTTTTTTGTACTTACTGAGTAGTTTCTAGAAAAGAAGCTCTTAATACTGAAATTTATCTTTCAAGTTGCTTCATGCACTTTAAACTTTTGGGGAGTGTCATTTATGTTTTAGAATACCGCCGTTATGAGACGTAATTTTCGATGGATGTAATTTCAACTTTCGATAAGTGACTTCAAAGACCTGTATTTTGTTGCAGCGTGTTCCTGATGAGTTGTGATATGTGAACTATACACAAGAATAAATAATCACATATATTTTAAGGTAGCGGAAAATTTTAGAAATTTATTGAAGTTCAATTAAAACGATTGAAGGTACATATAAATAAATAAATTTACTTGAGACTTTTTTATTTTTTATTTTTCCGTTGTAAGAACATCCTGCAACTATCATGCATGGATATCCCCTTTGTGAACGTTTCTGTAAATTAATAAAGCCATTCTGTAAATTGATACGGTCATTCCAGTCAGTTGCGCAATAGAAAATTGATACTTTTTATTAGAGTCACGTAAATACACGGCCTCATCGAGTGTTACCACAAATTTCCATTTTTCAGCAGCTAGATATTTTTCATATAATTTACTACAATTTGTTTTTCTTTCAGCAATATGCTTTGGCAAAAGCAGATGTACTTTAGGTTTAAACATCTTTTTTTATTTCAAATCGTTATGCAAGATTTTACTAACAGTGCCAGAAGACATTCCTAGTTTCAGTGCAATGGATCTTTGAGTCAGTGGATTTTCTTTTAGGATCAGAAACTTCACTTTCTTGATATTTACCTGCTTTCGGACAGTCCTAGGATGAGATTTCGGGGTCATGTTTTCATTTTTAATTTCAGTTAGACTTTTTGTTGACTTTCAAATTTAATATACTATTATAAATACCTTTTTTTGAAGTACCGTAACCGCGATTTTTGTACCGTTTTATATTTTGTTGATACGAATATATCTCCTCGGAAATTGCAATTCCTTAATCTTCGAGCATCTATCCATTTTAAGAGCCGTTTTCAAAATAAACCTTTTATTTTACATTCCAATCAAAACAAAAAAGTAGCATACGATTATTCTGCAGTTGCCAAATTTTTATCTAAAAATTTAAACGACAAAAAAAAATTACAAAATCGTTTCCATAAAGAGCGAACGAGGCTTCTGTATGCAAACTGGTGTTCAAAATTCAGAGAATTTTCCCATTTCCTTGAATTACAGGAAAACATATTAAAGTATTTCAATGAAATTTGGTGTGGATACACAGTAATATCAGACAAAATATGTACCATTCAACCGTCATGGTACGCAATAATGATCGTCAGTTAGGGCCTGTTCACATAGGAGTCCTTTGCGTAGCGTTAAGGAAAAGATGACGTTGAGACGAAAATAAACCAATCATAGGCGTTAAAAATTTCATTGCTAATCGTTTGGAGGCCTATGATTGGTTTATTTTCGTCTCGACGTCATCTTTTTCTTAACGCAACGCAACGGACTCCTATGTGAGCAGGCCCTTAGGCTCATCAGCACAGGAATGTCCAGTACCCACGTTGCAAGATCGAACATAATACTGTAAAATACCCCATGTGGGATATGTCCCTCTCATAGTCATACAGCTCTTACATCGTGATACCATACTGGTAACGGGGCAGTTTGATGTTTCCATGTAGCAATTGTTCCCCCTCCTACAACAACGCAGTTTCCAGGTCATGGATTGTTTTCGAAGGGGGGTGGCTGCAATTGCCCATTCAAGAGTGTTCCAGGCATGTTCAATGGGGTTTATATTAGATCTGGATGGTTACTCCATCCGGTGAATATCCTCGCTTTCAAAATAATCGTCGACCAGCTGAGCCTTATGTGGATGAAAGTTGTTGCCCGTAAAAATCATCCGAGCTCCATCTGCGACCTTGAAAATTTGTGTGCATATGTGTGTGTATTTTGTGAACATATGTGTGTAAGATCTCATCCCTAGTTATCAACAGTCACTTCTTACCAGTGAGAGACGCTCTGTCAAACCCATGGAGAGAAGTGCGGCCGTCCACCACGATGTCTGTACTGATCATGATACCTGCTCTGCACTAGCGTTCCCTTTCAGTGATGTTGCACGAAAGGTATCCTGTCACTGTTTCGCTCCACATGATGGTAGGTCAAAAATCAGTGGTCCGGCTGAATCGAATCCCGTCTGCGAAGATTCCAGTAAATTCCAAGGCTGATGTCAGCACCATGATAAACGGCCGCACATCTCTCCTTATGTTTTAATAAATAATTCTCCATAACTGTCCATGCATTTTCAATTGTTCATAATTATGTAACATACTTTGCAAATGACTATGGTTCAGAAGTGGTTTGGATGAATGAACATTTTAAGTCAACAGTAAGATTATATAGTAATTCCCCATATGTTATTCCTTTCCTTCCAATGTATTCATAGACTATGCCTTGGTAAAGAGCCCATAACAACAGTGCCCCTAGATCTTGGCTTCCCAGTTAGCTGGAGATGTATGTTATAATATATTGTTTTCCTGAAAATCTAATTCCTTCTGTAATTAATGAAACGTAGTACATTAGTTCAAGTTACTTCAATTCGAATGACGCGAGGCCTCCTCACAACAGTTAAATTTCCTTAAATTCAGATGATCTCCAAATCGCATTCCTGAATATCTAACTTCTAAAATAACATAGCTTATCTGTATGACTCAAAATATCTAGTGTTTAAAATTAATAAAGTGGCTACAGTTTTAAATAAATTAGATTCTAGACGAACACGCTGAATTCATCCTATGCAATAACGTTGCACATAGTCTGTACCCAGTTCGTTAATATTCGCACATCTCTTGATCCCTAAATTAAGAATTTATGAATAACTTTAAAGTTTCGATAAGCTATTGAAATAAAGTTTTGAATTTCATGAGATGCAAAATCTCAAGTGTACATTTTAAGATAAATTTTCATATTAATATGAGTTCGATGAGCACATACGCAAATTTCTAACGTCTATTGCTAATTAGAGCCTGAAAGGGGTCTATGCATGGACTCATAAGTTTATATAAATCAGAAAGAGAGTTTTAGGGATAGAAAATATTATTCTGATGAAAATAAAGCAGTATTAAACATTCTCAGTGCAGAAAGATAACGGGAAATAAAGCATAGTTTCAGATTTATGTATCGTAAATAATTTTATATGGTAATTTCATTACATCGGAGTTTGAGTTTAACACAATCTGAAGCAAAATAATCAGTCAATTTGCATATAACTATAACGAATTGGAGAAAAGTTTCATAGTTATCGCTTAATGTAATTTGAATTTGAGGATTATTATGTGTGGATAGCGGTTATGTATTTTGAGTCATTCGCTTAGATTTACGGAAGACACTTAAAAATATATTGAATGTTTTCATTTTATAATGGAATTTCCCCTAAAAATCGGACATAAAGTATTATGGATTATTAAGTTGCTACATGAATAAATACTAATGTATAGTTTCTAAAATAAGGTATTTTTTCTGTAGATTTAAAAATGCCTTTAGTTTAATAAATGTCAAATGTTACATTTTCGTATTTTTCAAGAGACAAATTTTTAAAAATTGCAATTTCTTACCATAGAGAAATATCACAAATAATATTAAATTTATCAATATTTTCCCTATTGCATGTTGAATAGGCTTCGATTAGGTGATTTTCTTAAATTTAATTATGACATTGGAGACTGTTGTCATTACAATATTGCTGCAGAAAATAAATTCCGGAAATCAATTGCTACTCGCATCATGGGTCAAACCTCGATATCTCGAACTTCAAGGGAGAGACAAAAAAATTCGAAATATCAAAAATTCGAATTATCGAAAAACGTATGTTATCAATAGTAGAATAGAGGAACAGTTTTTTTACATACCTTTTAAAAAAGTAATCCATTTTTTAATTTTAATAAACACTATTTACAAAATTATTTGAAAAAAAAATTCAATTGTTGTTTGCTTCAGAAAAGAGTATGAAATTTTATCTATTACACTTTCTAAGAGGACAATGCCTTTAAATGTGTCCTCTGACTTCCAACATATCTCCTCAAAGTGTCCACTGCAGATAGTGCTTCTTTGTTTGTCACATTTGGTGGCAAATGGCGGATTCCTTCCAACTCTTCTGATAATACACAAGAAGCTTTCGTCTGACCGATGATTTCATTGTCCTCCCACAGACCACACAATATTACTGCATCATCTACGACAACAAAATCATTGAATTCTATGTTATCGAGGTGCATGAGTCTGCTTAATCGGTTCCAATCATTTTCTGCGCAGTTGTCAGCAGGGTGGTTGTTGTTGATTATCTGAAAACTTTCGTGGTCTTTTATGAATCCAACCTTTTTAAAGCTATTCATTATCGTAGAGGAAGACACAATGTTCTAAGCTTTCTCTGCCATTCGCATAGCTTGTAGAATATTTTTTTTATTTAAGTGGTTGAAGTTTTGACGTAGTATTCGGGGGGAGGAATTTAATTCTTACTTTTTCCATTTTAGGTATGGTACTGTGCCCCGTACAATTATCAATGAAAAACACGATTTTTCACTTTTCTGTTTTCATTTTTTTATTTAAATTCTTGAGCTAGTTTTCAAACAGGTTAGATGTCATCCAAGCTTTTCGGTTAGCTTCGTAATCCAAAGGAAAAGATTTTATCCCACTGAAACACCTTGGTATTTTTCGATTTACCCATCGTTAACGGTTTTAACTTCTCTGTTTATTCATATTCACGCAAAACAATAAAGTTAAACGGTCTTTACTGCTCTTCTCTCCATGACATGCTTCACCGTTTACATGCATGGTTTTGTCTGGAGTGCATTTAAAAAAAAAGTTCAGTTTCATCCGCATTGAACACATCTTTTTCGTCGTAATCTTTCAATATCAAGCTTACTTTTTTTCTAAATTCTACGCAAACATCTTCATCTAAATTAGCAATTACACCATACATTTCAAAAATGTACTGTTGTTTTGTTTTTTAAAATTTTCGAACCATCCATTACTGCCTTTGAAATTTAAATAACCTAATTCTTTTACAAAAGATTCATCTATATCTTTGATAAAAAGTCAATCTAGGGGGATGTTTTGAGTTCTACATTGCGTAATCCACATCATTAGGCACTTCTCCATATCGAGAAATTCACTAGTTTTGATCCTCTTTTGCTTGCCTAAGCCGTCATCAAATTTTTCTAGGATAATTTCTTCATTCTTTAAAATTTTTGACAATGTGCTGCCCGGAATCCCAAAGTCCTTAGCAGTTTCCTTTTTTCTTTTTCGAACTTTTTTCAACTTCTTCGATAATTTGCTTCTTCATTTCAATACTAAGCGAATTCAATTTTCGTTTGTTAGCCATTTTGAACAGAAGACTCGAAGAAGATCTCAACTTCTCCAAATGTTGTTTTCGAACAATTTCTAATTTTTTTTTTCTGCAATAACCAAGATAAACAGAAAGGAAACTTTTCAGCCTTTTCAGGAGCTGCACTAGCCTGAATGCGAGACAGCACAGACATGCATTCCCACGTGTAGTTTTTTCTTTCACTCCTTGTTGAAATGATAAGAAATTCTACATTTTTCTTGGAAACCACCCACCTCTTGATTTTTCAAGACTTCATTTCTTGTTTTGTTAAAGCCACCCCAACCCCTCTAGAAAGTAACCTTGGAAAATAAAAGGAAAAAAATTAAAGAAAGGATGGATGGTCACTGCATACGCATGGCAACTGACTGAAAAGAGATAAGGAAACAAAAAAACAGGAATTTTGACTCCCATCTTGGGGGGGTCAAGAGAAGTTGGGAATTCATTGTGTCATCTTCCGTCCTTATATCCCTTCATTTTAAAGTTTATACAGGGTTTTACCATTGTAATTTTTGAACAGCTTTTCTATTTTTTAGAAATTTCTATCTTTTGGTAATTATTTTTTTGTTTTTAGAAAATATTTCCTTTTCCATTTATGGAAAAAAAATTCAAGTTATCGAGGGATGAGCCAAACAAATTCGTCAAATCAAGGTTTTTTTTAACATTGAGCGTATGGGAAATTTGAAGGGAATTTTTTTTTTCTACGAGATGTTGAAAAATTCGCGAAATAGAGGTTCGATTTAGCGAGGTTTGTATTATTAAATAATAGGTAAAAAACATAAAAGTCTGTGCAGTAACATATTGTTTTTCTTACAGTAAATCCAAAAACAAAAACAAAAATGGAATTTCTCAAAAAAAATTAAATAATTTTTAATTATTTTTTTTTAATGAAGTTTACACCAAAATATCTCAATTTTATGTTTCATACTTGAAAACATTATCTACTTCAAATATAATCCTTCACTAATCGGTATGTGCTTTTTATATTTGTACTTGAGTTTCTCACATTTCTTTTCATGCAATACAATACAAACTTTTAATTCCAACGCGTAAATTATACTAAAATCCCCCTTTAAGTGAAAAATAAATTAATGTAAAAACAAACATTTAATATCTCCTAGCATGGTAAAATTTTGGGAAATTTTACAAAAGTTTTAACGTTGTGAGAGAGAGATTATAACTAAATCCAGATATATCACATTGAAAGTTGGTTTAAAGCATATGATGATAGTTAGTGCTAATGGAAAGAATAATTTAAATAGTTTGGACGTTGTAATAGATGTTGTGTTGTATATAAAATAAGTTTTAGAAGTAGAAATTTGTGAATACATTTATCTGCTTGGCACTCAGCCAATTCTTCAATATGTTAGCAAAAATTGGTATAAAAACCTATACTTTAATATATATTACTAGCTTAATATCCATGCTTCGCTACGGAGTACATTGAAATTAAATACAACGGTTAATTTATGCAATTAACGCCAAAAGTATATATATTTATAAACAAATCTTAAAGAATATTTTTATAGACAAAATAATGTAGAAGAAAATATTTAAATTAAATACAACGGTCAATGTATGCAAATAATTTGTATGTTTAATATCCATAAAACTTACTAAATTGAATTAAATTCTTAAAAAACTTCAATTTCTATTAGTTTAGTGGTTACATTTTATCTTTTACTGTATTTTAATAAGTTTTTGTCAATTTATTTCGTTGTTATGCACGTGATGCTAAATTAATTTAAAGTATCATAAAGATAAAAGAAATCACGTGATCAGCATTTAATAAATTAAATTATAAAAATTGTTATTTAAAACATCGCCAAAAATCATAAAAGTGTGGTAAAGATTCGAAAAATATTTCATTTCAAAGGAATTTTTATGCTTTTTTTGGTGCTATAAATTTTGTATCTCTCAGATTATTATTTAAAATGCAAACTTACAAAAATTACAAGAGTAGCTTAAAAATTTAGTTATAAGAAATTAAGAAGAATTTTTCAAAAATATTTCTTAGTGCACCCCTACACTATAAGAAGAATCGCCATGCCAAATTTCAACCCTTTTTGTCCAGTGGTTTGGTCTGTGCGTTATCTGTCATTCAGTCACGGAAATGTTTTATATATATAGATTTGTAAGTAAAATAAAAATAATAATACAGTGATACCTCCGAAAAGCGGACAGTCACGGGACCAAAAGTTGTGTCCGTTATTAGGAGGTGTCCGCTATTGAGGAGGACAACATTTTTATAAAAAAGTTTTTGCTCTTTTATTTGACATTTGATTGAATATTACGGCTGCAATTTTAATTAAAAAGGAAAAATTAATTAGATATAAAAGAATAACTATTTACTACTTTTCCTTTTAATTGTGTGCTAATCCTTTTATCTTACATTAAATTATCCCAAAATACAATGTATAGTAGCTAAATTATTTTAATTACTGCTGAAAAAATCTCTTAACAAAGTTTGGTTTCTTTTTTTTATTCAACAAACCTGTTTTTCAAGATGAATCTTCATAGAATTTAGCTTTGCTAGTCCCTCTAAATCTTCGTTGTTCAGAAATAAATGTTTGAATTGTTCGCTGTATTTCAGTGCTTCTGAATAATCTTTGATTTTGCAGTCTTCCATTGGTGATTCCTCATCATCATCCTCAGAAAGGGCCAGAGCTTCAGTGGTGGCCCGATGAATGAAATTGGAAACACGCAGGTTTTCTTCCTCGATGGATAAATCGACGTCTATCTTGACTTCCTCTTCAACGCTGACATTTGAATCCAAATTGGCTACTATGTAGATCCGAAAGTTCATTTTTGCTTTTTTTGGTAGTGCTGTCAGTTGCCACTTCGCTTGTACTCAAAAATCCCGTCTTCTTAAAACATTTTAGAACGCACCCAGGTTCTACCTTTTTAAAGGCTGACGTAGTCCAGGAAATTGCATCCAAAACAGATACCGATTTTGCCAACTCTTCGCTGGATTTGCAGGAGATAATCTGTGTCAGAGGCAGATTTCTGTATCGTACTTTAAAGCTGCGGATAATTCCCTGAAATTGGCTGTAGCAATGTCCATGGACAGAATGATTTTTCTTTTGTTTTTTTCATTTTGTTGTCTAACGCCACCAACCAATCGCTCATTATTTCAGTAGTTATCCAAACCAAAATTTCGCACGTAACCAAATTTTCGTAAAACCAAATTTTTGCACATCAATGTTCTTGAAACATCTGGGCTTCTTAGCTTTTCCAACAACAACTGGAGTTTCAAAGTCTCCCAGCATGTTGCAACGCAGCAAAAGAGTGAGCAGCTCTTTTGAAATTTCCCGCCACTACATTTTCCACCCGTAAAACATAAGGTCTTGTCTGGAAGGACAAGGCCAAAGGGGCCAGACTCATCGGCATCGAAAATGTCTCTGTCACAATATCCTTTGCACAAATATTTAAGCTTTTCAATCCAATATGTTACTTCATTTGAATTTACAGATTTTTCTTCAACACAAATCTGTTTAAAAAATATGTTGTGACGTGTCCGGAATTTTTCCATCTATCCATTTGAGGCGTTAAAAGTTTCTAATTTTGAAATGTTTGCCAAAATAATTGAAAGTTTTTCAAAATACCTGTCCGCTATTCGGAGTGTCCGCTATTCAGGGGGAATAACATGGATTGTCCTATATAAAAGGACTGGGACTCGTATAAATGTCCGTTAATTAGAGGTGTCTGCTATTCGGGAGTGTCCGTTAAGGGAGGTTCCACTGTATTAGTAAAAATATTAGCAATATGAGTAACAATAGTTTAGGAGATATAACATTTCTGTAAGGTTTTAGGCACGTAATAAGATTTTAAAAGTTTAAGAAAATAAAGATAGTAATTATATTGTATTGCTCTCAAAATAAACATAAATGTGAATTTCAGTTTTCACAATAATACACTTGTTATCAAAATGTAAGGAAAAGTCACAAAAATAGCGATTATTTAATAAGTTATGCGTAGAATTTAATGAAACCTATACACATTATACAACACAGGTAGGTATAAAATAGCATAAAAAGAAATCGCCAGACAATTATGGTGTTTTAGAAACTAGCATATGTATACAATGAACAAATCGGATGTGTTAGTTTAGTATAAGAAAAGTAACTTTTATATGGCGTATGATCCCCCCGAGAAGCAATACAGCACATACAGCGATGTGCGATGTTGTCAGTTATGCGGTCTATAAGTTCGGTGGGAAGTGAGAGACATTCCTCTTGCAAAGCAGTTGAAAGTGTGGCTAGGGTCCTAGGAGGAGGATTGAGCACCGCTATCATCCCAAACATCCCAAACCAGCTAGCGTCCTAAACATGCTCGAGAGGATTCAGGTCCTGTGATCGAGCTGGCCACTCCATGCGCTGAATTGTTTCCTGCTCAAAATAAGCATCCACGATGCGATTCCTGTGTGGTCTCGCGTTATCGTCCTGTAGAAGGAAAGTATCACCTATTTCCCGGCATAAGGGCGCACATAAGCATGAAGGATGTCATCTCTATAGGTGTGAGCATTCACAATTCCACAGAAAAAGACATGGCGGCTTGTGCGTCCACCCAAAGAGATACCACACTAAACACAGACTGCCTGATCCGTGTGCATCTCTTTCACAGATGTGTGATGGTTGAAAATGAGTTTCAGGTTCTCTCCAAACAATATACGCCTACTATCACTTTGGAGTCTAAACCTGGACTCAACCGTAAAGAGAACAGCCCTCCATTGATCACGCGTCCAGTGGACATGTTTACGTGCCCATTGCAAACGTTCCCGCCTATGCGAGATGTGATAGGGACGCAAATGGCTGGTCCCCTTGCAAAAAGACCACGTTCGTGAAGCCTTTTACGCACGTTTGGCATTGATACCAACTATCTGGAGCTTTCAGCGAGGGGGGATCTGAGACCAGACGGAGTTGCGTTTCTATTCCTACGTGAGCATAATGATAAATATCGGTCATCGGCACTCGTCATAGCGTATGGCCGTCCTTGACTGAACCTCATGGATGCCGAATTCGAGGTTAGAAATTGTTGCCAAAGTCTAAGAACCACAGACGGACTCACATTTAGCCATCTGCCTACTTCTGTTTGACTTTGCCCTGCCTCTAATCTCCCAATAGCTCGCCATCGCATTTCTTCGTTCAAATGATGCCTGGAGGTCAATTTTACAATTCGGCTATGTCAGATGTGTAATATCAGCCTAACAGCGACAATTACCGCCTTGCTCTCAAGCATGCACTTTTATTCTCCTCGCAAATGACGTATCCCGACTGCAGCGCTTTTTGATAATTAGAGTACTTTTTGCGAACCAGGTGATGGCCGAATGACTAGGGTACTGGCATTCGATTCAGATCCCGTGGGTTCGAGTTCCACTGTTGGCATGGAAGTTTGTAGCAGTTCGGAATCGGCTTTAAACTGTCGGTCCGCTCTAATTAGCCTTCCTGTATCAAAAAGTTGACCGTAGCATTGTAAACAAAACTAATACTCTTTGCTATTAATGCAATAATACTGCATTTAAACTAACATTAAGCAAAAATATCAATGATTTTTCCGACGTTACATGAAGTTGAACAAAAATATGTATATTATACACACACACACGCACACACACCCATATATATATATATATATATATATATATATATGAAACAAATTTCCTGATTTGGACATAAATCCAACCCGAAGTAATCTATTAATATTTTCTATAAATGACACGCGCGAACGGAGAGTCTTATATAAGCATTATATAGCGAACATGGCGCGTTCATCATCCGATATGACGTGCTAGAGTCATGTGTCCGCTTCTGGCCAATTAAAAGGTCAGTGCACCTACCTGGGAGCCTGACGTCATTTTCTGGGGGGCTTTTGAGTTTTTGCTACGGTGTTGTCAAGATGTAAGTTCTAAGGCGCCGCGTCCCCTTTGTCTCGGGATGATCCAACAAGTTATGGACTTATAATTGTCTGATTGTATTGTGAAAGCTTCCAACCCCTTCAAATGTCTTCATCACAGTTGTATGCAGTGTTTTCCGTCACCGTGAAGTTTCCAAATAAAAATCATATTGAAAATGTGCTTGACTCCTCGTCATTCTGGATGTGAATTAAAAGTGCCTGCCTACACTCGACGACCACTTCTATTGCCTAGTGCTCCGACACGACTAACACCCGAAAATATCACGAGTTCACTGACCTGAAGTGCATCGCCACCGTAATCATTACATAATTTAAAGTCGGCGTAGGATGGTTTCCTGCACCGTGAAGATTCCCAAATGGATTGCCCAGAGTGTACTCGAGAACGATAGAAAATTCGTCAACTAAACGATTCCGTAAGTTCTAATTCGATGGTGTGACAATGAGTTCAAACTGGAAAAGAAAGAAAAAAAACATTGTGATTTCTACAATGAAACCAGAATTCCTCCCACACGACACCGGATAACTCATCATAACAATATCAGAGGCTGCTGTGTGCGAAATCGGACCGCTATGAAATTGAAAATAGAAAATTTTCCTATTCCGGAAATCCTTAAAAATTCTCTGTTGGATATGATATACGAAATATTGCTTTTGATTTCGACTGTACATTCACTAATGAAGGCAAGACAGCATTTTATTCCATTTTTCATGAATAACTTTCATCTAGCCTCTTGGACTGTTCCTGGTGAAATTGACTCTCCGCAATCGGTATACAATGTTCCAGAACTATTTCGGGACATAAAACCAAAACATTAGAGAGACTCTTGAACATCATAGAGATTTATAGGAATCGCGCCAAGAACTTTTAAACGATTACACATGTCAATAAGAAAACAACTGACTATTTTGACCAAAAAATTGCTGAAGATTTCATTTTTTAATTAATTTGAATAGTGATGTAAAAAAAGTGATGATAATAAAATAAAAATAAAAAAGTGAGTAAAAGTCCTAAAGGTAAGTTAATGCTGTGAAGTATTTTTAAATGTAAAGTGTTTTTAATTGATTTATATTTTGATAAAAAAAATATTATAAGTGTATTTTAGTGTATTGGGTAACATTTTATTGATATTGTGTTTTTAAAATAAGGTATGGAAAATATATTATTTTTCACATTGATATAAAGTGTGAAGGTTTATGATATGTTTTAAATTTGGTAGTATTAGAATTGTGTTAGTAAAGTAGAATAAATACCAGTAAATTAACATAATCTATCAAGTAAATAATGACTTAAGTTTTGAACAATGTATGAGTAATTTTAATATGTTTTCTTAAATATAATTCATAAAATAATAGATAAAGGGATAGATTACGAATAATAAAAAAATAAGAAAATTCCACCTTTTCTTTTAAGCAAATGAGAAAATTGAATTTTTGAGTATATAACTGTATATTGAGTAATTGATGATGATTCTAAAAATTTAAGATCTAATTTACTATTTTTGAGATATCTTGATAACTTCATTTATGTGATTTTTAATAGTTTTAATATACTAGTGATATTGTGTGTTTTTAAAAATAGGTGAATAAAATATAAAATGTTAGATTGATTATAATTTAGTGAGTTAAGATGTCTTGTTATATGCACAAGTGAAAAATAATACTTAGTGTCAATTCCAGTGAGTTAGTGTTTGCATTTTTATTCTGAATTTATGTGTTACATTTTTTGCAAAGATGGACTTTGCTAAAGACTCAGATGTATTAACCTCAGATAAAAATTTCAGGGGCCAAACTCTCCCCAGTACCACAAATCATTTAGTGTATATTTAAGTGTATATTTAAGTGTTTTTGATGTTCTTATTTTATAATGAATATATTGATATTTTTAAATTTCGGATGTGTCTTGAATATTCAGAGATTAATAATATGTGTATCCGGATACTATCCAAATAACATGACAGTAGACGTGAATTCTTGATTTGTGTTAAAGTGAATTTTTTATCTACTATGACATCATTAAATATTTTTTTACCTCAACAATACCTACACTTGCCCTCTTCTAACTAAATTTGAATATTGAAAGAAATTAATGATTGAAAAAAATTTTAACCGAATTAAGTCAATACAACTAACTTCCAATAACATAACCTCAACCTAATTGAAATGTAATTCAGTAATGAATATGTTGAACCCAGAGCTCCATTTATAATTTGATCTCAATTGAGTCGGCTAGACCCCGACCATAATTTAATTTAATATAAATCCGAATTCAGTGGGGTTAGACCCCGACCAAAATTTAATTATAATTCTTGTGATTCGGTTCGATCCCGAACGCAAAATAGTCTACGACCAACCGAACCCAATAGTAGCTCAGTGAGCCTGAATTTAATGCGTTTTCGCCAGGTCTCTGTGGAATTTATCACACCGCAGATTGTCACATTTGGAGACCTAGGCTAAGTTCATTGCTCCAGTGGTGTAAATCCATATTAACCTAAATAAAAAAAAAATTATGTGTTTTTGATTGAGCTGAGAAATTTAAAACAACTTTTAAGAGAATTATTTTTTAAACCCTATTCATCCTAATTTAACAATATTCCTAATTATTTACAATGTTTATTGCCATTTTTATCTTGACTAAATGTTTTATTGGTTGAATTCAAATTGAAACAATTACTGGAAGAATTATTTTTAAAATCTTGTTTTTCCTAATTGAACACTATTCCTCATTATTTACAGTGTATATTGCCATTTTTATCTTAATTAAGTGTGTTATTGGTTGAATTCAAGTTAACACAATTTTTGAAAGAATTATTTTTAAACCTGCTTATTCCTAATTATTTGAAATGCCTATTGCCAAATTACCTTTATTTAATTTGTTTACTGTGTTGAACTGTATTTTTAAAAGTTTTCTTATTGATTTGTTTCCATGGTGCATTTGAAAAAATTATTGCAGCTAAATCTTTGAAGATATTAAAAAAAATAATATTCGAATTACCTAACCACCATGAAGCCTGAACCTGAACAGCGACCAACCTCATGAACCAGAGATCCATTTCCTTTTGACTTATTTTTGGGGTGCCTAACACCTCTTGACACCATTTTTTGATGGTTAATCTTTGCTTGTTGTTTACCTAAATTAAATAAAATGAAAAAAAAAACCTATCTTTTAAACTTTCTATTAGAAAACCTATTATGTGTAATTTCTGGATCTCATGGGTGAAACCACCGAATAAGACAACTCTACTTCTTTCATCTTTCATAAATTCTCTCCTTCTGTCCTATCACCCCCCTCTAGCGTCGTTTTTGGAAGTCATCCCAGCTGCCTATTAAACCTAATAAACCCACTTCACATTTAAGTCATCTAAAGTGCTGAACAAAATAAATAGTTTGAATTAAATGACCAAAGACAGACTGTGGGATGACCCCTTCTTTGCCCCTTCCCGGTTCTTATTCATACTTCCATAGTTATGAGAAACGTCCACCTTTCCTATTTCCCATCTTCGTCCTAAACAAGATGTCGGTTTTGGCTGCCATGTCCTATGAGAGACTAACGGATGGTCCACAGAATGGCCACTTACATGCCCTACGCCGTTAAATATTGTATAGGAAACAACATTGGTATTAGTCGCATTGAAGATGCCAGAGTTATCTGTTTTCGAGAAAGGTTTAATCATCGGGTATCGCAGAAATGACCAATCCTTAAGGGACATATATAGCGAGCTGAATTACCCAAAATCGACAGTGGTCTATGTGATTCAGAAGTGGGAGGTGAGCGCTGATTGTCGGAATGTCCTCCGAGACGGCAGACCCAAGAAACTGGCAGATATATACAGACGGGTGCTGTCCAAATAAATTCGGAAGAACTGCACCAAACCCACATACTCCAGGAGTTTCAACAGGCTCCTGGCAGGAGTGTTGTTTCGATGAATACCATCCTAAAGGAAGCACGCCTGCTTGGCTTTCATGATCGTGTTTCAGCCCATAAATCTTTGATTCATTCTGATTAGCAATATCAAGTACACTGAAAACAAAATCTCCATGAATGTTTCTAGGTTTTATAACAGCTTCTGCTCTACATTGACAAAATTTAATTTGCATATTTGTTTCTTCTTCAATCCTTTAAATCTTTTGTCAGAAAAGTAGTTATCGAACAAGTTTCTGATCGACTTCGCAATCACTTTAAATATTGTAAAATTTAATGAGTATGAGTTTTTGATTTAGGGGGACCTCTGGATAAAAAGATGGTGAAATCTTAAGTTAAGAACCAGCCGTAAATGTGTAATTCATCAAAAATCGTCCACTGGTGGTGAAATTTTGAAATAATTTTTTATTCGCTCAATCAAATTCCCATTCCTTCAATATGTCCTACACAAAATTTCATAACTGTCTGAACAACAGTTTCGACTGTAGACAACTTTAAAGTAGGGAAGTTTAATTATGGACACCCTGTATATACATATATATATATATATATATATATATATATATATATATATATATATATATATATATATATACATATATATATATATATATATATTTATATATATATATATATATATATATATATATATATATATATATATATATATATATATATTTATATATATATATATATATATATATATATATATATATATATATATATATATATATATATATATATATATATATATATATATATATATATATATATATATATATATATATATATATTTATATATATATATATATATATATATATATATATATATATATATATATATATATATATATATATATATATATATATATATATATATATATATATACACAATTATCTTTACATATTACAAATCCTTACATAATTTGAAAAGTATTTATGTCAAATATATTTCAGTAACATTTGTTTAATAGTTTGAAATTTATGCTTTATTTATATACGTAATCAGAAATGAAGACGGTACACTATAAATTACTGTTAAATAATTACTCATATACTTAAAGTAACTTTAAGTACTCATATACATAAAGTAACTCATACGTAAACTAATATTTTTTATTTTGTCTCTTACTGCTTTATTCTAGATCCATAGCAAGACCACAAATGGAATTTCTCTAGAGAAGTTTAATATTGGATCTCGTACTCGTTACAACAATTTTTTATATAGTATATATTTATTCAGGAATTTTCAGTACGTTAAGTAAAAACGTTTTTATCAAGAAAAGATTGCAGAAAATAACAATCAAATATTTCATGAAGCTTATATTGGATTATTTTTTTCGGGATTCTTAATCTTGAGATGTTTTGACAGAAGCGAATTCTCACATATTTATTCTCAAGAAAAAATTGCAATTCTTCTACAACATTGAAAAAAATATGTATCTGTTTTTCTTACTTTATTAGATACTATTTCTGATCTTATTTTTTTAGATATTGCTAAAATGTATCTTTCATTAATATTTCTGTTATACTTTGATCTAATTCACAATATAAGTACTATTTTGTTTTTTGTACCGAGATACTATCTTCGTCTGCAAAATACTTCAATTTTATAACAAATCCTCCATATTAATTTTTGTTTAATTGTGTATGAAATATGCATGTTTATGTATTATAGAATTTTAATAAAATATTATGCGAATAAGAAAAGTGAAATAATGTTCTAAATGTTAAGCAACAAAGACTTATGCTGTAGCTAATACTAGTACTTATTTTTGAAATGAAACAAAATTTTTATCTAAGCTAAATTATGTTCCTTTTTTCCTTTCCATTTTTTAGCCTTCAATTTCAATAAAAAACCTTACCAAAACATCTAAAATACGAAACCTAAGTTTGATTTAAATACTTGTAAAATTCTACACTAGCACCTTTTAGATAATTCAATTTTACAACAAATCCTTCATGTTTATTTTTGCTTAATTTTGCATGAAATATGTATTTTTTATCTTTTATAGAATTTTAATAAAATACAGGGTGACTCAAAATGAATATAGAGATTACAAACAGCTATAACTATTTAATTGATAATAATTTGTCGATAAGAATTACACAGAATGTATAAATCTTGTTTACATACTTTATAAATGTTCTATGTGACTGCCCTTGGTCAGACGGACAACATCTAAGCGGTAAACCCTTTCACGCCATACATTCTGAAGAATATGTGGAGTCACCAACGCAAGTGCCTTAGAAATGCACATTTTGAGTTCTGGAATTGTTTTTGGCAAATGAAGCACATAAAGATGCAATCCGTATGCCACAGCTAGATACCGATTTCACGAATTGCATCTTTCAGGAAGATGGAACACCCCCACATTGGGGTATGGATTTTCGCACATTTCAAAGGAGGTTGGCACCAATTTCTTCAAAAGTGTTCGCTCGGTCGAACTGGAGATGACGACAATGCATTCTGCTCTTGTCCACCTATATCTCCGGATTTGACACCCTGCGATTTTTTTCTATAGATTTGTCTGAAAGACCTTGTGTATGTGCTTCCTTTGCCAAAAACAATTCCAGAACTCAAAATGCGCATTTCTAAGGCGCTTGCGTTGGTAACTACACATATTCTTCAGAATGTACAGCGTGAAAGGATTTACCGCTTAGATGTTCTCCGTGTGACCAAGGGGAGTAGAATTGAACATTTATAAAGTATGTAAACAAAATTTTGAACTTCCTTTCACATTCTGTGTAATTTTTATCGATAAATTATTTACTATTACATAGTTATAGCCGTTTGTAATCGGTATATTCACTTTGAATCACCCTGTATTATGTGAATTGTAAAAATGAAGTAAGTAAATGTTTCTAAATGTTAAGCAACAAAGACTTAAACTCTAACTAATACTAGCACTTATTACTGAAATGATATACAGTTCTTATATAAGATAAATCATTTTCCGTTTTTTCTTTCTATGTTTTTAATTTAATAATTAAAAACATAGCATCTAATTTCGACAAAACATATAAAATTCGACAAAACATATAAAATACGTAAACCTAACTTTGATTTAAATACTCATAAAAATCTCGACTAACACCGTTTAAATACTGTAATCCGAAAATCAATCCTACCCACCCGTAGGCATGTGGTAATTGGCGGAAAACGCGCTGTCCCTCCGTGCAGTCCCGCAGACGAAAGAATCCCGCAGATTCAGAAATTAATTGCGTTTGTGATCAGTTAGTACCTATTCTATAAGGAGTAAGACTAGATTACCTACGCTTGCCCATCTTAGCCTGGACAATTCCAGTTACCGGCTGGAACCGCGTGGAGGTAGGGCAACGCCGAACAAAAAGCATCCCACAAAACCCATAGAGGATACATATCTCGCAACAGAGTCGCTTTCAGTTAATCATATGAAGTTTATCACTTTTAAACTTTGGGTAGCAGTCACACTGGCCAAACACCGAAATCCTGCCGTGAAATAGAATAAACGAAATTTCAAAGTGTTCTAAAACAGTCGGTAAATTGAGGAGGAACGGAAAATTATTGATAGTAAAAAAATAAGTCCCGCAAATTACGGTCTATGTCTAGTGCTTGTAGGAACATGTATATCTTAACAATATTTGAAATATTTAAATTTTTATTTTTATTTCCCCTTGCAATTCTGTCTAAGATGTAGCCAGTTTTTATTGTATACTTTTCTATATTTTAATATAAACATATAATAATATCTGAAATAACACACACACACACACACACACACACACATATATATATATATATATATATATATATATATATATATATATATATATATTGATTGTTGTAATATATTGGGTTTTCATTATAAATGGGGACAAAATACTTATGTTTGACTTCCATTTCCTATTTATTATTTGGACTTTTTCGATAAAAACTTTAGACAGTCCGGAACAAAGAAACATAGTTTATTCTTGGTTTCTATAAGCTCCTTGGACAAGACAGAGTATTTTTTAAATAACCGACAGACTAGAAATATTTTTAGCAAAACCACAAAATAAATCTTAAAAAAATTTACCGAACTTCGCCTTACACTAGCATGAAACAGGACCAAAATGTCGTACCTTGACTTTATTATATACAACAATTCTTTTAATGTATACTATAAAATTTCTTTATTTTTTCATAATTAAAAACAAAATTTACATTTTCAAATAATGGTTGTTTTGGACAAAATGAATAAGTAAAAAAAATTCAACGTAGTGCACATTTTTATATAACTTGAATCAAGATTAACGGGATTAAAAATACTGCAAAACACCACTATGGCTAGTAAATTTATTCCCGTTAAAAGTTGATTAATTTTTTTATATAATTTGAGAATCTAAAGCACATTCTTTTTTTGATAGTATCAATACAAACAGATCTTTTTAAGTTTATGCAACAAATCTATGGTGTGACATTTAAAGCATTAAAGTAAATTATCATACAGCTATTACTTTTAATTAAGTGGTATATAATATAAACCCTATAAACCCACTTCAGTCATAGAAAATTTTTGAGTACCTAAAAATATCAAACATAGAAAGTTGTCTTATATTAATTTCCTTCAATATGTGGTTTTATTTGTAAACTTTAGATTTTCTTATTTATTTACTATCCAAAATCATTTCGAAGATATTTTTGATTAAATCATCCCTGCATATAAATTATTAGAAATTTGTTCTCGTAAGTTCACATTGCTGTAATCCATAAAAAATAAAAATATAGTTTAAAAAATCTGTTTCACCAAACGTTTTTATATACATAAAAAATAAACATTCGCAGCAAAATATTAACAAGAAAAGGAGCGACACGGACAAAAATGTGAAGAGAAATTGCAACATACCACTGGTGTTTTTTTTTACCGAAACTGCTATACAAAGCACATATTTACTTATTACATAGCATATCTTTTAATAAAATAGTATGATTCATTCAAAAATTTTCTGCATTTCACTAAGAAAATTGTCTAAAACGGAATGTGAGAGAAAAAAAAAACATGACTAATTTTAATTCTCCAATTTGTATTCTGACACGTAAACCACAGATATTTCAATGGCAACTTTCCTTAGAGGAATGATTCTCGTGAATGGCCCATAAAATAATTTCCTTACTGTATAATTGCAATCTTTATGATTCAAGTCATTATATTCCTAAGGCCGTATTACATCTTATCATTAATACATACTCCTGAGAGCTCATTGTGTTTAAACCCACACGAGTAATTTACTTTATTATATAAGTTTCAGAATTTAAAATTTGGCTGAATAAAGCAGTTTTAAACTGGAATGAATTGAAGATTTTCGTTTCGTGTTATAGACAAAATTTAATTTCTTATTTCTTTAGGATAAAGCATTTTTGTACCTTTACGCAAACGCATACAAAGCTATTCTATTCACCCTCTTTAAGTACAAGGTATATTAAATTATACACTGAATGAAATAAATATAATTTAGACTGCATTTAAGAGAAATTGAAATAAATGAAAGATTAGAACTTCGTTTCTAATGGTATGTAAGTCCCCTGCTTCAAAGGAGTGTAAATTCTTGATCACCTTTTATATTTCGCAATTCCGCCGGGAAAAGCTGTGCAGACATTTTAATCTTATATGAAGTTTTTCGCCAAAATAAAACCATCTTCGCAGAATAGAATTGCTGTGCTTTACTGTCCCCGAAGACTTGGGAGATGTCAAAACTTTTTTTTTCTTCCAAAGTTAAAAAGAACTACCGTTGAGATCTCAATGATAAAAGGAAGAGAGAATGAAAACCACTCTTCCCCTGGCCTTAAAGAACTTTCCCCCGCTGAAGTTTCAAAACTACTTTCGCCAAGTCATGGTAATTGAAGAGGGGATGTATTAAACAAAAAATTATTCGGCAGAAAGTAGTAGACGGAATTTGGAAGCAATAAAGGTCATGATTTTTGCTAGATCAGGGGAATTATAATTGAATGAGAGAATTAAAAATTAATTTTCCACATTTATCAGAACGTGTAGTAGAAAATAATTTTGAAATTTTCCATCGCAATTGTATGACACATCAAATATACTGTATATAAAATTTGATTAAATGTACTTTAAATGTCATAAATTTAAAACTTAAGAACCTTTTCAGAAACGTGAAAAAAAATTTTTTTTCTTATTTAATACTGTAATTTTCTTAGTTTATTGTTATTATTAATGGTCCAATATTTGAATAAAAAATTAACATTTTTCGATATTTGTTTATAAAATTTTATGAATAATTGTAAAAAAATTCACAGTTTTCTGTGTTTTTGCTTACTTAATTTAGAATTATTATTGTTAATGATTAGAAATAAATTGCCATGATAATTTATTGGAGCCATGACTGAAAGCTTTATCCAAACTCTATTACATAAATGCCGGCAACAAATGCATGCTACTATATTTTCAACAGTGTTTGAAGAAGATATGGTATGTGTGAAACTTTGGATAAATAAAACTAAGGGAAACTAAGCGAAATGAATGTTCATTTTCACTCATATAATACATACAATTTCACTCATATATACAATTGTACTGGCTTCAGAGAAAAATACATAAATATAGGAATTTATAAGCTTCATATATGAAAAAAAATTCAAAGTCTGAAATTTTCTATTAGGAAAATATGAAAGTAAATTTATGAGATGGAAAATAGATTTTACCTTTTATACATATTTCTCAGAATTGACGACAGAATTTTCCTCCTCTTTTGAGTTACTAACAAGATAATAAATAATATGCATTAGATGGAAATCTTTTGCATATTTAGTAGATAACATGCTATTTTTTCCATATTTAGCAACAGTGGTACATAATAGAGAAATTATTCAAGTTATACGCAATTTTCCGTGTGACTAGATTGCCAGTTTTTAATAGGGTATTGGACTACAATTCACATATATTATTTCCAATCAAAAACTATTATGTTGTCTTTAAAATAAATCCCGATTTGTAATATATGGCTATCTCTATTCAGAGCCTCTTTTTTAAATACAGTCAAACCCCGTTATAACGAACTTCCAGGGACCAAATGTTTTGTTCGCTTTATGTGGTGGTTCGCTATATCCGAACCGTTAAGAAAAATGCTAGAGTTCACAAAATGTATAAAACATTAGTTGCAATGTGTATTCAATAATGATATATTGCAAAATGATAAAATCTATTAAAAATTATCAATAATGAATTAAATCGACTAATATCGATTACATTAAACTGGCACAATACTAATTAAATTGCATACAATAGGAAAACGGCGGGACCAAAATTTTCGTTCGTTATATCCATGAGTTCGTTATATACCGGGTTCGCTATAACGGGGTTCGACTGTGCAAGCAATCTTTTAGCCCTTATATGATGTCAGTAGCCATTTGATAAAAGTTACGCAATATTGTTGCTGTTGCTTATGCCTCCTGACCGGAAGTGCTCCATATCTAGTCCATAAAGTCTTTGATAGCTGAGGAGTGCGGCTCCGGTTTACAATAGTACCACAGGGGTCGGAATCCGTCTTAACTTGATGCCAATTCAATTTTAACTGAGCAAACCCAGGGACTCGGTCAAAGGAGACCATACCCTCTACCACCTTCCTGACCTAATACAGGTTCTTTCCGGTCAATAGATTTAACATTAGGGTGGAGCCCTCGTATATAGAAAAAAATCAAATAAAAAAATAAAAAAATTAATTTCTAATAGTGATAAAAATTTGACCTACTTATAGAGGAACAGCAAATGTATTACAAGTTTTTTATTAATATTTTCTTTTTACCCGCACTTTTACTTTGAAAATTTACACTTTTGTTGGCATATAGATGAAACTTGAACGAGGATATTGTTCTAAATTCTATTTAAACCATTAGTTATTAAGAATAAAACGGCTCACAAAGAACAAAATATTACTAATTTAATAAAAAAACTTTACTTAAAACATAAAACATACATAAAAATAGTCAAAGGATACTTTAAAATCACGTTCGGTGTCGAATTAGGGTATAAATTTTCTTGACTCAATCTTGGAATTCATGAGACCTCCTCTGGACATTTTATCACATACATGCATAGAAATCTCTGTTAGTGTCTTTACTGAACATTCTTCGGCTTGGGTATTACATGGAAATCTTAGAAAAGGTATCTTTTCACTTCCTTTTGTTTCCACCACCGAGAGCAAATCTTCACCCTTGACGCCTCTAAGAATGAGAGGTTGGAAATACTTTTGTTGCCAATCTATAAGGACTGTGTATGGTTTGGCATTAAGTTTTATTTTAGGGACCTCAAAAACACGAGGAAACTTTCCGTGACGAAACGCGTGTCTTGCTTTTAAGATTCTTCAAGGAGCAAGTTCATGAATGTTTTTTTCAGGATCTGACAGCATCGATAATAGGACATTCTCGGGATATGCAAAGAAGCTGTTCCGTTGAATGACAGGATCGACTACTTCTTTTAGTTGACTTGGAAGGTATCGAGAATCTTAAACAAATTTCCAAAAATGTCTACACTAGGGCGGAGCGTAAAAAAAAAGTTTTCGCTTTTGTTTTTACCCTAGTGTGGAAAAGTTGGCTACTGGTGGGTAGGTCACGTATGCAAAGTTTTGGGAAAAACAAAAAAATATCTTCCGTCTCCATTTCGGCCGTGATTTTTAGCAGATTTTTACCATACGGTCAAAAATGTGTATTTTCATTGTTTTGTATGCAGCTTTTCGATTTTCTGAAATAAAATTCAGAAAAAACCCAGAACTCACCACGGGGAGGTGGCTGCATTGCGAGTTCCACCCGTGCCCACCAATCCACCCAACCATATCGGCACTTAACTCCTTCGCCCTTGCAGTTATTCCGTATTTTTGGTTTCAAATGATGGCATAGCTGTTCTCGACTCTGTTCGGGTTCTAACTAAACCGCCACGCTTATTTTCTCCACACACAGCCTCAGAAACCTCTGTTACTAGTTTCACAAAACGTTCAAAACTTTGGGTGTGGCAAGGAAATTTTAGGCTTCCCAGGTGTTGAGCTACAGACTCTCCACTGGAAATCAAATTTCTCAAATCATATTCTGTCAATTGGGGATTCCGTCAAAATGCATTTCTGCCAATCAATAAGGTCTGTATATGAAACTGCCTCGAAGTTGAGTGACGGAATGTTGTAGTGTCTGATTCCTTCCTTTTTTTTCCTTTCTTGCTCGTGTAATCCTACGTAGTGCAAGTTCTCGAATAGACCGTCTGTCGTCTGTGATCATTGAAAAGATTTTGCTTCCGGGTGGTGGAAATAGCCATTTCTCTGGATAATGGGATTGAACACAGTCTTTAAATCGTTTTTAAGATAGCGTGAGACGTTTATTGTCTTCCACAAATTTCGTAGACCATACGTGCAATATCGATTTAATTTGACTGCAAACCACGTAGGTGGGTACACTTTCATGATGAACTCTGCCAAAGTTTGAAGTTGGTTTGATGGCACTGACGAGCTAATGTGTAAACGCTTTATTCGATTTGCAGTAGTTAGCCAACGTGCATGAGACATTTTCCCTGGGTGATTTTGGGACAAACTTGATGAGCAGTTTCTATTTGTGACAGCTTGACAAATATCCCAAAGCTATCGCTTGCGTGTGCTAAGATCCTTTATGTCGATTTTCGGAAATTCACACGAAATGTCTAGAAATCTCACAACTGGGAGGTTTTTGCAATTTGCCAATGCTTTCCCAGCAGGACCAGAAAATGCATTAAGGCCACTCGTTCCACCATCCAAATGCTTCACTAAATGTTGGAGTGGCAACTCATTTGCGTGCAACTGGCAGATAAACCAGTGGAAGGTTTTCCCAATGGCTTCCCCAGAAAGGCGAATCACGCCGATTTTATAGCCAGTATTAACGACTGTTCCTTCGCACCCTATTGCTACGAGTTGATGAATGTCAATGTTCTTATTCTCCATGAATTGCTGCATCATTTTAGAAATACTCAAAGCTGATGATGAAGTTAGTGCTATGTGTCCAAGGTACATGCTTCCAGGTTCCTTAATCATTGTAAAGTGTTCTTCCAGGACTGTTTTCTATTAAATCTTTCCTCCTACGCTCTGTTGCATTAAAGTTTTGTCCTTCCTTCCATCAAAATAAAGTCCCTTCAGTTGTTAGAGATGTCTTTAATTTCCTTGCTGATATTATTTCCGAATTTTTCCCCCTCTCTTCTTATTTTATGTCTATCAATTACATTTAAAGTGTCTGTTTCGGCAATCATCCCCAAATCTTCCAAAACAGCGCTTGCAATGATGGCTCCAGCCCGATCTGAAACTCCGGTTCTGTCACAAGCTATAGCTGGCTTGATCGTAACGTCTTTTTGCCTTGAGATTGAGTCATCCTGGATGTGGATGGGGAATGCTTCAAGTAATCTGTGTTATTATCGGAGTTATGTGGATCGACGTCAGAATCTGGATCTGGAAATATGAGCCTAGATGGAGTAACAGATGGCTAAACGTTTATTTTAAGAGTTACAGCTTCTGTCTCTTTCTGCTTACTATCGGCTCGTTTCCTCAGCTTTCAGTTTCTTTTAAGTCAACTGCGCCTATGGACATTTGCTTAAGTTCCCGTTGGTCTATAAGGAAGTTCTTTCCACTTCAGGGATCCTTTTATGCTTTAGGAAAGAACGTTTGTTAAAAGAAACACACTTACAAGAAGACATGTCGAACAATTTCCGTGAGTCTTTCACGAAGGTTTTAAGCTTCGTTTCTAAAGTTGTTGTTGACATTGTTTTCATGCCAAAATATTTCTTTACCTTTCTGCACGCAGTGTGTCAGCTGCTGCCTTTCTGTATTAAGTTTCGAATTACATCTGTATTTTATTTAAGAACAAAATGACGAGTTGCATACAAAACAATGGAAATACACATTTTTAACTGTATGGTAAAAATCTGCTAAAAATCACGGCCGAAATTTAGACGGAAGATATTTTTTGTTTTTTCCCACAACTTATGAAAACAAAAGACCTACCTACCAGTACCCAACGTGATCTACCCACCAGTACCCAACTTTTCCGCACTAGGGCAAAAACGAAATCGATTTTTTTTTTACGCTCCGCCCTCGTCTACACCCATTTTTGCATGACGGATGCATTTTATTTTGGAACCAAACAGGTGCGTAAACTCTAACAACAAACGTGTCAAGATGTTTAAGATTTTCAGGTTTTCTCGTCGAAATATATAGCTTTAATATCTAGTTGGATTTCGTTAATCATCGAGTATGCGACATTTTTCCTGTAGCTCTGTTTGGTACATCGGAAGAACACTCGACATTTATTACAGCTGATGCAGTATCATACAAATAACGTTGATACAAATTTAGATATCTCATTATATCCGACTGAATATCCGGCAACACGCTTTCTACCTTTTCATACTGTTAATCCTGATTGTTATCATATTTTTCTAGTAATCGTCCAATAGTACCAGAATAGGAAGTAGGCCCATTGGTTTCGCCATCTAAGTATGAAAACATGTTTCTTAAAGGCAATTCATTCGTGTGTAAAAGGCATATGATCCATTGTAAAGGTTGATTCAAACGTTTATCTAACAACCGTAGAACATCAGTGTTTTTCCCTGTATTTGTACCTGTTCGATTACAACCAACCGCTTCAGTTTCTCTCAATGAAATGGTTTCAGAAGATAGCAAGTCACATATAACACTTTCTATGCACTTAGTCATCCCAGTACTTGGGACAGCGTAGCCGACATAAATAGAGTCTGGTTTCTTGATAACTGAAATGTGTTCTACCATCACTTGGCAGTATTTTTTACACCCTTTTTCCCTATCTTTAAAACTTTACCCTTTCTGCCGTAAAAGAATAAATCTGGAACACTGAAAACTGGATGTTTAACGAATATTTCTGGGCGTTCTTTTGCTCTTTCATGGCTCAATTTTGATGTGTCCATTATTTCGAAATCTGATTTACTGTCATGAAGAACTGCTGACGCGATTGCTGATTCAGCTCAATGTTATAGGACATATAGGTCACATTTTTTTGACAATGACTGTAAACTGAAATTTGACTTTTTCTGACGCACTTTGAAGAACAGGGTTCTAAATTATGACCTAGATCAATTGTATCTTCTAACTCGTCCGATATAACAGAGCTTCGTGGAGAAAGTTCTGTATTCTTGCGTTTCACTTTATTTGTCAAAGAAGCATAATATTGTTCTAACTTTCTATTTCTATCATTTCGTCTTTCTATTTTTTTTGTTTGTGAAAAGTCTATACCAACAATAATAATTTTTCTTTCAGTCCTCTGATGACTCAAAAATGTTTCTTTTTCTTTAGCTACTTTTATTCCGTTTGGACACGTACATTGTAGACAATCTTTGCACTCAAATAGTTTGTTACTACGGGTGTGGCAGTCTAAATCTTCTTTTTTATCGTCAATAAATCGTTTCCAAGATTTTATCAAATTTTTGCATTTTGAATGGTAAGCTCTTATCAACTGTATTAAGGTGGGTGTGGGATACGATTGGAATTGAAGATTTTTACCATGAATTACAAAATTTCATGATCTCCTTATACGTAGGTAACATATTACCTTTCATTTCTTCAACGTTGCCAAAAATACAACAACTAGAAACTTTTCTTGCTTTATCCATATTCAACTCTATTAACAATTAGTAAACGAACCGCTAGATAACACCGAAGTTAACGATAATCGTGGCGTGTCACGGGTTGTGACCATAGATTGTGTATGGCACGTGCGCTTGAGCATACCCACGGGCAGAGGAGTAATAACCGGACAAGGACATTCACCTCAACACACCTATGTGATGCAAAAAACGTTTCATTGGCTACTTAACTGATTTTTGTTTTCTAGCTCTTTCGAGGTAACAAATGATGTTAGAAAAGACAAATTTGAACAGAATATTAAAAATTCAAACCAAATGCACGGGTAGATAGACTCAAAATGAATTTAAAATATTTTAGGATGCGCTTTTTGAACGGTTGGTTCAAATTATTTTCGCTATTAAGAAAGAATTTGGCAAAATTGGATTTTTCACAACCACCCTATTTAACATGCTGTAATAAAGTCACCTTGATCTGATCACCCGCTATAGGATTTGCATGCCTTTCGGCACGGGTCTGTTATGACGCTTGAATCGCCCGCATTCCCGACAGACGAGGGGATATGATAACGAACTTGTTTTTCTTTTTGCATACTATTGTTATTTCAAGGTGAGAGTCAGTCTTTTGAATTAGGTGGTTCGCATGTCACAGTACGCTGAAAAATGTACAGCCGATTTCCAATAATGGAAAATTTTTCTGAGTACCAGTGCTAAACAGCTTTAACTCCAGTGTCAAATATGGATTGTTATAAATAAAGTGCTCTTAAGAAATTTATAGATGTGTAGATATAAACATACATAACTATCAAAACATGAGTTGCACCAACATATAAAAAAGTTATAGGAAATAGACAGTTAATAACCAGTAATACGTGAAAACTTATAAGCGCAATTATTGCAATGCAATACGCTGATAAAAACGTTACAGGAGTACATTTTTAATACCATTCTTTATTATAATTGTTAATTTTATTTGTTTATATATATATATATATATATATATATATATATATATATATATTTATTTTTATTTTTATATTTCTTATTTATTGATTTTTTATATATTTTTTGTTTATATTTTGATATTATATATATTTTCTATTTATATATATATATATATATATATATATGCAGGTCAGGAATCAGCTAGCTGATCAGGATAATACAAAACAGGAACATTTATTTAAAAGTTCTTGGACGACACATGTGCACATTTATATTTATAAAATAGGTCAATATAGCATTACGTATTGAAGCTTGTCTCTTTTAAAACAGTAAAAGCCGTCGTTTAAACTTGCACCTAACTTTACACGTAACTCCGTCTTATCAGCACTCGTTCTGCATTCAAACTGCAGGCTCTGGCCGTTCGGATCACTCTGCACACGATCTGCCTTCGCTCCGTCGCCCCTGCCTCTTCTTCTCTCTGCTGCTGCTTCTTCTTCTTCTGCCCCGTCACGAATAAAGGTCAGTCTTAAATGGAGCGAAAGCTTCCCATCAGCATGACGTCACGGGCGAATATATTATTAATAATGAGGAGGTGGAATGTAGCTCACTCTACATATATATATATATATATATATATATATATATATATATATATATATATATATATATATATATAATAATAATAAAAGTATGAAATAGAACGTGCCCTTTTATTACAGGGAGCCATGAGAATAGACATATACAAAGTGAAAAAAAGTAGGGGAAAAGGATTAAAACGAACGATACAGGAGACTCAGTCCGACGCACGTTTTAGAAGAGCAGCGTGGGGGTGTCTCCTATATGTCGGGTCAAGGAAATCGTTATCCGGGAACTCCGCCAGGATTTTTTGGGAAGGGGCGGTTGACCTAAACATTTTTCTTTTTGAAAAATGTAAAGGTACAAAGGCGGAGACGCAGAGGCGCCGAGAGTCAACGAAGACAAGATTGTATCACCGAATGGCAACTGAACCCGTTATGCAGGACTGCAAAGCGGATGTTACTTAAGTACGGCACCCGTCTGGCAGCTATTACACATCCGCTCCGCCCGCAAGACATTCGCGAGGCGTTAGTCACGTTCCTGAATTGACGCGAGTGACCGTTCTCACATTCCCGCCTCTTGATGTTAACAAGAATTCCCGTCGCAACGACGCCATTCGCCCCTTTGACTCGTGCCAGTAAACCGCTCCCGAAGCGAGCGCTACGATGGGCGAAGAGAAACGGCGAGAACACTATTTACACATTCACCCCCAGCTATTCGACTGGCTGATATCGCGACTGTGTAAATGCGGTGTTAGAAGAGACGGAGAATCGGGTCTGCATTCGACTTAGGTGACTACCAAGACCGTTGGTCTCTTAAAAGCTCTCAAAGGAATTCGGCCTGTGTACCGGTATTCTAGTGATTGTTAGTTTGGCTGTAGACCATGAACGCACTGGGGGTGCAATACTTTAGTTTCTTGTATATATAATCTGTGCGTATTTCTGTTATAATAAAGAGGGGTCAACTCTAATCCCTGTTTCGACCAAGTTATTATAAGGAAATGCATCGGCTAGGGTTTAGCCTAGATCGGCTTTGATATTAGGTGAGCTCGACCGTGAAGTAGTAGGCCGGGTCATCATAATGCCCATCTCTGGCCTATACACGAAGGTATTGAATGGCGATATTCGAAATAAGCACCGAAGGCCGTGAATTAAACAATTCGATTTAAAGCTGTAGTTCTGAAAACAAATTCTATGAAGGTGTACATGAGTAATGGCAATCCATATATCTACATATGAAAATTTAATTGTTTGAATTGTTTTTATCACTTTACAATATGTTTAATGCAGTTTTTTTTTACATTCGCAAACTAATTAGAATTAATTTAATTGTCTTAGAAACTGTGCAGTCCAAAAATGGAAGAAAGTAAGCTGTTAAATTTTACTAATACTTAGAGTATTATTTTTGGATAAAATAGAAGATTAGAAGGCATCTTGGTGTTTAATCGTTGAAAGAAAAATACCATTGCTCAAAATAACATAGATTTTGACTTATGATCAACCTGTTGAATCATTCCTTTTTCATTCAGTTTAGTACTGAAGTTCCCAAAGTTATATGGCCTACCATCCCATTTTCAGAAAAAAAAAATACTTACTGCTCCCCTGGAGATTTTCCATCTGAAGCGAATAAACAGAGATGCAGTGACGAATTTGCGTCCTTTTTTGTATCTATATTTCTATATAGTATGTTATTATACATAGTAAAGAAATATGTTGAAAATTAGACATTTTGAAGCTTGAAATTAAAAAAAATATATTTATTCAAACCATCCATAGTCACAACCACATTACACCCAGATATGAAGATAATGACAGATATTATAAAAGTAAAAATTACGAATAATAAAATTAAACTAATCTTAATGAGAAGGTTGAATTTAGTCAGCTGCTATCAGTTTATCAATGTTTAGCTCTATTTTTGTCTGCAGCATTTTTAAATCATCGTGATTGGCTATTTGTAGTCAGTTTTCGTTTTTAATAAGCAGGTTTGTTACAACCCTGTACACATGTTCCACTAAATAGGATAAAGAAAATGCAATTTGAAACTTTTGTACTACATTCCGTAATCTAGGTTAAAGTTTCTCTCTCTGATTTTGGATCCCGAAATGTTAGAAGCCGAGTTTGAATTGTACCGCCCACATTGGAAAACCCTGGTGTAGCATGTAGTGTTTTATATTTTAATGCAGTTTTGTGTCCCAATACAAGGTCATCGGAAAAGGTGGGACACATTTCGAAAGCTCATAATTCTAAAATAAATTGAGCAAACGCAATAATATTCTTTTCAAACAACTTGGCAAGTGTCCAAGATTTCTAAATGTAACTGGTTCGCAACCGTGAAGTTGAACTTTGAGCAGGAGCGATGCGAGGTGGAAGAGGTCTTTGTTCGGCTTTCCGTCAGTGCAATGACGGCCGTTCAGGAGAAAGCTAAATGTGTGTTGTTGTTAGAGGAGTACAAATCTGCCAAAACAGTTCAGCGAAATTACCGTCGTGTTTATCGCAAACAACCACCGCTTGAGCTTTCTATTGAACGGTCGCCATTGCATTGATAGAAAGCCGAACGAAGACCTCATCCACATCTTATCGCTTCTGCGCAGCGTTCAACGTCACGGTTGAGTACCAGTTACATTTAGAAAATCTTGGACACTTGCCAAGTTGTTTGAAAAGAATATTATTGTATTTCTTCAATTTATTTTAGAATTATGAGCTTTCGAAATGTGTCCAACATTTTTCGATGACCCTGTACTTTATTTGCTGTTTAAGTGGACAAAGGGACATTCAATCTTGATTTTTATTTCAATTTTCAATATTTTTAACTTTATATCCATAGAGCGAATAATTAATATTCTTTTTTACCACATTGAAGACCTTTAGAATTCCAAATAAGTGTATTTTTTTCGCAAAATAATGGCAAAAATATTTCAAATAGTCTAGCACTTTACAAGATGCCCATTCCTATCATTTAAAGCATTTAATCCTTTTTATAATGATTTAAGCATTTTAAATGATAAAATGTATTCAGATTTTTACTAAATGCACAATTATGTTTATCATATATATCAAAATAATTGTGTATTGTATTTTTTGAATGATTCTAATACCATAAATATATATTTTTTTAAATCTGCCTTTTGTCTTATTATGTTTTTGCATATTTTTAGGCCAAGGTAACACCGTTAATCACATGTTCCTATGGTCCTATGGTCCTATGGAATGTTTTTATTTTGTTTCATGGTGTATAAATTTAAAAAATATATATTTATTTGTGGTTTCAAAGAATGATGCATAGTGTTGGAACCAATGCTTCCATTAAAAATCCTGAGAAATTTGGAAGAAATTGGAAGACAATTTGTGATGTTTGAAATTCAGCCTACCAGTATGACGTTTATACACATTTATACCAGTATGACGTAATATTATATTTGCTTATTTCCTGTACCCGCGATTGTTTGCATGCTTGATACTATATTTTGTGTTATTGATACTTCAAAATAACTGAAGATGGCAACTTCTGTAGAAACTTCAGTCAATATGATGGAATACGGATTTATGCTGTATTTTAGGACGATTAACCAGTTATGTACCAGGAACTTCTCTGGGATCACCGAGTAGGGCATCTCAGTCCGTTGTGATATATTTTGTTTTTCTAATTCTCAATAAATGTTCATGTTGTTCAACACCTGGAAGACTTTAATACAAAAGAACCAAACGCCACAAAATTAATGTGCAAGGAACATTTTGAAAACTTCTAGCATTTTCAAGTATTTTTTGAAAAGGAGATTTTATTCTTCCACAAAATACATATTTGTGTATTCTGAGTGTCCTCAATGTAGAAGAAAATAATTTTAATTATTCCCATTTTGCATATAGATTAATAATATATTGCAAATTTTCAAATGAAGAAGGTTGATATTCCTTTGTCCACTTAAATAGTTAATACTCAAGAAACAGGACACAGTACATGAAGAATTGAACATTTTTGTTACGAATCCTACTCATTCCAAAGAATTTTGATGGTATTGTACAATATATTTTGTGTACAGAAAATAATGCTTGGATAATTTCTGAAAGGGGATAGTAATTACATTTTTCAAAAGTACAAGTAATTAATTTGAGGAATAAGTAAATTAATTTATTCCATATATAAATTGCCAATTCCATAAAAATTTTGTTATTTAAAATAACGTTAAGTTTCACAATCTTTTGTCAGTCAAAATATTTAAGCAATGGTATTTTGTTTGGCATCGAAAATATTCAAAACTAATTACAATAACAAAGATAATTTTAATTTTCGGTACCAGCACGCTAATATTGTTATACTATTGCTTTTTATACAAGTAAATAATTTAAGAGATAGTAATTTTTAAATAAAATGAGTTACATTTAGAAAAACTTTCCGTGAAAGCACTTGATATTTACTCTATGTGTTTGCAATGCATGCGTAAATCATCATTTGCAATATTCACAAATATACTCACGTAAGACTTCAAAGGCAATCGGTATGGGTAGGATCCTGCTGTTTGCTAATTACGTCTGCGATATGACATCTCATGTCGATGTAGTGTAGAACATTACGTCAGTTCAAGATTTCATGATAGGGAATATTCACTGAAATTAGTTCATGGTTATTTGGTAACCCATTTAGCATGAATATATTGATATGAATTACACTTCCAGTGGAAAACATTCTAATTAATATTTTTAAATAGACTGATTATGTAAACTTTGAATAGCACAGAAAATGTCTCTCCAAGTTTTAAAACGTAACATGTAGAAAATTTTAATTAATATATATATATATATATATATATATATATATATATATATATATATATATATATATAAATAATAGCTCAGAATAATTCGATTTAAATTAACTGATATCCCGTTGAATGACGAAAGCATCCCCCCTCAATCACATATACATCAAGACAGCACATTTTATAAAATACGTTTTTCATCATATTTTTTACATCGCTGAATATTAAGTTAGTTCAGTCCCTTAATGTGTGCTGACATGAGATACCAGAATCTATGGGTTCGCGACCCACTGTGGACATGGATGTTTGCAGCCGTTTGGAATCGGCTTTAAGCAGTAGGTGTCTGACTAATTAGCCGTCATATAGCCAAAAATGGCTGTAGCACTCTAAAGCAACCAGCACTGAACGTGCACAAATATACAGAATCATCAAAAAATATGTTTGCCCCTTAGAAAAGATACAGGTATAACAATGAGAATTTGTAGTTTAAGAAAAAAATCAGAAGTTTTTATATTTTATGATGTATTTTATGTAGGTTTGTTATTAAAAATTGAGATGGAAATTAAGAATCTGATAATAATCTAAGAATAAATAATCTGGTTAAGGCGTTTTAACCTTAATCCATCTGTTTTTCGCAGATATCTTTTTTTTAAGATTACAGGCATTTAAGCTAAAAAATAAAGGCATGGTAGCTTTTTAACCCAAATATAAAAAGTAGAAAATTTTAGCTTCGTTTGGAGTTCTATGGGTCAACTTTAGCTACAGTAGGATTAATTAGACTGGCACCTACTGTTGAAACTTGATTCCGAGTGGTTATAAAGGTCCACGCGAGGAGAGAGATTCGAACACAAAGACTATGGAACCCAGCGCCCATTTCACCATCGTTCGTTTTAGAAAAAGAAAGAAATTGCAATAACAAAATTTTGTAATTGCTGATACTTGTTAGTTGAAATGTTGATATTGTTAAAATTGGTGAATTTTTAAATATATTTGATATAGTTGATATTGTTGAATTTATTACATGATAGTGTTAAAATTGTTGATATTGTTGATGGTGATATTTGTTAATCAATAATGTTAATTGATAATGCAGAGATTTTAAGCAACAAAATAGCAAAAATATTAATTGCCTGTATGTAAAAGAAAAACTCATATCTCTAAAAAACTATCCTTAAAGGTTGTTGAAAGTTTTTTTTCTTTCTTTTATAAAAGTATTGTAAAGCCGGAATGTCTTATTAAAAATAATTTAAAAAATATTTCGATATAAATTATACCTCCCAACCACTAATTAAATTGTTATCTGAAAATTAGTTTATCGGAAATGTTCGTCACAACATTACTTCAGTTATTTTTAGTGTGCTATTTAATGAAGATGTCCTCTATGACCATTTCGAAAAGTTCTGGACTACATTTTCAGGTCGCAGAAAATTAAAGTAAGTAAACAGGACAAACTGAAACCTTGAGACGCCATTCTATAAATTCTCAATTAAAAGGAGATTTGGAAGTGAGGAAGCCAAAAGAACAAAATGATCACATCTACCGGATCCGAAGTATTTGAATGTAAGCATTGAGATATTTACCCTGCTGACAGTATTTACTCTCTTTCAGTTATATTAGAAAACGGTACAGATTAGGTTGGCAACTCTAGATATACAGGTTGGTAATCGTTATTTAGACTATTTTAGTCAAATGTTACTTTATAGGCATCATTAGCCAAGATCCTGATCAACCAAAGAACGATGGAATATATTACTGTCGCCTCCGAATTAACACACATATTTTGCCCCAAAGCAAATTTTCGTTACATTGTTGGAGAATTGTTACCATTGTCAGAACTTCAAGAAATGAATATGGGCCAACTACAAAATATTTATGCTGGGTTGACAATTATAAATGGTTATTGTTCCAACTTCAAATGAAATTAAAACTGCTCTCCCAAGGGTTGCCAACAAAGGGTTTAGCCAACAAAGAGTCAACCATTGATTAAACTGCAATGCCAACCTATGTTTCAACTTAACTAAAATGGCCAAACCCAACTGTTGGCGGACTATGCTAAAAGCAATAACAACTTACCAACAATTGGTCCAACAATTTACCAACTGTCTATGGTTTTTATGCTCAAGTTGGGAGATCCCTGGAAATGCAGTACTAAAACAAGGTTGCATCACCAAGGCCTTTATCTGGGAAATTATCCCATCGCAAAGAAACTCAATAATTGCATGTGAGATTGCGGTTAGCATGTAACTAAAACGAGAAGAATGAATATGGAATAATTTTAGGATGTTTAGTTTAAGCTTCGAGGAAGAAATCTGTATTTTAACTTTTTTAAAGAAATCGAGCTGCTATCACGAAACTTGGCAGGAATGTAGTCTGATAAGATATATGCAAATGATTAAAATTTCGACGCCAATGAGACAAGGGTAGTGCGTTATGCGTATATGAGATGCGCAGCTGGGACTGAGTTTAAAAGCAGGATTGCTCGTTTATAGAGCCTGTCGACTTGGATGAACGGTATTGTGACTAGAGATGTCTCTGAGACGTAGCCGGAGACAGTACGAACAATTGTGATAGTAGCTTGTTTCATTCTGGGTACATATATATTTTTGTGACAGAGTGTATATATATATATATATATATATATATATATATATTTTCCAAATAAAGCCATAGGTTAAAAAAATAATAATAATAAAATATATATAAATATATATATAATTGAAAGGTTAACGTTTCCCTTCATTAACTTTGATTTACTGCAACAGAACATTATCGCTCAATTTGATTTTGATCTAGATATACCAAATTCTGCTATTAGTTTTCCCCCTAAAAGGCACGTGCGGCTAACAGTTATGTAAGATTGAATGTCGTAGAACATTCGAAAGGATCACCCTATATGACGCGTTTAAGTGAGGTGTCAATTTTTAACCAAATAAAATTTCAGCGATCCCGTACTCGGGGCATGAACCTAGAGTTTTCGCGGGTCTTCTATTTTCAGCTCGAGTGGGACAAACATGTCCAACTTTTAGCTCTTCGTTCTTTTGTTTTATGGTGTGCTGTTCGGGCAACCTCCGGACTGTTCTGAATGAGGTCTCCTGTTAAAAGATTGTAAGGTATACACAAGATTCGATTCACAAGAATCGAACTTTTGAATGAATTAAAGAAGCTGCTTCAGATATGCTAATTTCGGCATACGCGCTTAGTATAAATACCACGCAGCGTCATTAATGAAAAGAGGAGGTTGTTAAGGTTGAAAAGGTGTTATCCTGCGCTAGTGCTTAGCGGGCCAGAAGTTTACGTGGCAGTACTGCTGGTTTGACTTACTGTTCGTGAGTATAAAAATATATTGTTCTTGAAAGCTGTGTTTATACATTCCGTACAAGTAGTACGCATGCTTATTGCTGTAAAAGCCAATTATATGTGCAACGAATTCAATAAACATTGTTTCATGTATAAACTGTGTTTGTATATAATTCAGTATAGAGTATCTATACTCACTTCTACCCAGACTTGGGTGTATATAATTTGAAGTGGCACTCTATTTGAATTATATACAAACACAGTTTATACATGAAACAATGTTTATTGATTTCGTTGCACATATAATTGGCTTTTACAGCAATAAGCATGCGTACTACTTGTACGGAATGTATAAACACAGCTTTCAAGAACAATATATTTTTATACTCACGAACAGTAAGTCAAACCAGCAGTACTGCCACGTAAACTTCTGGCCCGCTAAGCACTAGCGCAGGATAACACCTTTTCAACCTTAACAACCTCCTCTTTTCATTAATGACGCTGCGTGGTATTTATACTAAGCGCGTATGCCGAAATTAGCATATCTGAAGCAGCTTCTTTAATTCATTCAAAAGTTCGATTCTTGTGAATCGAATCTTGTGTATACCTTACACTATGTCCAGCAACATTTCCAAGAATAAAAAAATTGTCCTATGACCAAACTGCCTCTTCCTTCATGGCGTCGATTTTATTTGACTCCACATTGTGATTGCTCCCACTCGTCGACCACTTCTACTGTTTAATGCTCTGACGACTACAAATACTATGACTTCATAATGTGATTTGAGATCTCCTACCTGATACCTCGATTAGTTCGAGTTCACCGGCCTGTTGAGAATCACCCTGTCAAGGATATTACTTACACACACACAGATATATATATATATATATATATATATATATATATATATATATATATATATACATACGCGCGAGTGTGTGTGTGTGTGTGTGTGTGTGTGTGTGTATGTGTGTGTGTGTGTGTGTTTGTTTGTTTGTTTCTTTTAGACTACGATTTAAATACTGTTAAAAATTAGAAACTTTTTTCAAGACATTGACAGTAAATAACTTGAAAGTAAACATTATTCCTGAACCTTGAAACGTAGAATATATACCATCTTTAGTGACAGGTGAAACAAATGTCCGCACTGCAAGTAATGATTTTATATACCTGTAATGGATGTATAAAATTACTTTATTGTAAATACTTTTTCTTTTCATTTTCCCCTTAATTGTTGTAGACGTTTAAGTACAATATATTTTTCTGTAATTGGCAGATATTAGAAATTAAATATAATATTAAACAAGTTAATGATAACAAAATATCAATTTGTTTTAGACTGTAAACAACTGCTACCACAAAAAAGTTAACGAAGACTTAAACTATATTTGCATTATAATATCACAATTCAAACTCAATATGGATGGACATAGAAATGAATTTAATATATACCTATGAAAAATTATGAATTTAATCTACCTCATTAGATGAATAAATATTCCCTAAAATCAAACATCAATATATACTGCATGTATTGCAACGATGAAACATCAGAATTAGAGAATGTTCTCGATAACAACTATTTCCCAGATAAAAAATGGCATAAAAGATTATTTCTGGAATATCTGAAGAACAACAGAGTTTTTGACACTCTTGAGTTTTCGGAATGACATCTCTTGTGTAGCCTGTCACGAAAGTGGCATATGAAAGACAAACACAGATGCTTTACCACAAAACAGCATGAGCAAAGAGAGAAAGAAATTGATTGCTGTGATCAAATAGAAGTTTTTTCATATGCCCCAAAGAGAATATGTCGTTTCCTTCGTCTTTATGTATTTCTATATAAATTGCCTCTATTAACGAAATATCTAACAATAAACACATACGTAGACATGAACACGTTAACATGAACACACACACATATAAATATATATATATATATATATATATATATATATATATATATATATATATATATATATATATATATATATAAATAATAAATATATGAATAAATAAATATATAAATAATATATAAATAAATAAATAATAAATATAAAACTTTTCCAATAAAGCATTCTTCATAGCAATAAGCAAGCCCTTTGAGATTCATTTGTGTTTCAGAGCACGACAATTCACTATTCTAAATGTCCATTACACGTAATTTCTTCTGCATTATTATTTATAAAGTAAATTTCTTTTAACACTACTTCTTGGACAGTAATTAGCCGTTTCATCGTGTTATCTTTATGAAAAATATTTTTCGTCTTTCAGCTGTATTGTTAACCCACTGACAATCGAAGGCCCATTTTGCAGTTTACCCCTAAAGACCGTTCTGGCCGAGACGGAGAAGCCTCTTTCTCTTCCCTCACAGAATAGACTAACTATGGTGCTGAAATTTGTCATGGTTAGGTTTAAAGAGTCCACGCTATCAGCCTAATATTATAGAGTACGCCGAGAAAACTTCTAAGCAATAAAAATAGATCAAAGACATGAGAGAGCGACCCTGCGGTGATGTTGAACTGTTGGAAATATGACCACACACCAGGCTCAATAGGGGGAGGCAATCTAGGAGAATTTCAGCCTGCCAGGATGATTCGGTCTGCAGAGGGTTAATCCTCTAATACATTGTACAGCAATTGAAATGCCACATTTTTTAAAATTCATTGATAAGGAAGTTGAGGGTGTAGGGCACAGCGGGAGTTGGCAACAATTCGGGTGGAATTTTTAGTTGTCAGTAAACACCATGTGTTTGTACAGTAAACATCGGAGTTTTGGATCAAGGTATTCTTAGAAAACAATTGTTCTGTAACAGTAGGTTCTGTAACAAAGAGGACACCCATGTTGCGTCACCATGGATTTTAATGATGCGTCACCATGGACTTTAGAAAAACTTAGATGACGTATAGCACTCTTGTAACTGAGATTTAAATGATTGCTTGGCAACGAGCAAGAAAAGAATTTTGTTATATATGTGTAATGCTAGTTCATTGATGCGGTCTTGTGTTGTGTTCGTGTTATTGTATGTAGAATAAAATGTTTAAAAAGAACGGCGTTACATGCGTTTTCCTTCTGATAGTAGGCTATGCATACGTTTTCAGGAGCTTAAAAGAACGGATCTAGCTCGGCAAAGTGGCAGTATAAAGGGCACTATATAGGTAAGATATCTTGTCTCTAGTTGTTACGTAACAACTTAGGACGAACACGTGCTCCAAGTTACTGATGCGTTTCTTGATCGATAATCAATCCTGCAATGGGTTTCAAACGTGAGAACAAGTTGATTTGCATTACCAAGGAAACCATGTGATCGTCATCGGAACATTAGAATACCTGAAAATGTTAAACGAGTCCGTGGATTTGTTATACTCGAGGAACTTGACGCCATTCCTCCAAACACGATGGAATTCAAAGGTCCAATTGTATTGCACTAAAACGCATGTGAGAAATTCAATTACAAACATAAAAAAACACATACCTGTTAGTAAACATAAATATTTTTAAAGATCAAAATACTTTCAAATCTGAAACAAATTAAGGTATTTTGGTGTAAGACATCTTTTAAAAATATAATTAAAAACTATTGTCATTTTTCAGAAATTCCAATTTTGTTTTCTTTCGAAATTCCTCTAAGACAAACATTATACTACTGCACTGTCATTTACGTCATGTATCCTTTTTTATAATATTTACCCACGATGCAAGTAAAAATTAATTTTACGAATTAATTTTCTGCAGCAATATTGTAATGGCAGCAGTCTCTAATGGCATAATTAAAATGAAGTAAGTCGCCTAATCTTATCCTAATACCCCTATTATAGGGGAAATATTAATAAATGTAATATTTGGGGAAAATAAATTATATTTTTAAATGTCTTCCGGAAATGTAAGCGAGTGTTTCAAAATATATTACTGCTATCGACACATAATAATCATCAAATTCGAATTACTTTAAGCGATAACTATGTAAACTTTTCTCCAAACCGTAACAGTTATATGCAAATACGGATTATTTAGCTGCAGATTCTGTTAAACTCAGACTGCGATGTAATAAAATTACCACATAAAATTATTTACGATACATAAATCTGGAACTATACTTTATTTCCCATTAACTGTTTGCACTTAGTATGTTTAATACTGGTTTATTTCTATAAGAATAATATTTTCTCTACCTAAATCCCTCTATCTGGTATATGTAAACTTATGAGTCCATGCATACCACCCTTTTAGGCTCTAATTACCAATAGACGTTAGAAACTTGCGTATGTGCTCATTGAATTCATATTAATATGAAAATTTATCTTAAAATGTACCTCAGATTTTGCATTTCGTGCAATTCATAACTTTATTTCAATAGCTCGTTGAAAACTTTAAAGTTATTCATAAATTCTTAATTTAGGGATCAAGAGATTTGCGAATTTTAACGAACTGGGCACAGACTATATACGACGTTATTGAATAGGATGAATTCAGTGTGTTCGTCTAGAAATCTAATTTATTTAAAACTGTAGCCACTTCATTAATTTTAAATACCAGATAGTATGACCCATACAGAGAAGTTATGTTATTTTATAAGTTGCATATTCATGAGTACCATTTAGTGTTCGTCTGAATAGAAGAAATGTATTTGTTGTTAGGAAGCCCCACGTCATGTGAATTGAAGTAACTTGTACATAAGTACAACGCTTTATTAATTACAGCAAGAAATAGATTTTCAAGAAAAGAATATGTTATTGCAAACATCTCCCGCTTACTGTAAAGCCAGTACCTAGGAGCACTATTGTTATGGGCTCGTCACGAAAGTACAGCCTATGAATGTGCTGCAGGGAAAGGAATTCCATATGCGGAATTTCTCTATACTTTTATTGGCGACTTACTGGTGAAAAAGTTTACTCATTCAACCCACTTTTAAGTCTTTTGCAAACTTTGTTACAAAATTTAGAATGCTTTAAGATGACAAGATGAATTCTACAACTCCCATAACGGTTGCAAGTCCCCTAAGAGAGTCATAGGTATAACCTACAGTCGTGAAATTAATCACTTTTGAACTTTTGTTTTTTAGGAACAAGTCACAATGATCCAACTCCAGAATCCGGCTTGGTAACCCAGTACGCAAATATAACCTGATAACGAACACCTGCGGAAGCATTTGGTTAGATATTGTGGACGGTCAATCGAATTGCAAACTAAAGCCTAATGTGTTCATTAACTTCCTAAATCGTTCGCTGTATGTATGCGGGACTGTAGATTCAGTGCATGTCATAGCGATCTATGTTGAAAACTCCACTTTCTAAGGTCACACAAGTTTTTGAATTTGTGTTAGTCAGGTTTCTCAACATATCTCATAAAAAGAGTACGGAGAAATGATCCAGTTAAAGCAGAGGTTCTCAACCTCTGGGTCACGATCCCCTTGGGTATCGTGGAGTGTTTTCTAGGGGTCTCCGCAGTTTTGTTCAATTAAAATAAAAGTTAGCGAATTACTCCGAAAATCTTTCTGAATATTTACTTACCATGAAACTGTCAGTGAGTGACATTTTTTAAAGGAAAAAGTATTATTCAAAGTGCACACCCAAAAATCTACCGCCTTTATTTGATGAAAAATTAAAATCGCGGTTACTTAATGCAGATAGTCGACAGAATCTACACATAAGTTAGTCTTTCAACAGTCTGTGGTGACACATTTGGAGTTATTATTGTAGTTTCCCTAACGGAAAAAATGATTTTATTTAGGTAAGGGGTTTTCTTATTTTATTGTATTATAATTCTGTACCAATACGGTAAATGCATTGTTTTTCTTGAAGTTCTGTTCTGTTCTTCCTTTTACATACCTTGGATTGAGAGTAGAACGTTTCTTAAAGTTCTCCATATCTTAAATTTTCTTACGAGTTTCTCTTTTGTTAAATAAAAAATTTAGTTGGAATTATATTATGCATTTTAGTGTTTTTTTAGCCTTAAAATGTCTTTTTAATGAAAATATACAGGTTGAGAGAAGGGGTTTGCTATTAGAGGGGAATAATGAAGTAGGTCTCTTCTCGAAATATGTCAGGACACATTTATAGGAAGGAAGTAGTTAAAATTTTATATAACCGCACTTTGTTCTTACTGTAATGTACTATTTTTTGGTGTGCACGGTTGAGGCACAATATTATTTATTTGTCGATTATTTGTTGATGTTCATTATCTAAGTATGATTTCCGTTAGTTGGTAGTAATGTACAGGTACGAGTTGTACCTATGCATATTTTCTATTGCACTATGAAGCCTCCCTATTAATGTAAAACAAATTACATAAATGTATTGTTTAATTATTTATGTACATGTTTAGTTAAAAAAAATTAAGATAGGACAGTCAAGTGGAACCAGGAGCAGGTAGCTGGAAATAACAACTTTTATATTTTCTTTCTTTTTTGCTTTTCTTTTATTTTATTTTCTTGGGCTTCCAGGCTGGGGGTTGTTGCAACGGAGTAGTTAATGTGTTAAATTGTACTTTTATTGTCTTTTGTTTGGCGGTACCTTGTTTCGCAATGTATTGCAATGGTTGTTCTTAAATTGCCGAGTATGCTAACGCAGTGGTCGGCATAACTTTTGCGAATTACCGCATTTTAATAATTTTAACAAATACAGACGGTTTCTGCCATCTTGGTTTAGTTTTTCTAAGAAATGTTATGATCTGAATACACTGCCCAATCATATCTAAATTAGTTATTAATATTTGTTTCAGCCTGTTATTTTGTTATCCATACATACATTTTTATGCCTACAAGTTATGCACAAATACCAAATATGCCTACGTTTTATACTTTTATGAGTACACGTTCATGTATCTTCAATACCAGCACACATAAATTCACGTAGATTTCACAGCATACCCAAGTGGTGAATTATTATATTGACAGCATTTAGGATAATTCGCAATACACAGCTCATTGGAAAGTTAGAATTAACTGCAACATTCGAATATCAGATGCAATTAACATGTTACTGTGTTTCGCGTGATTCAGCGGGCAGCAGTAGTGATGATAAAATCATGGTGGCCACAAACCTACAGATATTAGCCTCGAAGGGGGCTTGATTATAACCCAACCTCAATGCAAGTTCTAATTATTGCTAACTTAGCGTTTCGACGACTCAGAATATCTGACAGTATAGAGTATATAGGAGAGAGAAACAACAAAAGAGAGGTGGACTAGTGCCCTTAAGTGCAATGACAAAGGAAATTGTTTTGCCTATTAAAAAATAATTATTTTTTTCATTAAAAGATTTATGGCATTAATTCAAACTTTTAAAAATGAATAAAAAATTGTTCTGTGAAAACCATGATTGATTTTAGTCAATGAAAACGTGTTTCAAATTGATATTTATTATAATGAATTATACTTTAATGTAGACAGTAGCAAAACTTTTATGTCGATGCAATGTTCGGTTTCTAATAGGGTATGTATTTAAAATATTTTAATTTTAACGCATGAGATGATCTATTTGAGAAGTAATTTGAATCCCTACCCATATCATAATATAACACAGTTTCAGATTGTACATAATTTTATTTATTTATTCTGTATTAGACGTGTTGTTGTTGATATTCATGACCCCTGGACAAAAATTCCAGAGCAGGTGGTGCATACGGGTTTTTCAGGCAGAGTTGTGTGCCTCCGGTTTAGATAGTAAAACGGGGTCAAAGTCCGTCTTAGCTAGGGGCTGCGTGAATTTTGTTAGAATGACCCTATGGACGACATTTGAAGGGATCGTACCGTCTCCCATCCTCCTCTAACTCATAGAGGGATTTTATGTTCTATGGAGCTCACGTGTCCGGCTTAGACACAAAGGTATTTATTGGCGCTTGTAGGAATTCGAACCTAAATAAAATAAATGAAAATTAAATAAATAAGTACAATGTTTTAAGGGGAGAAGAATTTTTACTTAATGAAACATGTATGCATGAAGGCTTGCCATATTCAGTCACGTAATTTTGGAAAATAAGATACATAGTAGGTTTTTATTTTTTATTTTTATGAACGTTGATATTTCACATTTGCACATGACATAAATTTTATTTATAGAAAACGTATTATTATGGACATATCTCCTTATCATAGTTTATGAGTTCCGTATAGGTTTTAGAAACGTCGGTTTATCACATTTTTACAATGTATAGCTAATTATTTATTATAAAGTTATTTTTATGAACATATCTCATTACCATAGGTTATATGTAATACGACTTTCTTACTAAACTAGAAATATGGAAATGCTTTAGTAGCGAAAAAATTATTCGAAAGTAAACCACAGATTAGTAAAAAAAATTGAGTAACAAGAATAATTTTTTTATTAGTATAACCCTTTCTATCGTAATGGGGAATACTTATTCCTCACTTCAATTGATAAATAAGCAGCCTATAATTCCCCATTACGTAATTTTTTACCCCCATCTGGTTTTTTTCTAGTTTTTACGCACTTTTATAGAGTATATAATCTCGTAACGATTTTTTTCTCTTAAGGATTCGCATTAATGGGAGGTTCGAAAGTGAAGATGTTGGTAGACATTTAGATGATTAGGAGTAAGTGATTTTAAATCTCCGAGAAGTAATATTTTTGGATATCCGATAAATGTATTAAGAAAAGTTTTGTAATGCTCTTAAGTGTAAAACTTGAATATAATTTTATTTAGTTTGTTGGTATGTTTCATAAACAATTCTTTCATAGTATATGCTATGAATCATATAAATTTAGCTTAATGTCATATGTTTTAATTTAATGTAATAGTACAATGGTACTTTGGTTTACAAACTTAATGCGTTCCGAGACTTCGTTCACAATGCGAAACGTTCGTAAACCGAAGCAGTTTTTCCCATGCAAAGTAACGGATGATGAATTAATCGTATTCACAACCTAGAACATGGTTATTCTCACCTTGTTACTATGAATTCAGTTATAAAGAAATGGTGAAAATAAATGAAAATAATCTTTATTATGGAGAACTGACACATGATAATTGTTCAGTAAAGCATTTTAGCTTTGTAGTGGATAATTGCTTGTGCAGTTGATTGATTGTGGAAAAGGGATAGAGGACTACACATATCATTGCTTGAAAGGTAAGCCATCTTCCGTAATATCACTAGGTAATTGTGATTTTAATGTTTTCTCTCTTCTTCTTCTTTCAGTCTCACAAGCTGATTTTGGAACAAGAAACGGATTCAAAGAAATTAGTCTTTTTCTTTTCAGAAGAATTTCACACAAGTGACTTTCCCGTAATGCTTTTTCTACAATACCAAGTAGTTTGGAAACTGAGTGCAAAATTCCGTATCTCCCTGAAAAGTCCTTCATCATAGTAAATTTCAAAAAGTTTAACACAATCGATAAATCTAGAAATTCACATTCTTTTTATTACGATGTATGCAAAATAAACAATCAAATGCAATATTGTTTTAATAAAATACACAAAATGCGAGAAAAACAACACGATAAAAAACCGAAAAAATATTATAATATAATAAAGTAGTTTTGAAAACATAAAGGATTTTTATGAAATTGAAAAAAGCCAATTTTCCCCTTATACGCTGGTACCATATTTTTGAAAAAAGGAACAATTTTATTATAAATCCCGCAATATATAAATGTATGGACTTTATACAATTTTTCTTTATGTTATCTTACACCCTTTTCGAAGAGAAAAATAAAGGATCAATTTATCAATAAAATAAGAATATTACATTTGAGTAATTATGAAAGTATGATGAAAGAATCACCGGGGCAAAATTCTGTGTTCTTTTAAACACATTTCAAATAATTGTACGAAGGATACCTAAACAAACAAAAATAAGACCTCGAGGTATCTCAGTGGTAGTATCACATTGTCTTTTAGAAGATGTTTTGGCCACGGTTGGTCTGCTTTGTTGGTCACGGGTTTATTTGGAGGATACTTTTCGATAAATACCTGCACTTCACTCAACTTGATTCAAATTTCTGTTATCATGGCAATGGAAACTTTCTTTTGACCACAGACACTATCTCATCCACAACTTTGACTTACGCCTCTTCCATATCAATTCTCTCTCTGACACACAGGTTGGCCAAAGTTTCTTCCAAGAAGACTGCGAGGTATTATACCCTCCCCGCTCCTACCAGGTCTTATCAATAATGTTGCAGAATATTATATTGAGAGCTAAGGAGGATATCGAAGGGCTCCTTCCAAAAATCTCTCATGGTCAAATAGATGTCATTTGTGACTTGAAAACACCTGGGAATAAGTGCCCTGATATAAAGGTTTTTTTAAATTGGAAATAACTTGCTGGCCCATATGCTGAAGCAAAGGAGTTGTGTTGGGTTGTAGAAATTTGACGTTGATAAATTTATATTTGATGTCCACGTATTTTTCGAAATTTGGAAAATAAGCAGGGACGTTATCTATGACTAGAAGACAGTTGCTTCAAGTATATTAATGAATATACATATTTTTTTTTCAGTTTTAAAATTAAGTTATATAATATATGTTTAAAATGACCAACTTTGAAGTCAAAAAAATATATTTTCTAAATTTGGTTTTTAAATTAAAAAAAATCATAAATTTTGCTGTAATTAAAACGTTTATGGTAGGAATGACATAATAGTAGGCCATTTGAAAAATATATATTCATATTGCCGGTGTATAAAATTTCATGGTATTCTAGCCAACGGTTCAGGTGATGTCATGTGCGAAATGACATAATAATGAAAACAAAATTGTTAAAATTTTAAACAATTAAAAAACTTCTCTCCAAGATTCAGAACCAGAAAGTAGAAAGCGTGCTTAACTCACAGTAAAATCTGCATATTTCTGAATAAATTATTTTCGTAACTACTGGTGATTGAAAACAGGGATATGTGTGTCGAGTCCCTCGGTCTTTAAAAACTTACTAGCAGCGCAGAAGCGACATCGGGGGATAGTAGCCCCTCCCATCCTCAAAGACCTCATAGAACTTCCGAGTCAACGGCTCTAACGTGTCCGAACCGAGCACCATCGGCTCCAAAAGCCGACGCACTACCACTGGGCTACCTCAAGGTCTTCTTATTTTTCTTTTCTTAGGTATCCTTCGTACAATTATTTGAAATGTGTCTAAAACAACACAGAATGTTGCCCTGGTGATTCTTTAATAATATCTCAAATGTAATATTCTTACTTTATTGATAAATTGATCCTTTATTTTTCTCTTCGAAAAGGGTGTAAGATAACATAAAGAAAAATTGTATAAAAGTCCAGACATCTACATATTGGGGGATTTATAATAAAAGTGTTCCCTTTTGCAAAAATATTGTACCAAAGGGAAAATATTGTGCAAAAATATTGTATAAGTTGAAAATATGACATTTTTCAATGTCATAAAAAATCCTTTATGTTTTCGAAACTACTTTATTATAATATAATATATTTTCGTTTTTGTATCGTGTTGTTTTCCGCGTATTTTGTGTACTTTATTAAAACAAGATTGCATTTGATTGTTTATTTTGCATACATCGTAATATAAAGAATGTGAATTTCAAGATTTATCCATCTTGATAAACTTTTTGAAATTTGCTATGATGAAGGACTTTTCAGTGAGATAAGGAATTTTTCACTCAGTTTCAAAACTACTGGGTACTATCGAAAAAGCAATACGGGAAAGCCAATTTAAAAGGCTGCTATGTACTAACCCCATTGGATTAGCTCACCTCAATGCTATGGAGAAAATTTGTCCACGAATGGCGACTTGGATTCAAAGATTTTTTTTTAATATGTACTCCGTCATAGAGAAAGAATTTTTACATTTGTGTACATTTTTCAGCTTTTTTTAAAAAGTGCAATTAATATTTTAAAATTTAAATTATTTGGGGAAAAATATGGTATAGTGTGTTTTCACTCATTTTCTGAACATTCGCTTCAGTATTTTAGAAGATGTCCTAGTCATTTTAAATAAACATGCATTTTTAATATTTACTATTAATTTCAATAGAAATTCATTCTTAATGCATTCAGTTCAACACATACAGGGTGCGGCACAAGCCCCCCGCTATTTCAAAGGTAAATAACAAACGAACGAAACAGTCTACAGAAAACCTATCTATTTTCAAAAAGTACAGACAATTAAGTTAGTTTCCGCTAGGTTTTCAAAATAATATCACTCATGTGTTGCCCGTTGTTTTGCGATGCACGGCCGAAGCCGTTCTTTAAAGTTTTTCGTCACTGTTCTCTGGGGGAATGGCTGGAACTTCCTCAAGTATAGCGAAATTTCGAGCACAATTTTAAGCTTTCTGATGTTCCAAAAGCGACCACTTCGTTTCTTTGGTAATGCAGATCCACTTGCTGTCGCGTTTGAATCCTATCGGAAGATTCTTTTCATTCAGAAGCGGCATCATTTGAATTGAACCCGACGAGGGTTCCAAACCCCCAGTGTGTCACGGTTACATGATTGTTATTTTTAAATAACAAGTCGATAATGAAATTGCTATGTTCACTGGACCAACTCCTGGTATCTACAGACAACTAGAATATCCGACTTAACGGTTGCCACCTCCCGCGCCGTACTACCCCTACCAGTGTGTCTATTCTGACGCACCCAATTAGTGTCGACTATGATAGACGTTAACAGTAAAGAACACAACGGATCTAACAAACGGCCCAGTTGGCAAGAGCAGCGGGCCAGAGATCTCAACGTCCCTGGTTCGTTGCTCGTCGCTGCAAATCCTCCGCTGCGTTCACTAATGGAGGCCGGGACACGAAAAATAGATCGTGATTGCAATGTCCTCCAAGTTCTCATAATTTACCTCTGGGGGTGCGGAGTCAAGTGTTCCGGTCTCGTCACTTGACTCGGTTCAAAATTACGGGACCGGTCATTTAGTCAAGCCGGACTCCCACCATTGTGGTGCTAATTCAAAACAGGAGCCGCTTCTTTCAGCCCTATAGACTATCAGGACCTGGTGAATAGAACCTCCAACCAGGGGTCATTAGCTACAACAGCAGGAATATATGCTGTTTATATCCTTATGTTATCCCGGTCATGAAATAGTAAATGAAAAGTAACAAAAATGTGATAACTATCATACACGTAAACAATAGATTTAATTTGAGTTTTTACAATTTTATTTTAGTTCTTTACGTTGTTAAAATACGTTTCACTCATATATTGGACTACCTGTTTGGACCTTCTCACGGGGGGGGGGCCCACTTGATTAAAATAATGATAATCACACATGTAAACTAAACATCCCTTAGTGTAACTTATTGCATTTTTTTATATTTATAATTAAAATGCATGTATAATTATAATGCTTAATTATTTTTCTTGGTAGAAAAATATTGGTTTATTTTGATGAATAAATACTTGGAATGAAAGAAAAGAAACCAAGAAAAAGAAATTTGAACGAAAAGCAACAGCTTAACGAAAACAGTTGCTTTGTCTATATACCACCTCACAAAACTTTCAATAAAATTACTCTCAATTTTAATTACGTTGTTCAAATATATGACTCTATTTAATACAAAAATTTAAATCTGAATAAGTATTGAAATTTATGTTTTTCGGTATTTTCTGTCTTAATGAAATAGAATCATATAGAAAATATTTAAAAAAATAAATTCAGTAATGTCTGCTATCTTTACGTATTCACTTTTGTTCCCAAGAACGTGTTCATGCAGTCATTGAAATTCTTCGATCCCTACGCTTGTGAAGTCTCATAGGACGTTTCCCAGGGGCTCTTTAGCGGTAATTTTCGTTTGAAATTCGGAAGCTGATACTTTAAATTTCGAGAGTCTCGAAAAAAATATCTTCTTTAAAACGTGAATTATTTTAAAGGAATAGACGTATTTTTCAAAAATTATGATCATATTAATTCCTCCAGTTTTCAAAGGAATTTTTAAAGAAGAGAGTAAATTGTTTAATATGATATTTTCGGCGTACATTTACATTTAGCGTTACGGTCTATTAAATTTGTGTTATCTGTGACAGGATAATATCTCTTGCAAATGTAGTCAGAATCTACATTTGTTTCTACATTTTTAATGGAACTAGAATGCACAAGGTGAAACGATTCAAGAAATATGTTATTTTTTTTTTAAATTCTAGAGACACTATGGAATACTGATTTTAATTTAAAAAAGAGAAGAAAGATGCAGGCTAACAAAATAAACAAAGATGCACAAATGAAAGGCCAACATTTCTACATCGTTGTTTATCCTCTAGCTGACCAGGTGTGCGTTTCCGGTCATACATTCTTGTGTGATTCTGTTTTGTTTTGGAGTTTTCTACATCCTACAGAAAAATGCGATCTTTTCGGCCATCCAGTGGGGTTGGTAAGAGGTATGGTCCGATTAAGTAAACAGCGCCCTCCAGCGTCAGGTATGCGTTTCCGGTCATACATTCCTATGTAATTATTGCTCGTCTTGATGCCTACTATCACCCCTCTGAATTTTTAGGCAGAATTTGGCAACATCCCGCATATATATATATATATATATATATATATATATATATATATATATATATATATATATATATATATATATATATATATATATATATATATATATATATATATTCATCTTAAAGCAAAGAAATGTTCTAATATTTTTATTAATTCCAAATGCCTTTAAAAATTAAATTACTAAGAAGAACAAGTCTACACCACTTTTAAGAAACTGAAATTCACAAAGATACAAACCATTTTTTTTATTTACAAATCGTGGACGTTATTGATTTTATATATTTTTAATTTTACTGCATTATGCTTAATCTTTTTATTACTGGTATGAAAAATCTCATCATATTTTGAAAATTAAATATTTGACATGCTTATTACGTACCGAATCTATTCGAAAAGGAATAGTTTAATGAAAACAAAATGTTTTGTCTATATACTATATATCATTTCCCTCAAACCTTTTAATTAAAATACTCTCAATTTAATTAAGTTGTATAAATATTTGACACAGATAACGTTCTACAAATATTTGATAAAAAAATTTATATGACTACGTACGGAAATTATAAAATATTTCTTTTGATTTTTGTCAATGTTTTAGTATCTAATGAATTAGAATAATAAACAAAATATTAAAAAATCATTGCTTTCAAAGGTCTTTTACGTTAGTTCTCAAGTGCATGTTCATGCAGTGACTGAATTCTTTTGATCACTTTGCATCCAATAAAACTTGTAATGTCTCAAAGGACGTTTCCCAGAGAGTCTAAAGGGGTAATCTTCGTTTGAACTTCCGATGCTGATACCCTAAATTTCGAAAGCTTGGAAATAATGTGTTCATTAGAGCGTGAATTATTTTAAATGCATATAATGTATCAGTTAGAGCATATTTGACAAAATTATTATCCTATTTATTTCTATAGTTTTCCAAGAATTTTATTCATAAGAATTTACAGCGTTCAGTTACATTTAAAGGAGCGGATTTTTCTGAATGGGATCATATACTTTGTTTCTAAAATATTCAACACCTGTTGTCTATTCTGCATCTTTTAGTATTATCTACGCAGATAAATGTTTCTGAGTATTTTTTTTAACTCCAAGAAATATTTAACATAATGAGTGTAAATTTGTAACGATATTTCTCTAGTTTATTATAGTAGTTTTGTTCAAAATTTTGAATGACTATGGAATGCTAATTTTAAAATACGTATTTAATCTACCATTTATGAAAAATGGTCTCAGTATTTTTAAATGTGTTCTATCCATTTTAAGCAACAATAGGCTTTTAAAATTTTTAATAAATTTCAGTTGCACTTAATACTTAACACTCAGAACGACAAATGTACACCATATATTACAGAATGAAAACCATACACACATCGTACTTAAAATGCTAATAGAAAGAAACAGCCTAATGAAAATAAATAATTTTTTTCTATATACCACTTCACACACAAATTTTTCTATTAAAATACTCTCAATATATTTACTTTCTTTAAATATTTGACTCATATTTAATATAGAAATTTGAATCTGACTTTGTAATGAAACTATAATTCATTTTTGGAAATATGTCTTTCGGTATTTTTAAACCTAATGAATTAAAATCATAAATAAAATATTATAAAAATTAATATTAAATACCCTCACTTTTCCTCTGAAGTACGTTTACATGCAGTCATTCAAATCCTTCGATCACTACACATCCAATAACACGTGTGATATCTCAGAGAACGTTTCCCAGAGGCTCGAAAGAGGCAATTTTTGTCTGAAATTCCAAATAGATACTTTAAAATTTCTAGGGCTTAGAAATAATGTCTTTTTCAGAACTTGAATTCTTTTAAACGAATCTATGTATCTCTTAGCACATATTTGATAGATTTGTAATCCTATTTTCTCCTCCAGTTTTCCAAGTTTTCAAAGGATAGCGTAATTTGTTTGATATTAGTTTTCGGAGTTCGTTTCCATTTAAATGAACGGACTATTTAATTTGTTTCCCTGAAAGAAGGATCAAATATTTTGTTGCAAAAATATTTAACATCCGCAGCTGATTCTGAATTTTTAAGTTTGAGAATTATTAACTGAAATAAAAGGTGTGCTTTTTTAAAAAGGTTTAAAGAATACACATTTTAATGAGTGTAAATATGCAGTTATGTACATATCGATTATAATGATAGTTTTGTTCCAATATTTTCAAATGAATGGCTATGGAATGCTAGTTTTAATGTATTTATTTTTCTTTCAATTATGAATAATACATTAAGGATTTATGAAGGATTTAATAACAATATATTTTTACTAATCTGTCCTAATTGCAATTGCATTTAATCATTTAAACATTCAGTAGGACAAACGTATACCACTTTTTACAGGATGAAAATTAAACACATATAAACCTATTTTCTTTTAAAAATAGGTTTATATTTAAAAATCATTGGTTATTGATTTATATATTCCTAATTTAAAAGAATTGTAAATTTTAAATGACAGCAGATTTTTTAATATTTGGTTCTCATTTGAACTGCATTTATTCATTAAAACGCTCAGTAGGACAAATGGAAAGCACTATTTTCAGGATGAAAATCCTAATGCTGCTTGTTGCCCACGCGAGGAAGGCGTGCGGTGTTTTTAGGGGGGTCTGCTGATGTTTGATCGTAGGGAGCGTTGGAGTCCAGAGCAGTGCGTGGGTGTATAGACCCCAGAGAAAGCTCTGGCGTTTTGTTGTTTGATAGCAGTCATAGGGAGATGAAGTAGTTAATTGTATATAGTAGTGTAAAATAAGTTCTGTGGATAACTGAGTGTTGTGATTGTGTTTGTGAGAGAAAATAAAAACTTTTGAATATTCACTGCTGTGGTGCTGAACTTTATGATGTGAATATTTACTCGTGTACCATTGAAAACGTCTTGACATCAAACGAACCAAAGTGAACCGTTGAAGTGAAGAGGGTTCGACACTGTCGCAGCCGACAGCACCTGTGGACTTGGATACCTGGATTGGTGGATAAGTGAGTGAGTCGTCAGTGCAGGTGAGAAGCCTTTAATATTTATATTTTTGGGGATCAGTTAAATAATTCCAAATAAGATGCGGACTATCAAAGGACTTAAAAAAGAAGATATAAAAGTAGTTGCCGGAGAATGTGGAGCAGAAGTAACTCCGAATTTAACGATTACCGAACTGAAAAACTTAATTTTAGACTCTGAAGAATATAAGAATGATCCAGAATTTTATAAGCAGAGCCTAATTACCGCGGTAGATGATAGAAAAAACACGAGGAACGACAACATGAATTAGAAATGATAAGGGCCCAGAACGGGAACATAAATACAGAGAATACGCAAGACGATAACGAGGATAGATGTCTAGTAAATATTATTAAAAGTGTAAAAGCATTGACTATTCCCTGTCCTAATAAGCCTGAGTTGTGGAATCTATTTTTCGCCTCACTAGAACGTGCTTTTTCAACAAAAAAAGTAGCGAAAGAACATAAAGCAGAAGTTCTAATAAATCTATTGGGTGAGAAAGCAGCAAACATCTTAATTTACATTGATGACAAAGAAATTAAAGATTATGAAGCGTTAAAGGCAATAGTGTTACGAGAGTTCGAACCAACTGCACAAGTTTGATTGGAAAATTTTAGACGGGCGAAACGGTTTTCAATGGAGACCCATGTACAATTTGCGTCGCGACTCAGTACGACCTTTCAATACTATTTAAGTCTAAGAAACTGCAAAGATTACAAAAGCGTATGCGATTTGATGGTTGCGGATAAATTGTTTTCCACACTCGATCAAGAAACACAAACTGACATTGGTGTGCGGCAAGGTAACGGGTGGTTTCCGTCGATTGATCTCGGAAGGGAATGTGATACGTTTTACGTAGCTCGAGGAAAAACGTTCCATAAACAAGCCTAACCAGATTCAAATTGCACGCGAAATAATTCAGAACATGTCGGTACAACACCTGAGAAGGGGAAATACATACCACCTCATATGCGGAATGAAAATGTGAGAAAGTCTGAAACCTTTTCGAAATATAGAAGCAAAGATTGTTATGTGTGTGGCTCGAATACATATCTCGCACGTGATTGTGGAAAGAAACAAGAAGATTTGAGAAGTTCGCATGAGGACAATACTGTACCAGATAAACATCGAAATAATAGCGACGGGCCATTAGCAGCAAAGGTGGAAGTGAAATATTTCCAAACAAAAATCCCGATTCAACCTTTGGAGTATATAGACCTTCTGATCAATGAACACCAAATTAAAGCGATTTTGGATGGCGGATCACAAATTCCTCTCATGAATGCATCATACGTGTCGAATACTGAGACGAATGGAAGGATAGTTCTCGTCTCAGCTTTTGGAGAGGATATCGAGGCAAAAATCTGCAAGGTGCCAATTTGTCTACACACGAAAAAGCATGGGAATAGGATGTTCTATCCCATAGAAATATTCGTTGCCGTTACCGATAAATTGAACGTCGCATGTCTCCTAACCCCCAGCATTTATCAGTTGCTTGTGAACGCCGGCGAACACAGCTGGGGCGAAGACTATGAAACAAGAACTCCTCTTACTGAGGAACAGGGAGTGCCTTGCGAGGGAGAAAATATTGACTCTCCACTCGGGGGTGAAAGAGGTCAACGAAATACGGAGGGGGAGCCTCTCACTGTATGTTTTGAAGCAAGAAATAATGAGGCTGCTGATAACAAAACTAAAATGCCCGGCGCGGATTCGCCAAAATTTAGAGAAGAACAAGTAAAATGCGGCTCTTTAGAATCCGTGAGAGGGATTTTGAAACGACAGAAAGGGAATTTTGTGTCGATCCAAGGACTCAATTTCCATCGAGATAGAATATTAGGAGAAACAGAGATGCAGCTGGTATTGCCTTACAATAGAGGAAGTAAAGTGTTGCATTTAGCACATAAATCAAGCATTGATGCTGAAAATGCTCAGCAGGCAATTTGCCAAGATGTGAAAGATAACAAATCAGTGTTTGCAGAAACGCTTTCTATTAAGCGTAAAGTAGAACCCAAAAGCAGGTCTTCTAAAAGGCAAAGAAATACCCGGGAAAAGCATGGTTGCCTGGAAGAAAGAAGCATAAAGAAGGCTGTTGAAATCAGTTATTGTACTGAACATCCCAAAACGAAAACACAGTTACGAAGTCTTTTAGGTTTGTGTAATTATTATAGTGATCGGCCAGGAGCGAAACTGGCAAATGCAGATGTTGTGTCGTGTCTTCCAGTCGAGGACTAACTATCAGAAATCACGAACTTTTACGATGGACTTAGTGTGGAACTTTTTAAATACTTTTCTTTATATGTAGTGTTTTAACAATATTTTTCTTTCTTTCTAAGTTGCAGTATCTTAACGGGTATCGATATTATGTAGCTAAGTGATAAATCTATTTTATGTGGTGTCCAGTCTGGTAAGAAGCGCATTTCCTTTATTTCTAATTGATGTTATTCTGTTATCTTTAGCTTTCTCAGGGTTATGAAGACAGGCATTTTGATTATACATATATTATTTTATGTTACCTGCGTAATTTTAATTAATTCATGGTTATGAAGATGTGCATTTTGATATTAGTATTTCATTTTATTTTACCTGTGTATCGTTAGCTATTAATAGTTTTGGAAATATAGTAGTTCCAAATATTGGTAATTATGATTATGTTTAGTGCTAGGAGTGTTTATTTTGTTTATTATTATTATTATTATTGACATTTATGTCATTTGTAGTTATTGTTATTATTATTGTGAAATTTTGGTAAATAGAATATTGTGTGTAAAGGCCGGCAGACAGGTAATTGTCAGATGTGGATTTGCAGATTGTATCTGCAACCATCATCTTGGGGAGAAGGTGTCGTGTCTGCCGCGTCAACCCCTTGTGTTTTGTCCCTATACTTTCCTCTCAAGAAAGCGGGGGGGGGGGGGGTAGGGAAATGACCCCGGCATGATAAGGGATTCGTATGGTGTTCGGAGACGGGATACCCTGGGCAGATGGCAGGGGAGGTTAGATGCTGCTTATTGCCCACGCGAGGAAGGCGTGCGGTGTTTTTAGGGGTGTCTGCTGATGTTTGCTCGTAGGGAGCGTTGGAGTCCAGAACAGTGCGTGGGTGTATAGACCCCAGAGAAAGCTCTGGCGTTTTGTTGTTTGATAGCAGTCATAGGGAGATGAAGTAGTTAATTGTATATAGTAGTGTAAAATAAGTTCTGTGGATAACTGAGTGTTGTGATTGTGTTTGTTAGAGAAAATAAAAACTTTTGAATATTCACAGCTATGGTGCTGAACTTTATAATGTGAATATTTACTCGTGTACCATTGAAAACGTCTTGACACCAAACGAACCAAAGTGAACCGTTGAAGTGAAGAGGGTTCGACAATCATCAAAACACTCTGTTGGACAAATCGAAACCAACTTTTTCAGAATGAGAATCCTACACATATAAACCAATTTTTCCTTAACGAAAAACGAAGGTTATGAATATATATATTCCTAATTTAAAGGTTATGTAAGTTTTAAATAACAACAGATTTTTCAATATTTAGTACTCATTTCAATTGCATTTAATCATTGAAACACTCAGGACAAACGTATGTCACTTTTTACAGGATGAAAATCGTACACTTATAAACCAGTTTTCATTTAACAAAAAACGAAAGTTATTGATTTTTATATTCCTCTTTAAATTAATTCTAAATTTTAAATAACAATAGATTTTTCAATATTTAAAAATTAACTCATTCAAATTGCATTTAATCAGTAAAAGTCTCAGTAGGACAAATGCAAACCACATTTTTTACAGAATGAGAATCATATACATATAAACCAATTTTCTTTTAACACATACTGCAGAAACTAAAGTTTAATTTGAACCAAAATTTGTATATATTTAAGAAATATTTCTATTTTTACTATGAAACTGAAAATAGTGCAATTTTTTTAATAAATTAAATTTTATCTATGCCTGAAAAATGCATTCTCTAGAGATCTGTAAACAAGTTTAGATTCGGTTTCAAGTAAATGATAATGTGTACCATCTGTGAAAATTTCACGCAAAAATATGATATAGTTCTAGAGATAACAAGTGCGTTATATGAAAAAAACACATTTTGAGATAAATCACTTTGAAGTAATGCACTTTAAATCTATTTAAAGTAAACATGTGACACATTTTTAATCATAACTTCCGTAATTATGGGAATTTTTTTTCAAGCGGATTGTCTAAAAATACTCAGAAAATGTTAATCTTTTATATATATATATATTTTTTTTTAAAAATTCGATTTATTTTGAAGGTATAGCTGTTGTATATCTCTCAACGAATAATGAATGCTATTGATTTCTACATTCCTGGTGTAATAGTATAGTGCTTACATTTTTATTTGATAAAAAATATCTCAGTATATTTTGAACGTAGAATACTTGATATGCTTTTTTAAGCTACAAATATGATATAAAAGAAGGAGTTTAATCAAAATCAGTTATTTGCTTTTGTACCAATCCTCACGGAACTTTCAATTAAAATATTCTCTATTTAACTGTTTATGAATAATTGACACTTTGCTCATACAGAATTTTGAATAAGTATTGAATAATTATTGAAATTATAAAACTATTTTTAAAATTCTTTCATTATTTAATTATCTTATAAATAAGAATCTCAAACAAAAGATTATAAAAAATCAATTTCAAAGATCATCAGTTTAATTCTGAAGTAAGTGTTCATGCAGTTATCGAAATTCTTCAACCACTGAGCATCCAATAACACTTGTGATGTCTCAGAGGACGTTTCCCAGGAACATTAAAGCGGTAGTTTTCGTTTGGAATTCCGAAGCTGATACTTTAATGGAGAATTTAAATTTCGAGAGCCTGGAAATATTGTATTACTTAAAGCGTGAATTATTTTAAATCAATCGATGTTTCTGTAAGCGAATACTTGATGAAATTAGGATCATATTTATTCCTGCAGTTTTCAGAAGATACAGTAATTTGTCTGATATAAAATTCTCATCATTCGTTTAAATTTAAAGGAGCAGACTATAAAATCTGCTTTCTTAGAAGGAGGATCATATAGTATTTGCTACCAAAATATCCAGCTTTTCTGTTGATTCAGTATATATAAGACAAAGTATTAATTACTCTATAAAATGTGTCATGAACATATTAATTTTATGAAAAATTACTAGGAATACTAAGTTTAAAGTGCATAATTGTAAAATGATATTTATGCAGTTTATTACATAATTAAACAGTGTTTAAATATTTGAGAATGAGTGGTTATGGAATGCTGGTTTAAATTACATATTTAACTTTCATTTATGAATAATATTTTAGGCATGTATGAAGGTGTTTATTATTATTGAATAACAATATATATATTTTGAATATTAGGTATTAATTTCAACTGCCCTTAATAATTAAAACACTCATTACGACAAATCTGTACCACTTTTATACAATGATAATCAACAGTTATAAACCAATTTATCCGCAAAAATATTGAAAGTTAACGATTTTTTATATTTCTCATTTAAAGCCTTAATGCTTTTTCTATGGTATGAAAATATGAGTATCTTTTGAAGACTTAATATTTTACATGCTGTAAGAAAAGAAACAGCTTAAGGTATCCGACAACGTTTAAAACATCGATATTGACGAACATTCCGAAACTGTTTGTATTCCCTTTTTTTTTAAGATTACAAATTTATTTTTCTAAATATGCTTTTATTTATTCGATACGATCATTAGAAATGAAATTAGAGCGATTCAAAGATCAACACCAGCATTGAATTTCAATAAAAGTTGAAAACCTTAATCGTGTTTTCTGAAAAACTTATTTTATATCAAAAATGTAAACGACTCGTGATAACTCTAAATATAATCATGATATGACTATGAAATTTTCCACGCATGTTTTTCATACTACTAAGAATTTAATGGACTACAGATTTGGTTCTAGGTATATAATTTGTTGATTTATAGCTGCATTTATAAAAAGTCTCATGGAAAAGTAGTAAAATTTTACATGTAATTGAATATAATGGCCCGTATTTTTTTAGATTTTGAGATATCGGTTAGCTTGTAGGTCATTAAACTAAGAAGGTACTTACATACATATGACAAAAAAAGTTAACTCCTTCTGTACCAGTGGATCCACGACAGAACTGCAAATTAACTGTTATTATGTAATTTTTACATAAATCGATGTAGATATCGTCTTATAAATATTTATATATATATATATATATATATATATATATATATATATATATATATATATATATATATATATATATATATATTTAAATATAGATACCTATATCTCATCTTATTAATATGAATAAAAGCATCTCATTTATTTGAAAACTATTACTTGATATTTTAAATCTAAATGCCCGAAAAACTGGTTTTACATGTAATCTTCATATGCATATGCAGGTACGGAAGGGGTTAATGCTACATGCATATTTTTTTTAGAGCCAGAGCCTTTTTGCAAAAATAAAATTTGCTAAATTTTGACCTAATTTCCTCAATTTTGTAAAAAATTGCATAGTTAATGTCTATTTTTTCATAATTTTACACTTTTGGTGTTATATTCCTTCGAAAAATAAGATAGAAATTTTCGGAAGTACAGTTTTTCAAAGAAAGGGCTCCGAACGTAGCCGTAAAAATGAAAATAGATGCTTCGTCTATATATTAAAGTCGTACACATTTCAGATAAATTTCTCTCAATTTAATTACGAAGTATAAATATATGACTTTTATTTGATGAAAAAATTAAAATTTGAAAAAAAAGAAGTATTGAAATTAAATTTTTTTTCGGTTTATTACTACCAATGATTTAGAATCATAATTAAAAGATTAAAAAAAGGATATTCTGAAAGTCTTGCCAACTTACCACAGTCACTTTTGTTATCAAGTACGTGTTCATGCAGTCAGTGAAATCCTTTGATCACTACGCATCCAGTAACACTTGTTATGTCCTAAAGAACGCTTCTCTGGAACTCGAATTCAGCATTGTTCGTTTGGAATTTTGAGAGCTTGGTAACAATGTATTCTTTAGAGTGTGAATTATTTTACAGGAATCGACATATCTATTAACGATTATTTGTTAAAATTTTGATCCTATTTACTCCCCAAGTATTCTAAGTTTTCATAGGATAAAGAAATATGTTAGATACCAGTCTTCGAAGTTAATTATATTTCATGAAACAGAATATTTAATTTGTTTTATCTAAAGGATGATCATATATTTTGATGCAAAAATATTCAATAGCTGTAGATGATTCTGAATTTTTAAGTTTATGTATTAGAAACTCAGTGAAGCGTTTAATATAAGATGTTAATTTTTTTAAATGTTTCAGGAATGCCTATTTTAATGAGTCTACAGTTTAAATTATATTTATATCGTTTATAATTATATATTTGTTCTAATAATTTCTAATTAATGACTGTGGATTGCAGATTTTAAATAATTTATTTATTTTAATTTATGAATAATGCCTTCAGTATTCATAAATGAATAATCATAATTCAGTACTCATAAATGCAATATTTAGTATTAATTTCAATTGAACAAGGGGGATATAAACTTTGCACTCGAAAAAGTGCACCGATTTTACTACCAAGCTTAATGTGTTATCAAAGAGTTAATTTGTAATGAATTTAAACCAATTTTAGGAGGAATTTCACAAAGCTCTATATATTAGAAAACAAAAGCAGAATTTTTAGGAGATTATTCGAAATTATTTTATGTAAAAAAAATAATGTTTTATGAATAATGAATGCATTGAGTGCATATTTAAAAAAAACTATAAGAGATACCTATTAAATTATTTGTATATATTCTATCCATAGGTTATAGTTTAATCTACATCTAAAACAGTTACCATATTTCACATAAAAATATTTTTTTCAGGCAAATGTATTATAATGTAAAAGAAATATCATAAAAAATTTTCACAAAAAATTGCTGGAAAAATATTGTGAATTGTACTTACCGAAATTTTGGTGGAAATTTTATAAACATACTAGATATGCATGTATATAAAATTTTAGCAATTTGTGACCATTAGTTTTGAAGAACTCGTGCGCGCAAGTTTGAAAATAACCGTTTTAAGAAGAATCCATTTAAAGTTTAAAGTTTCTATAAATTACAGTACTATTAGCCTTATACATTTACAATAAAATCGGTTCTATTTGTAGTATCGAATTAATTTTTTTTAAAGATTCCTTACATTCCAGACTTCAAAATAAAATCATAATAAAATTGAGTTTTTTGAAGGTTTTAAAGTGATCTACCCCCACCCGTTAATCATCAAAACACTCAGTAGGTCAAATTTATACCACTTTTAACAACATGAGAATCATAGATATATAAACCAATTTTCTCTTTACGAACAATGAAATTTATTGATTTTTATATTCCTAATTTAAAAGAATAATGCTTACAGTTTTTACTCTGGTATAAAAATCTGAGTATATTTTGAATATCAAATATTTGATATGCGTAATATTTTACAAAATTGATAGAAAAGGATCTACTAAATGAAAATAAATGTTTTGTCTTTATATCGCTTCAAATAAAAAAAAACTTTCAATTAAAATACTCTCAATTTAATTACGCAGTATAAATATTTGACTCTTCTTTCATACAAATTTTGAATCTGAGTAAGTATTGAAATTATAAAACTTTTTTGAAATTTCTGTCAATATTTTAGTAATTTATGAATTAGACTCGTAAAGAAAAGATTAAAAAAATGATTTCAAAGATCTTCCTTTTTGTTCTCAAGTACACGTTCATGCAGTCATTGAAATCCTTCGATTACTATGCATCCAGTGACACTTGTGATGTATCAGAGAAGCTCTCCCAGGGGCTCTAAATCGGTAATTTTCATTTGAAATTCAGAAACTAATAGTTTAAATTTCGTGAGCTTCAAAATAATGTCTTCTGTAGAGCGGAAATTATTTTCATTTAATTCATGTACCTCTAAGCGCATGTTCCATAAAATTATGATCGTATTTATTTCTCCAGTTATCAAAGGTTTCAAAGAACAGAGAAATTTGTTTGATATGAATTTTCGGTATTCATTATCATTTAAAGTAACGAAGTATTGCATTTTTTTTTACCTAATTGAGGATCTCAAATCTGTTGCAAACATAGTAAATATCTGCAATTTATTCTTCATTTTATAGTGGAAGCATTTTGACCAAAAGATTTATTTCATGAAAGATATTGTTAACTTTTTAAACATTATACGGATACTTGTTTTAACCCGTAAATGGTAACATCTATCGGAAGCATCTAACAGTAACATCCGTTCATGAGATTAAGTTGAATTTCGTAGCTCCTTACTTACGTAAATTTTCAATTTTCATTTAATTTCAGCTCTGTATTTGAGTTATTATTGATTTATAAAATATATTTACACGTGGTTGTAATTTTAATATAAATTTGCTTAAACCTTTAAATGCGTTTCTCTGCATGATGGTTTTTTTTCACCATTTCTTGTCTTTAAATTGTTATAAGTCAAGAACCGTTAAAGATAAATGATTCAAAATTGGAACATGTCTTTTTAAATTATTTTACTTTATTTCAGCAAATTTGAGAAAAAAATTTATATTAGATTTAAGAAATTTAGTTACATAATTTAAAAAAAAATTACTCTAAATATTCTCATTTTTTTAAAATTAATATTTTTAAAAATATTGAATCCGAATTAAAACATATATATATATATATATATATATATATATATATATATATATATATATATATATATATATATATATATATATATATATATATATATATATATATATATATATATATATATATATATATATATATATATATATATATATTTTTTTGTTTAATGATATGAAAATTTTTGAAATTCGACCAATAATATTTCGAGTTATAACAACTTTAAAGTACCCCACTTTTTAAAAAATATTTAAAATTCAAATTTAAAAAACACTTTATGAGAAGTTTTATTATATGATTTTGTTTACAAATTATATGGTTTACCATCACAAAAAAATTCAAAATTTTAACTCAATAAATAATTTGTTTAACTCAATGAACAATTTTTTGGAAGGGTAAATGTAAGGCGATAAAGTAAACAACACCCAAATATAAACAAACACAACCAAGGTCATGGAATAATTGAAGTATAACCAGAACATGAAGGTATCAAATAAATAATTATGCACCCTAGTGGGAAAAGTATGAACTCTATCCGTCCGAGAGACGGATATTACCCTCTACGAGTTAATGAGTTATATAGTTTGTGTATTTTATATATTTATATTTAGCTTAAATATCTATATAGCTTTCGGGTTTGTTTTGAAGTGTATATTTTGTTAATTATCATGTTAGCACACTGAAGGGTACGTTGTTATTGGTTGGTACTGAGGTTGTACCTTGTTTGGTGATAAGTTGATAGATTTATTAGATTTCGGTACTGGGGGAGTGTCATGTTGCTTTCTGGTTACTGAGATTGTTCTCGGTTATGTAGTTTTAAGTTATTTTGATTAGCTTTGGTGTTGTAAAGCTTTCAAATTTTCTTTATTTTTTAGTTGAAATAAAGCTGGACTATCCTGTCTTTCGAGAAGTGCAGAAACGTTAACACTCTCGGGGAAGCTTAGTACCTAATTACGGAGTGTTCGTTTAAATTGGTTTCATGGTTGGCCAGGAATAAACCAATATTTCTTTACAAATGGTGAAGGATAAAGATTTTTTGCATTTCTTGTTTAAAAGCATAATGCTTACATTTTTTGGCTCAAAAAATATAAGTATATTTTGAAAATTACATATTCTGCGTGCTGTAAGAAATGAAACAGCTTAATTAAAATACTAGATTATTCATCTATGTACCCCCTCGCAAAACTTTCAATTAAAGGACTTTCAATTTAATTTCGTAGTATACATATAGCTCTTATTTGGCACAGAAATTTAAACTAGAATAAGTATTGATTTTTTTTCGCTTGGTATTTTATTACCTGTATAAATTACATTCTTAAAGAAAAGGTTTAAAAAATGTTCAGAAAGATCTGTCATCTTCAAGTATTCACTTTTTTTTCTCAAGTACGTGTTCATGCAGTGACTAAAATCTTCCGATCACTACACCTCGAAGAATACTTCTCATGTCTCAGGGACGTTTCCCAAGGGCTCTAAAGAAGTAATTTTTGTTTGGAATTCCGAAGCTGATACTTTAATTTTAAATTTTAATTTCGAGGGCCTGGAAATGATGTCTTCTTTAAATCAGGAATTTCTTCGAAAGTATAGATGAAGATTTTATTGCATATTTTATGAAATTATGATCCTATTAATTCCTCCAGTTTTCAAAGGAATTTTTAAAGCAGAGAGTAAATTGTTTAATATGATATTTTCGGCGTTCATTTACATTTGAAGGTACGGAATATTACATTTGTGTTATCTGAGTCAGGATAATATATCTGTTGTAAAACTAGTCAGCATCTGCAGTTTATTCTGCATTTTTTAATCAACGTATAATATACTCAGCGAGATCAGTCAAGAAAGATGTCAATTTTTTTTTAAAATAAAATTCTAGGGATACTGTGTAAAGTTGGTTTAAATTTAATTATTTACTTTCCATTTATGATTAATGTCTTCAGTGTTTAAGAAGGCATTCTAATCATTTTGAATTCGATAATTATTGAATATTTTTAATTAATTCGAAATTCACTTAATCATTACATCACGCAGGGAAATCTGTACCCCTTTTTATACACCGAGTATCCCACAAATTGTGAAAGATATTGATTTTTTTTTATATTCCTATTTTAAAAACATAATTTAACATTTTTTTCGTGGTATAAAAATCGCAATTGGGCTTGTGGCGGCCCAGTGGTACAGCGCGCTGGTTTTTAGTACTGAGGGTGCTCGGATCAAATCCTGGAATCGCGTCAAGAAAAATGCCTCCTTTCGTGTCGTCCCTTCATATGGGGTAATGCTGTCCGCCAATATGGTGCCCCCACAATAAAATGGACAGTAAAATTGAGGCGTACTATAGGCGAATGTTTGACGATAAGTGCCTCCGCATTGGGGGGGGGGGGGTAAAAAAAATCGGAATTTATTTTGCAGATTTATAATTGACACCATTTAGGAGAACATACAGTTTAATTAATATATTTTTTTAATACCACTTCACAGTGAGATTTCAATTTTTTTTCCAATGTGGTAGGCGGCATTCTTGGACAATATCCTTACTGTCATATGACACGGAGGTTTTGCGGGCAACTTATCCGGTAGCATCGTACTTCCTATGTGTAGATCCCGTAATTTTCAATCGAGGCAAGTGACGAGATCGGAACACTTCTCCCCGCACATTCAGATAAATTTGTGAATTGGAGGACAATGCAGCCATGGCAGATTTCACGTGCACCAGCCGTCATTAGTGTACACGGCAAAGGATTTGTCAGCGACCGGCATCGAAACCGCAATCCTCAGATCAGTGGCTCGTAGCCTTTGATATTATTTGCTCGTAGCCCAAACACATATTTAAATCTGAATAAGTATTGAAATTATAAAAAAATTTATAATCAATTCAGTATTTTGCTTTCAATTAAAATACTTAAATTTAATCATGTAGTATAAATATATCTTATTCAAAACAAAATTTCAATCTGAATAAGTATTGGAATTATAAAACTTACAAAAATCAGTATTTTACTACCAAATAAATTAGAATTATAAAGAAGCGATATAAAAAAATTACTTTTAAAGATCTTCACTTTTGTTCTGAAGCACGTGTTAAGTCTGTCATTAAAATCCTTTCATAACTACGCATACAGTAAAATTTGTGATGTCTCAGAGGATGTTTCCTGTAAACTCTAAAGCGGTAATTTTCGTTTCGAATTCTGTAGCTGATATTTTGAGGGGAATTTAAATTTCTAGAAAGTGGAAATAATGTTCCTATAAAGCCTGAACAAATTTAAATGAATTAATTTTTCTTGAAGAAAAATTTGATAAAATATACATACCTATTTATTCTTATAGTTTTCAGATGATAACAGTAATTTGTTTGATATAGAATTTTCAGAATTCGCTTACATATTTCAAAGAAGAGACTATTAATTTGTGTTATGTAAAGAAGGATTACATATGTGCTGGAATAAAAGGTAAATATGCAGTTTGTCCTGAAGATATTAGGCTGATTAGGTTCTCAGCTAAATGTTTCATGAAGATTTTTTATTAACCTTCTTTCAGTGTTTTACTACTAATGTATTAGAATTATACAGAAAATATAAAAATAAATGCTACCAAAAATGTTCAATTTTGTTATCAATTACATGTTCATGCAGTCATTGAAATCCTTCCATCACTATGCATAAAATAAAATTTGTGATGTCTCAGTGGACGTTTCCCAGCGGCTCTAAAGAGATAATTTTCATTTGGAATTCCGAAGCTGATACTTTAAATTTCGAGAGATTGGAAATATTGTCTTCCTTAGAAAGGGAAAATTTTTGAATCCATCGGTGTATTTGTTAGCGCGTGTTTGATAAAATTAGGATCCTGTTTACTACTCAAATTTTCCATGCTTTCAAAGGACATACTAATTTGCTTGATATGAATTTTCGGCTTTTGTTTACATCTACATTAAGCTACTACTGAATTTACTAAATTTCCTCCGTAGGGGATCAAATATTTTGTTGCAAAACAAGTCAACATCTGTAGTTAATTTTCCATTTTTCCCGATGTCTTATGTATTATAAGAGATCATTCATTAGATATGTCTTATTAAAGCTGTCTGCATTAAAAATATCTAGTCCTTTCTCAATACACCTATAATATATGTAATAGTGTATATTGGATATAATTTTGATCATATTTCTCTCTCCTGTTTTTCAAGATTTCAATGGATATAGTACTTTGTTTAATATGTAAGTTTAGGCTTCATTTAGATTAAATAGAAGACACGATTTTAATTAATTTGCTCTGAATGGTGATTATATATTTTTCTTAAAAATAGTCAACATCTGCTATTGTTTCTTCATATTAGTCAGAGTATTTATTGAGATAAACGAAGTTCATTGTACGAAGTTCATTATAGAATACATCCTCATTCATATCCGATCATAACCATCAGGTCATAACCATTGAGTTTAAAAAACGAAAGATATTTTTCAGTTTATTTTATTTAATAAATACTATTGACATGTTTATAAAAAACTCATATGTTGTTCTACATATTTATTACCTGTGAAAAGCGTGCTCTTTAAATTTATTTCTCAGTCATCTTTGCAGCATTTTTAAGTATCAATTGCTAGTAAGGTAGGCTTAAGGGATTTAACATGAAAAGAGATTTTAATGGGTTTTTCATATATTTAATGTTCTTTTAATATTAAGAAAAAATATTAATTGAGAAAACTATTTAGCACTATACGGAAATAACTTGCCTTTTTGTTCAAATGTTTATCACTTTTTTCAGCGTTTTTTATAGCAAGGCATAAAAATGTTTGAAAGTAACTATATTTGTTTTCACAGCAAATTAACTTACTAAAGGATGTATGACTCTTTCAGGGGAATCACTAAAATCTGTCAGTTTAGTAAAAAGGAATTTTGTTAATAAATATGCAGATTTGAAAGCATAAATTATACGGAATAGTATAATAATTTTATCTAGCGTATTTTTCCTTATTTTATGTGACATTAGCACTTGTTTAAATTTTCTTTGTTGTCTAAAATATAGTATACTGCGCTATTTGAGTTACATTTTCTCAAAACTAAATTGGTCTGTATGAGGAATATGCTGTTTACTAGTATAATGAATGTTTAAACTATGAATACAATTAATGTAAAATTGTTTAAGAGAACTCGTATAATAAATTGGTGTAGTTTTTGTATTTTAATGTTCACTAACACTACTATAAATCAACTTTTTTTTGGTTTAAATTATGTTTATGTTTAATGCAAGATGTAAAAATGTATATTAGACATTGGGGTGCAAAGTAGTTCCACCTCCTCGTGGTGCACCCTGGGCAACGTTGCAACGGCAAAGTGAACTACAGCATTCGGCATGTCATCTTCAGTCTCTCACCCCGGGTTTACCCGATGTAAATCTCGATGTAAGTCTCTGGATTTTCGTGTTCTACTGTGGAATGCTGGTGGCCTGTCCCAGGCTAAGAAGGCTGACCTCCAGGAAACTCTTTTAAAATTTTAAATTTGATCCCGGCGGAATTTGATATTGATGTATTTACCATCATGGAGGCAAATCTTACTGATGAACAATTGAATTTTTTCTCTTTTTTAGGGTATGGGACTTATCTTCTCCCTAAATTTAGACAAGTTGCCAGTCGTATCTTAGTCAGAGTTAATTATCAACTTGCAGCTGATTTTGAGGTTGTTAAATCTATGGGAGAAACTACAGATAAGAGTGAAATTATTAGAATTAAAGTGTGGAAAAATAAATGCCTCTTTAGAATCTATGCCGTTTATATTCCTCCCGGTAGCAAACCTGACCTATCAATCTTAACCATCAAAAGACAATCTTGATTGGAGATTTTAATGCTCATTCAAAAAGATGGGACTACCCGGATTTGAATGCTTCTGGACAAGAACTTAAAGATATTCTTAATACTACACCTCTTGAACTTATATATCATACTGGAGACTCACATACATATCTCCATTATAATGGGACTTGTAGTTCCCCTGACTTCTTATGTGTTTCATCTGATATGGGTGCTCCCACTAAACGAAAAATTATTGAAGACCCAGGTTCGGGCCAGAGACAAGTCATTGCCTGTAGGTAAGATTTTTGATGGAATTACAATTTGTAGACGGAAAAGTCAAAGGCATCCATATCTATGAAGGGGAATTGGTGATGGCAAAAGTTCTGTGATAAAACTTGCTCTATTCTGTCGTGGGGAAAAGTTCGACACTGGATGGTTCTATAGTTTGTAGAGCAGATTGTGATGAAGGAATAAAAAAGTTTAAGGCTGCACGTGATGCTGGCGGAATCTCTAAGGCGAACAGTTCTCTGATGCATTTGCCGGGAGACAGGACATCAATATAGCTGCATCTCTCGAAATGTTGTAGATGATCCAAGTAGAATAGTATAGTGAAGTTTTTTGTAAAGAAGCGTTGAATACTCTCAGGATCGTTGTTTCTCCTGGTAACTGACTTACCCGGTAAAATTATTATTAAAAGAACTGATTACATGACACGTTGTTGAGTCGAATCGATTTTTTTATTTTGATATAATGCTACGTAGTCATATCATAACTAATACAAACATTTCAGAGGTGAATTTTTCACTAATACCATAGACAAGTACTTTGCAAAGAAATATATATTAGGCAAAAGCATGGCCTTGCTGGATGAGTTTTTTTTAAAACTCACAACTAAGTACAGTAACAAGTTCGAATCATATCAGTATCTAATTTCTTTCGAGTCGAGCAAGAGGGAGCGAGGGTTGCAAGGAAAGTATGTACTAAACTTCGCCAAGCGCTGAAGCCTACGAAAGGTAGGAAGAAGGAGCGCATTATGTAAAAAGGGCGAGTAACGGCGAAAACTCGTAGCCATGTACCAATGGCGTGAAGGCGCGGTAACTTTAAGTGCGTTGATTGGCTGTGCAGGTGGGACCTGGCGACTTATGACATTCACCAAAATTTGGAAATTTGGCGCCAAGGCGGTTTTCTCAAAAGCTGCAAGGAATAAACGAAACTGTATTGCCGCTCTGAGACGAAAATCAATACGCTTTGTAAAGAACTGACAGACGTCTCTATGGGCGTCACATAGAATGATCAACTGTGCAGGAAAGGTCGTCCCCATATGGTACGCTGATTGTTAGCAACGACACAGGAAACCGTAAATCAAAAATAGCCCTGAGTAGGAACCGTAATGGTTTATTTCAACAATATCATGCCTATTCAACTTAAGCACAGGTGTGCGTGAAAGAGCAAGACATCGTTAAAATGAAGACCACCCTGAATTAAAAAAATAAGGACTTAACAAAAACACCTGCTACCGTTAAAATACAGTACCTAACCTGACTGAGTTAGATTTTTACATGTTATTAAATAATTTAAGTTTAAATTGAGACAAAATTAATACACATTAACTGTAGCGATAAATTCCACGCTACATTGCCCTTATTAATATTAACGAATCAAGCCCTGTGCCTCAAAATGAAAACCAAAGGGTATCGTGGAATTTCAAGAAAGCGAATTGGAAAAAATTCACAGAACTTCTGGAGCGGGAGCTAAGGGAAGATAAATTAAATTTTGATTGTCACCCTGATAGGCTCGTACGGGAAGTAAACAGAGCTATTTTGAAATGTGCAGGGACTTGCATACCTAGAGGTAAAGTTAAAACTTATAAATGCTTTTGGTCACCAGAACTTGCAGAAATGAAGAAAAAACGTGAAAGGCTTAGGAGAAAGGCTGAACTCACCCAAAGGCCAAGTGATGTAACCTCTTGGAGGAAACAAATGGGAATTTTTAGAAATGCAATTTTAGATGCGAAACGAAAGTCGTTTGAAAATTTTATTTCAAATGCAATCTATAAGAAGGATAGTTTAAGAATCTATAAATTTTTGGCTACTATCCAGAATAAAAAACCAGTGTCCAAACGAGAACCAATCTCTACCGAAAATAAAACCTTAACCTCACACAGAGATATAGCAAATGCTTTTGGAAACAACTTCGCACAATCTCAAAGAAAAGGTATCTATGCAAGAAAAATGTCTAGGTCTTTAAACATATATTTGAAAGAATCATTCAAGAAAGGTAGAGGAAATGAGGTAAATCTTAATGACGTTTTTAGTGCTCCATTTGAAATACAAGAATTAGGTTTGGCCCTTAAATGCTAAAAAGTCAAAAAATCTCCTGGTGAAGATAATGTCCATGCGGAATTTCTTAGAGATCTTGATGAGGGAGCAAAAACGACCATCTTAAGAGTTTTTAACCATATATGGTGTACCACCTGCACAGCCAATCAACGCACTTAAAGTTACAGCGCTTTCACGCCATTGGTACATGGCTACCAGTTTTCGCCGTTACTCGCCTTTTTTACATAATGCGCTCATTCTTCCTAACTTTCGTAGGCTCCAAAGTGAGGGGACAGGATTGGTCCCCTCACTTGAAGGAGAAACTCTTGCAGAAGTTGCTGGATTTTGGCATTACATCAAATATGTTTAATTGGTTTCGATCTTTTCTTGGTCAAAGGACGTGCAGAGTGAAATACGAAAAGGATTTTTCAAGAGATTTTAATTTAAAAACCGGCCTCCCTCAAGGAGCTGTAAGCAGCTGCGCTCTCTTTCTACATCAATATCTACATCAATGATTTAATTGAGTCTCTAAATGCAATTAGTGGCATTAAATGTCTTTTATTTGTAGATGACTTAGTGTTATAGACTCAGACACCAAGAAAAATGCGAAGATCTTTGTTGAGGAAATACTTGACAGGGCCCTAAATGTTCATTCGGAGTGGTGTGGTGCCAATAATATGACCGTTAACTTGGATAAAACGGCTATGCAATCTTTTTCTTTAACACACCCACCTTTTTGCCCTGATTTGAAATATAGAAACAACGCCATTTCATTCACAGATACTTTTATCTATTTAGGTATTACTTTTGATAGGAAGTTGCTTTAGAAACAACACATCGGATCAATATCAGAACGGTTCTCTAAGAGACTGAATATTTTGAAGCCGTTGGCAGGAGCCACGTGGTGTAGTTCCCGATCCACTCTGAATATTACTTATAAAACCTTTAGATTGCCGATTTTGACATATTGTTGTGAGCCACTTATAACAGTCTCATAATTCTTGCTTAAAAGACTTGAAACTTTACAGAATCAAGCTCTAAGGCTTATTACGGGAGCAGTGAGGCCCATGCCTATTGATGCAATGTTGTTTTTAACAAAAAATAAACCCATTCAAAATATTATACAAGAAAGAGCTTCAATACTTTATGAAAAATTAATTAGATTAGAGGATACTTATTGGAGGGAGTATCAATTCGAAAATAGAAACCTCAAAACTCAGGATGGTTTTGTCCAAAGGGTTTTAGCTCATAGAGAAATCTTTGAATTTCACAGTGAAATACAACTACTTGGAAAACCCAGAAATCCCATGGAATTGTTGAGCGTCGAGACTAACTTGAATTTGTCTCAATCTGTTTCAAAAAAGGATGTTTCATCAGACGTACTAAAGTGCATCGCCTTAGAGACTATCGAGATTAGATATCTTGAAAATGAGTAGCTACATGTTTATACGGATGGATCACAGTTTTCGAGACATCAGAACGTTCGACCTGGTGTTT